>CM032448.1:96542946-96765446 GCA_019049505.1 Pachyrhynchus sulphureomaculatus
TATATCCTGATTATGCCCATAATTTTACTTTATCTAGATTTACATCGGAGGGTAAAAAGGCGTAATTCATTCAGCTAGCAGGATCACGCATCCAAATGCCTTTCGAAAGTTATTTTAAAGTTTATTTTCCACTTATCCAGCTCGTATGAAAAGAGCGTGCAGAATAGTGGCATGGCGGTGCGCGCCCTCTATACAAAACCTAATAAATCATCCACCAGATGGCATATTTTAGCATTTCTAATGTCGTTGTTGCACTGACAACTAAGATATATCGATAATATATGCAGTTTAAAATCGGGACCAGCACAAAACGACAAAGGGGCTGATATCGGAATCAGAAGACGTTTTATAAATAAACATCGGATCGAGGATCGGCGGTGTTTCGGCTCTCAATGTAATTACAAATTGAAAATAGTATAATATATTCTTTGAATTAGCTCTAAATTATTTTGTGGAATGTGTGGGAAATTGATGGATTATTGATTAGCACACAAAGGTTTATTTATTTAAAAATTTTAAACTTTGTTTTGACCAAGGCTCCGCATATTTACATCAAAACACGATCAATCATCTAACAGGCACTAAAAATTGTTTCATTGCATTGCTTAATAAGGAATCGGACAAATTTATAATACTGGCAGACTTCAAAAATTTAGGAGATTCCATTGTCTATCGAGACAAAAGTAAATAATATTTTTATAACTTATAATTGAATATTTACTGAATTTGTGTTTTAAGTCCAAGTTGTACTTTTAAAACAAATCAATTTATTTTCAAACCTAGGCTGACAGGTGTAAATTGTTGTTATCTGACGAGGGAAGTTTGAAAAGTTCTCGGCTTAACAATGAAAGCAAATTTTTTTGACGTGAAATATGTTTTATTTTTCAAGATAATCTCCTGAAACTCCAATATATTCATTCCAGCGTTTCTGCAATAATTCGGTACCATCATTAAAGTGTGATCCCGGAGGTCTGCAAAATATCTATTCACGGCTGCAATAGCTTCATCATTTGATGTAAAACGCTTTGCAGCCAGAAATTTTTTCAAGTTTGGAAACAGATAATAGTCAGAGAGAACTAAATCTGATGAATACGCTGGATGTTCAAGCGATTCGTACTTTAATTCGTTGAATCTTGTCATCGTCAAAACACTTGTGTGAAGACGTGCATTGTCTTGATGAAAAATGATCCTTTCCTTCTTTAAAACAGGTCTTTTCTCACGAATGCTTGCATCCAACTGATTCAAAAGGTTATAATAATATTCAGAGTTAATTGTTTTACCTTTCTGAAGATAATCGATTAACAAAACAACTTTGTAATCCCAAAAAACTGTTGCCATAATCTTTTCTGCTGATGGAACCGTCTTTGGTGCACTTCCACCAGCTTCAATATACTTCGATTGTTTCGACTGTTCTTTTCGCTCTGGTGTATAGCGATGGATCCAAGTGTCATCAACAGTTATAAAACTATGCTTGAAATTCATTTTATTTTGCTTAAATGATCCAAACACGTTTGATAAATACGTATTCGAATGCGTTTTTGGTCAGTTATCAGCAAATGCGACACACATCTTCCACAAAGCTTTTTCATATGTAATTCTTCATGCAAAATATGTCCAATCTGTTCTTTTGATATGTCTATGACCTTAGCTGTTTCACACACTTTTATTCATCGATCATCTAACACCATATCATGGACTTGTTGAATGATTTGTGGTGTTTGGTGTGCAGTTTTTAGACGATCTTCGCGTGGATCATCTTCGAGACTTGTACGACCAGATTTAAAAAGAAAGAGAATTTTTTCATAGTAAAAAGTGAAGGTGTTGTATCCTTATACCCTTTTAACAATTTCGGATAAATTTCTGTTGGTGTTAAACCAAAATGGATTTTTTTTTTTCAAAATTTAGGTCTTGACACCAGCTTTTCGATGCCATTAAAAAACAGTTTTTGTATAGTTATTTTAACCGTAGGTTTTTTTACATTTGTTTATTAATCAAATAAAAACAAATGCGTTTTTTCGGTCATTTTGAAAAAAAATTGAAAATTTTTCATTACGTCTGATAGAGAATCCTTATATATACGAGGCTGGTTTGAAAAGTCCGTGCAAAAATAAAAACTACTTATGTGTTTGGGGTAAACCCTTTTTATTTTTCGACATAATCTCCTTTTAGGCTTATACACTTCGTCCAACGATGTTCTAGTTTGTTGATCCCTTCCGAATAATAGGATTTGTCCAAGTCTGCAAAATATCCATTAGTGTCTGCAATCACCTCCTCGTTTGAATAAAATCTTTGTCCCGCCAGCCATTTCTTCAAATTGGGGAACAAATAGTAGTCCGAGGGAGCCAAGTCTGGAGAATAGGGGGGATGTGAAACGAGTTGGAATCCTATTTCCATTAATTTTGCGACCACAACTGCTGAGGTGTGTGCTGATGCGTTGTCGTGATGGAAAAGGACTTTCTTGTGGGCCAATCGCGGGCGTTTTTCTTCCAACTCGGTTTTCAAACGATCCAATAACGATGAATAATATTCACCTGTAATAGTTTTTTACCCTTTTCCAGATAGTCGATGAGGATTATCCCTTGCGAATCCCAAAAAACAGTCGCCATAACCTTTCCGGCCGAAGGAACGGTCTTCGCCTTTTTTGGTGCAGATTCCCCCTTGGTAACCCATTGTTTAGATTGTTGTTTAGTCTCAGGAGTATAGTAATGTATCCGTGTTTCATCCACAGTGACGAAACGACGCTTAAAGTCCTCCGGATTCTTCTGGAACAGCTGCAAACCATCCTTGCAACACTTCACACGATTCCGTTTTTGGTCAAGCGTGAGCAATCGCGGCACCCATCTTGCGGATAGCTATCTCATGTCCAAATGTTTATGCAAAATATTATGTACCCGTTCAGTCGAGATGCCACAGCACTAGCAATCTCACGCATCTTAACTCTTCTGTCATCCATCACCATATCATGGATTTGATCAATGATTTCTGGAGTCGTAACCTCCACAGGCCGTCCAGAACGTTCAGCGTCACTTGTGCCCATATGGCCAGTCCGAAAATTTTGAAACCACTTATAAGCTGTTCTAATCGAAGGTGCAGAGTCACCATAATATTTATCAAGCTTCTATTTAGTCTCCTGAGGCGTTTTGCCTTTCATGAAGTAATGTTTAAACACCACACGAAATTCTTTTTCGTCCATATGGCTGAAACTTGGTGTGCGTTCATTCAAGAGATGCTACTAACTAAAACATGACCTCGATACGCGCCGGTGGTGCCATATCTCGGACTTTGCACGGACTTTTCAAACCAGCCTCGTATATATATATATATATATATATATATATATATATATATATATATATATATATATATATATATATAAATCATTTTCGTCATTAATTTTTTTTTTCAAAATGTCTATTGTCGTTATTTGATTAATAAACAAATGTAAAAAAACAGTTAAAATGACTCCAAAAAAAAGTTGTTTTTAATGGCATCGGAAATCTGACGTCGAGAACTAAATTTTGAAAAAAAAAGATCCATTTTGGACTAAATGATATAAAATGGCGGGCAATGGAAATTTCAAATAACAAATTCAATTGTGTCCATTGGGTTCAACATTTTTCTTTCAGGGTATTTTTGCTATAACAAAAGGAATATTTTCTGAAAATTTCAAGCCGATCAGTTCACTTAGTCGACTTGTACAATATAATGAAAAAAAAAAACAGACGCTTGCCTGTTTTTTCAATTTTGTAGGTTATGTACAGGGTGGACACTTTTAAAGGTATCTCCTTTATCTAAAGGAGATAGACGAAAACTGATGTCGGTGTCTGAGGCTCAATTTTTATGATAAACTCAATGGTGAAAACCACTTATCGATATCTAGTACCGTTTCAGATATACAGGGTGTTTTTCAAAAATCTGAATTTTGGAAAAATGTTTGTAATTCTTTTCCTATTGGAAATTTTTGATTTCTGTAAAAACATTCTTTAAGCACTTTTTCACGTGGATTTCAACAGTGTAAGTTACATTTTTTTACGACTAATATTTTAATTAATAGTTATTAACGCGAAAATATATTTTTTAAATAGGATACCCTATATATTTTTCCTTATCCGAATAGAGCTTTAAATTATCATTCTAAAAATATAGCACACTTTACATTTTGCTTAAATCTACTTCAAAATATAAAGGTTTTCAGTTTTTACGCGAGTTTTAAATGCACATTTTGTAAAGTAGGCTTTGGACGGAGCGGCCATATGGTTTAATTCAATTGTTTACTCGTAACTGTCAAATTTTACTTCAGAATCAGTTATTGAATTGTCAAATAAATCGCAATTAAAATCACGAAAAATGGGATATGATAGTGTGTTTCATACAAACTGGAGAAAATTCGGAAGCGGCAAGTAATTTGTACCACGAACGGTATACAGAGAGGCGTAAGCCCTTTAAGGATATATTCTCTCGATTGCGACATACCCTAGTTAATAGTGGCCAGTTTGAAAAGAAACGACCCAAAAATTATGCATCAAACAGGGATAAGGAGTTAGAAGAAATAGTAGTTTTAGGAACTATCGGAAATAATCCCAACACTTCAACCCGACAGTTAAAGAAATCCACTGGACTACCAAGGATTAACGTAAGTCGTACTTTGAAGAAGCACAAATTCAGGCCATATAGGACAAGAAAAGTTCATCACCTTAGAAACGGAGATTTTCAACGGCGTATGGATTTTTGCCAATGGTTTCTGGAGAATTGTAACCATGTTTCGAATTTTTCATTAAATTGCATTGGGACAGACGAAGCTTATGCAAGCAATGCAGGTATTTTTAACCTTTACAATTCTTATACGTGGGCACAAGAAAATCCTCATTTAGTTGTGGAGCAAAAAAATCAAGGCAGATTTGAATTTAATGTGTGGGCAAGAATTTTTAGAGGTAGGGTTATAGGTACATTTATTTACTCACCTCTCAGAGATATTTAGAAATTTTAGGGCAGCAAATAAAACCTCTGGCTGATGAACTACCGTTAATGCACCTTAGAAATATATTTTTTCAACACGACGGGGCATCCCCTTATAACGCTGCAGTTAGCCGTAATTTTTTATCGGCCGATTTCGACAATAACTGGATAGGCAACCAAGGTCCCAACCGTTGGCCGGCAAGGTCACCAGATTTAACACCCACGGATTTCTATCTCTGGGGTAGATTGAAAGACCTAATTTTTAAATTGACGACAAACACCAGGTAAGAGTTAGAAGTCGCAGTGATACAAAGTTTTGCAGCTCTCACTCCTCTTGAACTAATCAACTCGGTAAGAAGTGTCCAGAAAAGGTGCCGCCTATGTGTAAATGAAACGGGTCGACATTTCGAACATCTCTTTATAGAAAATTGTTTTGTTTTAGTTTGCTCAACTCGGAATAAATTGTTTTATTATTGTTTTGTTTTAGTTTCTACATAGTTTAAAGTACTATAGTATTTAGTAAATTTAATTGTAGTTATGACTCTTAGAGTTACTTCTGCGATTTTTTTTTACGATTTGACTGCTATCTATGCTATTGATATTGCCGCTCCGTCCAAAGCCTATTTCACAAAATGTGCATTTAAAGCTCTCGTAAAAACTGAAAACCTTTATATTTTGAAGGATAAGGAAAAATATATAGGGTATCCCATTTAAAAAATATATTTTTACGTTAATAACTATTAAAATATTATTTGTAAAAAAATGTAACTTACACTGTTGAAATCCAGGTGAAAAAAGTGCTTTGAGAATGTTTTTAGAGAAATCAAAAATTTTCAATAGAAAAGAATTACAAATATTTTTCTAAAACGTAGATTTTTGAAAAGTGTCCATTTTGGACCACCCTGTACACATTTGAGCGATTTAAAACCACCGGGGATTTATTAGAAATTTCATTGCAAGGAGTTTAGTTTTATGTTTGTCTCGATCCGACTGATATAATCGGAGTTATTCACCTTTTAAGCTCGAAAAAAAAAACGCGTTTTGAAAATTTAAATTGTTTATAAACAAAAGAGCACAAGTTTTTCGAGGTCCAAAACTCCTGGTGATACTCCAGAGTGGATAAAATCATAATATTGCTTTATCTAACATATGCCTATCTCATTATTTTGGCCTTTTTACTACACTATTAATCTATCTTACAGAAAGGGAAAACAGACCAGCCGATACCTAAAGAAGGCAAGAAGATCTAATCAAGCAACTATCAACCAGCTTTCAATAATATTGAAAGTTATGGAAAATACTAGAAGGATTATTAACGACTATTGATATGGCTTTTGTAAGCAAAGGTCAACAGGAGATCTTCTAACTGATGTGGCATATGTTTGAAGCAAAGCAGTTGAACACTTTGGAGCGATTTCATTTGATATATCCAAGGCATTCGACCGTGTTTGGCATGACGAATTGTTGGCTAAGCTACGCTCTTATGATAAGTCTGAAAATTTTTATTTACGGCTCTTGTGTTTCCTCAGAAAGCGTTCTTACTGCATAGATAGCAGGAACTCCTTCTAGTTAACAAATAAATTTTATCTTAGGATGACCCTAGCCAAATGTAATCTAATGCTTCAACCTCAGGCGGCAGGTTTTTCTGAAAAAGTTTCCACTACTGAATCCGATATAGTTATGTCGGGATACTCCATTCCTCTAGCATCGTCACAAAATTCGCTAGGCGGTAATTTAGTGATAACATATTTGTTTTTTAAGAAGAAAGCAAATGATGAGATAAAAGCAGAACACAGCGAAGTTTATGGGGACTCTACATCTTCGTTATCGCCCATAAAATATTGGACAGCTGAATTCAAACGAGGGCGTATATGCATTTTTGATGAAGAACGTCCAGGTTGTCCAAATGGGGTCACCCCATCAGACGTGATTGAAAAAATCCACGATATAGATCGGGGAGTGAAAGTGCTTGAGATTGCTGAGACTATGGGCATCTCAATTGAACGGGTACAGAACATTTTAACAATTCATTTGGACATGAGAAAGCTTGCACCAAGATGGGTGCCGTGATTGCTCACAACTGGCAATAAACACGCACATATGTCAACTTCAAAAGAATGTGTAGCGAAGTTAAAGCTCAATCGGAATGATTTTTGGCGTCGATTCATAACTGTTGACGAAACATGGATTCGTCACAGAACACCAGAGACCAAAGAACAGACTAAACAGTGGCTTTTCCGTGGTGAACCGGCGCCAAAGTGTGGCCGAAATTATCGGCCAACAAAGTCATGGCCACAGGCATAATCCACATCTATTACATTGAAAAGGGCAACACGATTAATGGAAAGTATTATGTGAGCATAATGGATCGTTTCAACCAAACCATGCTTTGAAAGAAAAACGTCCGCATTTGGCGAAAAAATAAATTTTCTTTCATCAAGACAACGCACACGTGCACACTTGTGTCTTCGCCATTGCAAAATTCCATAAGTTAGGATATGAATTGCTTTCACATCCACCATATTCGCCTGATTTAGCCCCCAACGATTATTTCCTATTTCCAAATATAAAAAAAAAAAACGGTCAAGTGCAAGTTGAACTTGTGCAATTAGTGTTCCGTACGTTGATTGCTTTTAAAATAAAAAATTTTGTTACAGAGGTATAAAATGATCAGTGACTTCACAAAATACACCCCAAATGAGTTTTCAACAAAGTTCGTTTCCAATCTTTACTGAAATCTGATGACCTTGAAATTTTTGTTTTTTTATATACCAGATAAATTATTAAAGGTAATGCACTCGTGATAATTTTCGTTCAATCTACAATATTCCAGAATTTTTTCGAAATTTTTTGATAAGTACTTTTCGAGATAAGGCGCGGGACAGCGATTTTTCGCGAATTTTTAAAAATAATACAAAGAAAAGTGCGCGCAAGTATAACATTATATATATATTTTTTACTCGTGTTTTCATAAGCTTTCATTTGACACCACACTCGATGACCTAGTAAAAATTTTTTTTTTTCACTTCCGACTTCACCCCCCAAAACTAACCCCTTAAGTCAAAATTTAACTCTCAAAACAACATGGCTCTGATGAGGCCATCAATTCCTATATTATTACCAAATTTCACCTTTGTATGTCAAATAGTTTCGGAGAAAATCGGGTGTGACAAACAGACAGACAGACAGACAGGCACCCGAAGTGATCTTATAAGTGTTCCGTATGGAACACTAAAAATGGCTCGGCGGAAGAAAATTTGGCTCAATCGATGAGGCGATTGTTGTAACCAACGCCTCTTTTGAAGGATTAAAGCAAAGGTGTCAAACTCAATTTTGCAGAGGGCCATATATTAAATTTAGAATGTGTAGGCGGGCCAGATTCAAATAAAAAAAATGTACTGAATTATTATAACATTTTATTTATTTAATTATATAGTATATAATACTCTAAAAAACATGATTCTTCTTTCTGTGACACATTGCGATCGCGGGCCTTATTGATACGTCCCGGGGGCCGGATGCGGCCTGCGGGCCGTATCTTTGACATCCCTGGATTAAAGAAATCGTATTTTTAAGATGAGATACAAAAGATGAAAAAAACGTTGGACTAAATGATTCGAGCTAAAAGGAGTCTATGTTGAAAAATAAAATATATTTTACACACAACAATGTTTTTTTCTTGTCAAGGCCAGGTACTTATCATGCAGCCCTCGTCAATTGTTGTTAATAAAGCTGCTTAACAATAACAAATACAAATTTTGTTCAAGTCAAGAAATCATAATTAAATGCATGTTATCAACTTAATAATGACAAAATGCCCAAATAATATCGTGAACAGCACATACATAGTAGCTTTTCTGTGTACTATCGTGTTTAAAATCCATATTTTCGCTTTCCCACAAAATTTATACTATACTACGATCTGTAAATCCCAAAAAATCCCTACGATCATTAGACTGCGGTCCTCGTTCGTTTTAAAAACAAGAAAATCCTTTTCTGGAAATACGTGTGTCGTTCTTGCAACATTCATTAATAATCTGCAATACGGTTCCCCCTCTTAAACCTAAACGAAGTTTTTCTGCAAAGTTTTAAATTACCCCGGAAGATTGGCCTGCCCTGGTAAGGCTAATGACGTATGTTTATGCCTGGAGTACAAGTTTCACTGTGTGGTTAGACGGTGGTCAGTCAAACAGAAAACAGAGTTGCCAAATTTAGTGCGAAAAATTTATAACTTATAAAACTATAGAACCACGTTCAAACACAAATCTTTAAAAAAGTGTTAATTTTAGGAAGTATCACACGTCAATACCTCATACTATTTGAGCACAAAATAAATTTTAAAGTGATTTACGCATTACTTCCCTGAAAAACGTACAGTTCTAAAACATATATTGAATTTGACTTTCTTACATTAAAAAATAACTTAATCCAACCATTATATCTCGATGTTTTAAATAACAGGGTGAGATATTAATCACAAAAAGTTTCCAGGGGAAGGACTGAAGAGATATTGTCAATTGAACCTGACGTTTGCCTCTACATAATCTTTTTGTTAAAATTGAAAATAATGAAAAATGGAATGGAAAGCTGCAAGGAACGACCTAATCCAGCAGAACAGACAAAATCTCCCTCGCATGCGACTAACATAACGATGGCCTATTTCGCTCAAGCAAAACCTTTAACAACTAATCGAAGAATACCGTTATCCCAGCCAATCAAGGCATAACGAACTTTCCCCAGATTATTGCTTTCTCAAACCAAATCCCTTTATCTGGTTTTTGAGCTGCCACGTAAAATCTAGTGCTAGCCGAATAGATTCCGAACCGGACGCGACAGAAGTAATAATCTACTGTATGGATGGAAGATACTGGCAGATCTAAGCTGCGGTTGCGGTGAAGCTTAACAGTCCATGAACCATATTAATGAGAAGGTTTCCGGGAGGCTTCTCGGAACTGAACCGACTCTGACTCGGCTTTCCAGTGTCTCTCTACTCTGAACATTACCGTCTAAGTCAGCTATTTTTAATGTTGCCACGCACTATATTTGTTATCAGTTATATATTTTATATTATGACTATACCATTTGCTCTTATATGATATCCCAGCTATTATCTTTTGTATTGTGTTAGCTTCTTATACAACTCATTCAGCCCTTCTTCTCTGGCAGAACCTTTCAAGTCAGAGTTGAAACGGCCATCTCCGAAGTCAAGGCCATCAGAGCCGGAGTCCCACAAGACTCCGTCCTCTCCCCCAACCTCTTTAACATCTTCACAGCCGACATTCCCAAATCGGATCAGACCAACCTCCTCTTTTATGCTGATAACACCGCCATTATTACGCACTCAAGAAGTAGGCGCCTCATCACCAGCAGACTGCAGTATCACCTCGACATCCTAGTCTTCTGGTTTGACCGCTGTGGGATCAAACTGAACCCCCTGAAAACCCAAGCCATCGTCTTCTCTAAGGGCAGCGACACTTCCCATGGACATCTCCAGCTCCAAGGCTCCCGCATCGAATGGGCCAACTCCATCAAGTACCTGGGCGTCCAGTATGACAGAAAACTCGTCTGGAAGGTCCAGGTCTGCACTGACACCCGTAAAGCGAAGCAACTACTGAGTAAACTCTACCCTATCTTGAATCGCTCCAGTAAGTTGCTGCCAAGAAGAAGCTACTTATTTACAACAGCGTAGTAAAAGCAGGCCTCTCCTACGCCTGCCCCACTTGGTGCCTCCTCTTCAAGACAAGGAGAGCTCAACTTCAAGCAGTGCATAACAAGGCCCTGAGGATGATCACGGGAGCCCCCATGGTTCATGAGGAACCGGCAACTCCACAGAGACCTCGGTATGCTTACCTTAAAGGCACACATGAGGAAAATCCAGCTGAAGTTTCTGAAAAAGGCGTCCCAGCACCCCAACCCACGCATCAGGGAGGCCTTCCGAGTCCCGCCACATGCCAGCCGCCAGTTTCATAGACCGTCTGACCCTCTCTCGGATGAAGACGATGACCCCCCAACGCCCGCCGTGACAGAAGATTGTCAACATAGATTAAATTATAATAAGTTCTAGTTTAAGTTAATGCTATGTCCTAATTTAAGTTAGCCTAAGTGTTAGGCTATGGTAGTTTTAGACTTAGTTTTAAGTCTTAGCATTAAGAAAATCATGTATACCAAATCACATTTCCTAGGTTAAGTTAGTATAGGACCACTAGTATAAGAGCTTAGGTTAAGTTAGTAGAAGCAAACACTCACTTTAAGCATTTATTACACATTCATAATTGTAAGTAAGAGGTTTGGCCTTGCTTATTATCCAATAAAGACAATGAGAGCTTATTATACGAAAAATATATATGAAAAAAAAACGTAATTTTCAAACTCCTTCATGAACCCTGACTAGATTTATAACACAATATGGTATATTCGAAAAAAAACCCTCTTCGCACCTTTCTAACCCCTTATAGGTTTGATTTTATCTTATTTTATATACCCAGATGATAAATTTCCAGAGTAAGAATTGTGTAAACCATAATTGAAAAAATAAACATCCTAAAGCGAAAAATATAAACAGTATATTAGTTTACATAAAATAGTCAATATTTATACAGTGTGTCAAGTAAGAACGTGACCGCTCATATTCTTGAGAAAATGTGTTTCGAGAACATTTTTTGCCATCAATGTATTCCTTGGTGTGCTAACAACGGCGCGATTACCTTAGCAAGTTGTCCAATCAGCTCCTGCATCAATAATGGCCTGGCATTTTCGAGGAATGCTGTCGACGAGATTTTCTGCAATGATCTCCAAATTTTTCGAATCTCGCGAGACAACCAAGTCAAAGTCCTCAGAGTCTTGCCTCTGAGCTTTCTCTTTACAAGGGACCACACGTTTTCAATAAGGTTGGCAACCGGCAATTGTAAGGGCCACTCTAGTCTCTTATCGTGGGCCCAAGCAAGCCCCTTCGCGACCTGATTTTCGCCCAGCAAAGGTTACTACACCGTGCTTCAGAATTTGACACGAATGATTTCATGGGGCACATTCAAACCCGATTTTATTAATTTTGCCGCTCCTTGAAGCAGCGTCAATTTCAGGTCCCTTGAAAACAAACACACGATTCGTTTTTTCGACTTTCAGAGTGACGTTGCCTGCTGAGCCACGTTTTGGCAAGTCTTCAGGATATTTCGTCTCGTTAAAATGATTTACCCACTTCTTTACAAACGACACCGATTTTTAATATATTTAGCGGCCGCAGAATGTGTCATTTTACGCTCCTTTGGATGGGAACAAAGAAAGACTGCCTCGAACCGACACGCAAAGAAATAACTCATTTTGGAATTTATGTGATTTCGACGAAAGTTTGGAATCGACTGATACTTTTACTAAAATGCGTCGTAGACAAAGGTTCCCTATACCGATTTTTTGTTAAATAACTAGAAGCGCTTCTACTAAAAATGAATTATCGCAGACGCGTTCTTACTTGACAGTTTGTAAATATATTACCTAACCAGTTGGAGCAGAACGGTCCTAGCAATATTAATTAATTGTATTACAGAGCATTCATTTATATAACATAACGGAGCGTTGATGCTAAACTTATATCATTATATATATATATATATATATATATATATATATATATATATATATATATATATATATATATATATATATATATATATATATATGTAATTTTTTGTTATAATATCAGTAAACGAATCAAAACCTACAATATAAACCACTTAGACAGAGTCAATTTTCAGCAGTTCTCTGTCCGTCAATCGATCTCGGGACGCGTTTCACCATATTCCGGCTCGCAGCCGAGCTAAGATAGACGAAGGAAGAAAATGAAATTCAAAGTACTTATGGCAGTACGAGTGCAAAGAATAAGGAAGGTACAATGGCTTATAGATATTCGTCTTATTCTTCGGAATGTAGCACGAAACTGTGCTACATCCCGTAGAAGTCACGGCTCGGAACAAGAGCTCAAGAAGCTGGCAGGATAATCGACGAAATATCAGCCTTACTTATTTAATCGACATAGGAGAAATCCAGAAGAATTATACCTATAGGCTCTGTAACCTGTAAAAGCTTTCCATCACAGTACAATATTTTGCATCTCTGTGCGCCTTCAAAACTAGGCTTACATCAGTCAGAGATGCAAAGTATTATGTTTTACTTATGAAGCTAGTCAAATTTATTGAAAAGACGCCACTTATGTAACTTATCTACAGGCTACTGAAGAATCTCACAATTACTAGCATCCGTGGAGAAAGGCGATTTATAGGAAATGGCACCAGCGGGGTCATAGATAAAACGTAAAAACAATAGAGGTCCCAAATTGGATCTTTTGGCGGCTCCTGAAACAGCATTGCATACCTTACAGCTAAAATCAATATAATAAGCAAATTGTTTCCTAAAAGTAAAGTTGCTGTAGAACAACCTTATCAATCAACCACTAAATCCAAAGAAATGGAGGTTTTATTTTCAAAAATACCAGATAATCGATTAATTAAACGCATTCGAGAAGTCAGTTTACACTATATCCACTTATTCAGTTATCAGTTACATCACTAATGAAGTACCGAATTTGAACAAGATTACTGGCTGTTGAATGTTGTGAATTTTATAAATTAGTAGGCTTAAAATTTAATTATTGCCATAGCCAAAAACCAGCAAAATTTTTTATTATAATACTATTGAAACCACACCAAATCTTACAACCCTTCCCTTGATTTGATATGAACCAAAATCTGTAGGTTCCTTTACTACTTTAAGTATTATATGTATATCTCTCTCAATCCTTTCACCCCAACAGGAGTATCGATGACACTAGGCAGTTACTACCTTAACAGTCATTCTCCAAGCATCTCGATACTACGTGACTAGACCCGACCTGACCCATAGCAAGAAAAGATCTTACTTAGTCGAACCATTTTGTTGGAGACTGTCCCCTTGATCTTCTACATTCTACCTTCCCCGTTACTACAAGCTTTTACATGGCATCCACTTTCCTCATAATGTGACCAAAATATTTCAGTTACTGTCTAGTAATTCTATTTGAAAGTCGGTTATTTATACTAAACTCTTCAAGAATGAAATACATTAGTATAGTATTCGGTATATGATAATTTGACGATTCTGCGATATACTCACATCTCAAACGCATCGATTCGTCCCTTGTCAGGTTGTTTAATGGTCCATGTTTCCGATGCGTAAGTTGCTATGAGGAATATAAGGCTGAATAGCAATATTTGTGTTTTTTTGTGACAGCTGGATCTTTCCCGACCCTAATGAGTTTTATAATCGAATTTGTAGCCATAGCCAAATGTCTTCTTACTTCCGCTTCACAGCCACCTTTGTTAATTATGAGGGATCCTAAATAGTTGAAATGGTCTACAATAATGAAACCAGCAATTTCATTTATGTGTGACAGACCTTCATTACGACTAACAATCATTATTTTGGTTTTCGCTTTATTAATTGACAATCCATAGTTTTTGCTAGTGATTTCAAGACGCTCCATAATTGATTCTTGTATTGACGTTGCAAGTATAACAGTATCATCCGCATATCTAAGGTTACTTAGCTTTTTTCCACCAATGTCACACACCAGTCATCCAGAACAGATCTCATTATATATTCACTATATATGTAAAAAGGAAAGGGTGACAGAATACAGCCCTGTCTGACGCCGGCTTCTACGTTAAAGGGATTGGAAAAAGAATTATTCAGTTTAATTCTGTCATTTGTGGGATCGGATAAGGTTTACAAGATGTATAGGTGTCCCATGCTTAGTTTGTTTCATTGTATGTATACAATTCTTCATTTCGTTTGGCTGTTGTACCAAGACATAGACTGACCAGTAGAGAGAAACAAACCAACAGATAGATAGACTAACGGAAAATGAGGAAAATTCGACAGTTCTCCCTTTGATAATTTAGAATTAATATGAACGTTGTACCACCACAATTGAGAAGTAGCTATAATCGATTGTTCTTCAATTACAGCCCTCCAAAACTTCGCATATTATGATGACAATTCAAAACTTGGCAAAGTTCTCTACCCGATTGTTTCCCGGGACCTGCAGTTCTAAAATAAATAATGAATTTGACGTTGTCGCACTAAAGAATAAGCTAATCCAAGCATAGCAGCTGATATTATTATGTTGAGATATCGCTCAAATCTATAAATCTCGATCTTGCTTCAAGTATTAAATGTGTATTGAATTTGAAACAGCTATTTCATTTTGTTTGAGAGTTATCGTTTCATAAAACTAAAAAAAAAAATTAACTCATAAAATTATAAATTGATCTATATCATCCCGACTCTGATTAAATTTTCCCCAGGGGGTGATACGTTCTTCAGCCTTCCCTCTCCCTCCTCAGTGAAGAAAGTAACAAAAAAATAAAAAATCGCAATAGTTCGGCAACACCGTCAGAATATAATCGCATATGTAAATAAATCGAAAAATGAGAGGGTCCAGTCTAAATAGATTAAGTGTGACATTCGTCTAATCGGGTCGTCACAAAAGTAAACCCCAAAAGGGTATTAGGCCGTCCGTTAAAGAGGAAGTCTTGCCCTAAGCCCCTTTACACATGACAATCCCGTATAAAACCTCGTTTGTTTTGTTTTGTTTCGGCATGTATGTACGTCCGCGTGCCGGCTGGGATTTTAACTTAATTATATCATTAAAAAATCGAGTTTGAGGATCGCTAAAAGACAATGATATCATGAGTATAGGTATTTTAGGTTTATATATATATATATATATATATATATATATATATATATATATATATATATATATATATATATATATATACATACTTATATATATATATATATATATATATATATATATATATATATATATATATATATATATACATATATATATATATATATATATATATATATATATATATATATATATATATACAGGGTGCCCCATATGTATGGAATAATGCATAAATTCCACAGCATTTATTAATCAGTGTATCAAAAAAATGTTTAAATAAAAGTTATAGGGTGTTATACAGCGCATGCTGACGTTGATAATAAAATGTTTTGAACTGTCAGTTTGAAGAAATCTTAATCTTAAATTTTTTAAATTATAAAGCCCTGTATATTATTTTATTTTTGAGTTTTACTAAAAATTCTAAATATTATTTGTCTAATATATCTTATGTCTAAATTGAACTGTTTTGGAGTTATTGATATTTGAAATTAAGATCAAATTTAAAAAAAAAATTGTAAGCTGGCTTGTGTCAAACATTTACTGTCAGATAACGACTTAACGAGTCAAAAAATGATTTATTGACGGAAACGTTTATTGCTGCATTTTGGGAACACAACAGGAGGTGTATGACCTTTTTAACGCAGAATATCCGAATCGAGAAACCTATTATCAATTCGTAGTTAGCAAAACATTAAAACGATTTAGACCTCCAAAAGTTACAACAAGCGATGATAAAAAGTTAGATGTTTTATTGAAAATTACAGAAAATCCCCATACAGCCACTCGTCAGCTTTGCCTAGACCACAACATAAGTAAAGATATCTTAAGTCGTATACTGAATGAAGAAAAATTGCATCCATACAAACCCATTCTACTGCAAGAATTATCTGAAGATGACTACGATAGACGCGTTGAATTATGCGAGGTCATGATGGAACAAATCAATAATGATCCTTACCTAATTCATATTATTGTTTTTTCTGACGCGGCCACATTTTATCTTAACGAAAGAGTTAACAGGCATAACTGCCGGTACTGGTCTACTGAAATCTCCACTGGATAATCGACAGTCATTCTCAAAGACCACAAATCAATAATGATCCTTACCTAATTCATATTATTGTTTTTTCTGACGCGGCCACATTTTATCTTAACGAAAGAGTTAACAGGCATAACTGCCGGTACTGGTCTACTGAAATCTCCACTGGATAATCGACAGTCATTCTCAAAGACCACAAAAGGTAAACGTGTAAGCAGGGATTTGTCGACGTCATATCATTGGTCTGTTTTTTATCGATGAAAATCTTACAGGACTGCGATATTTACAGTTGCTCCAAGAGCAAGTTATTCCAACTTGTGCAGGTCTTTTTCCCGATAAAAATAATTTAGATACTCCTAACAGAAATCTGTGGTATCAACAGGACGGAGCACTTCCTCACTATGAAATCAATGTGCGTAGATATTTGGATGCGATTTTTTCTAATTGATGGATAGGCAGAAGAGGTGCTGTAGAATGGCCTGCAAGGAGTCCCAACCTTAGGCCACTCGATTTTTTTTTATGGGGTCATTTGAAAACCAAAGTTTACCGAAGTCGACCTAAAATGTAGAAGATTTACAGCAAAGAATTCAATATGAAGTAGCATAGATCCTCGGATTTACTGCAAAACTCTGTTCAGACTATTTATGACAGATTGGGTCGTTGTGTCGCTGTTAACGGTAGACATTTTTAGCAATTGTTACCTTAAAAATAAACATAGAGTATTTATTAATAGTTTTTTGTTTGTTTTTATTTTAAACTAGCCGGGCCCGCGGCTCCGCTCGAGTGGACTTGATTCACTACTATCGTCACTGCTTATTCCTTATGTTACCCAACGTAATAAAATATCTCCCATTATTTCTCCTTATCTCCCAATATTTCTCCTTATTTCCCATTATCTCTACATAATTTCCATTATCTAGGCTTATCTCTGCTCATCTCCCATTATTTCTCCTTATCTCCCATTATTTATCCTTATCTCCAATTATCTCACCTTATTTCCCATTATCTAGGCTTATCTCGACTTATCTCCCATTATTTCTCCTTATCTCCCATTATCTCTCCTTATCTCCCATTATCTCACCATAACTCCCATTATCTAGACTTATCTCTGCTTATCTCCCATTATCCCTCCTTATCTCCCATTATTTATACTTATCTCCCATTATCTCACCTTATCTCCCATTATCAAGGCTTATCTCGACTTATCTCCCATTATTTCTCCTTATCTCCCACTATCTCACCTTATCTCCCATTATCTAGGCTTATATCGAATTATATAGAACATATGTATAAATTTATAAAAACACGTAAATCGGGTAAGTGGTTCTCGAGTGATAAGCGCACTAACGGACAGACAGACAGACAGAGAGACGTTGCATTTTATATATATTTTATTCTTTGCTACATGATATTGTTCCATATTTAATACTTTAGGGAGTGTATTGCAAGAGAATGCGCTAGCGGCAAACTTTTCTCCGACTTGATTCACTATTATCGTCACTGCTTATTCCTTATGTCACCTAATAAAATATATCCTATAACCTGGCCAGAGAACATACGTATGTTTAAAAAAAAAGCACGTAAATCGGATAAGTGGTTCTCCAGTGATAAGCACACTAACGGACGGACAGACAGACGGACAGAGAGACATTGCATTTTATATATATTATAAATATTCTCTGCTACATAATATTGTTCCATATTTAATGGTTTGGACCGTGTATTGCAAGAGAACGCGCTAGCGTCAAACTTTGTCCGACTTCATTTACTGTTATTGTCACTGCTCATTCCTTATGCTACCTATCGTAATAAAATATAGCCTATAACCTGGCCGGAGAACATATGTATGTTTTAAAAAAAGAAAGTACTCAAATCGGATAAGTGGTTCTCCAGTGATAAGCGCACTAACGGACAGACAGACAGACAGAGATACGTTGCATTTTATATATATTGTAGATGTAATAAAATATATACCTATAACCTGGTCAGAGAACATATGTATGAATTTAAAAAATCACGTAAATCGGATAAGTGGTTCTCGAGGGATGAGCGCATTAACGGACAGAAAGACAGACAGACAAACATTACATTTTATATATATTATAGATATAGATTATTATTATTATTATATAACCTGGCCAAAGAATATAGGTATGAATTTAAAAAAAGACAGGTAAATCGGATAAGTGGTTCTCGCCTGTTAAAACGCACTAATGGACAGACAGACAGACAGAGAGACATTGCATTTTATATATATTATAGATTATACATTACAGATATTCTTTGCTACATAATATTGTTCCATATTTAATGATTTAGGCTGTGTATTGCAAAGGCACGCGCTAGCGGCAAACTTATTTCCGACATCATTCACTATTTTACGTCACTGCTCATTCCTTATGCTACCTATTGTAATAAAATATAGCCTATAACCTGGCCAGAGAACATATGTATGTTTTAAAAAAAAAGTACGTAAATCGGATAAGTGGTTCTTCAGTGATAGACGCACTAACGGACCGACAGACAGACAGACAGACAGAGAGACGTTGCATTTTATATATATATTATAGATTTCAAATGAAAAATATTCCAAAACAGTTCAATTTAGACATATGGTATGTTAGACAAATAATATCTACAATTTTTAGTAGGACTCAAAAATAAAATAATATATATATATATATATATATATATATATATATATATATATATATATATATATATATACATATATATATATATATATATATATATATATATATATATATATATATATATATATATATATATATATATTTTAAAAAAAATCAGGATGGCGTAATATCTAATCATGTCAACAACCTTAATCGTGACGTGTTTACTTCTTACCGAACTGGGAAACAGAGCCTCGGCCACCTCCCACCCTAGACCAGTAATATAAAAAAGTATGAGCAAGCCGAATTAACTCAGTTTCCTGCTCGATTCCGAAAAAGTCACTTTGTCAATCGACACAGGAGAAATCCAGAAAAAGAAATAATGGTGAATCTAATGCATATTTATCTAAAACAGTGTATTTTTCCCTGATATTGTAGAATCATTATTCCATACATATATATATATATATATATATATATATATATATATATATATATATATATATATATATATATATATATATATGTATATATATATATATATATATGTATATATATATATATATATATATATATATATATATATATATATATATGTATATATATATGTACATATATATATATATATATATATATATATATATATATATATATATATATATATATATGTATATATATATATATATATATATATATATATATATATATATATATATGTATATATATATATATATATATATATATATATATATATATATATATATATATATATATACATATATAATACATATACATATATATATACATATATATATATATATATATATATATATATATATATATATACATATATATATATATATATATATATACATATATATATATATATATATATATATATATATATATATATATATATATATATATATATATACATATACATATATATATATATATATATATATATATATATATATATATATACATACATATACATATATATATATATATATATATATATATATATATATATATATATATACATATACATATACATATATATATATATATATATATATATATATATATATATATATATATATATATATATATATATATATATATTTACGGGTCTAGCACACGTGCTGCAGGGATGTCTCTAAAGCGCTCCAGAAGCGGCATGTGTGCGAAAAAAGCGATTCACGTTGTTCTTGAATCGCTGTAAATTGTACTCGGTGAGAAACATAGCGCTGGACAAATTATTCCAAAGGGATGATGTTCTCCATATAAAAGACTGCTTGCAAACCATTGTACGAGGAGTAACAAGCTAAACCTTATACGGATGTGAAGCACCAGCGCGACGTGTATTTCTAACATGCACCGCTTTGGAAGGAATTAAGCGGGCTACATCCTTCGAACACTTTCCATGAAAATACTTATAGAACAGACTCAAGTCGCCAACCGTTCTTCGATGTTCCAGCGAATTAAGGCCGCCGATCAGATCCGGTTCTCCCATCAGACGAACAGCTCTTCTCTGAACAAAATACAACAAATGCAGTGTACATTTGGGAGCGGAGCCCCGAACATGGGAGCAGTATTCCATAATTGGTCGAATTTGAGCTTTGTAAAGAATTAACAGTTATTGTGGAATGTAAAGCTTTCTGGTTCTAAATGTCCGAGCGTTCAAAGTGAATGAAGAGACAAGGGTACTGTCGTCTGCAAAGCTGTAGATTGGATTCCCGGTCTTTTCCAGCAGATCGTTAATGTAAATAAGAAAGAGAGTAGGAGATAGTATGGAGCCTTGGGGCACACCGGCGTTGATTGTGAAGGTGTTAGAAAGAAATCCGTCTACCACCACTCCTAAGGAACGCTCTCTGAGGAAACATGAGAGCCATAAACAGAACTTTTCAGACATACCATAAGAGCGTAGCTTAGCCAACAGTCCATCGTGCCAAACACGGTCGAATGCCTCGGATATGTCAAGAGCAACCGCTCGAGATTCTCCAAAGTGTTCAATTGCGTTGTTCCAAGCATGTGTTACATAAGTCAGAAGATCTCCTGTTGATCTATGTTTACGAAAGCCATATTGGTGATCGCTAATAATATTGCAAATATAATATATATATATATATATATATATATATATATATATATATATATATATATATATATATATATATATATATATATATATATATTCATCGTTAGCTTAATCCATCCATAATAGGACGTAAGCCTCCGCAAGTTGTGTCCAGTGAGCTCTGTTGTTTGCTTTTTGCATCCAGTCGTGTACCACTAATTTTTTTATGTCGCGCGTCCATCTTGTCTGTGGTCTATCTCTGGATCTTTTATGTTCTCTAGGCCCCCATTCAACCATACGGCGTCTCCATCTGTTGTCATTCAGACTTGCGATATGTCCCGCCCAATTTCACCTTAACATACATATTTGTTGGATTACACCTGTCACTTTTAATCTTCTTCATATCTCGATGTTAGGAATACGATCTTCAAGTCGATTTTTGGCAAAAACATTATTTTTTTCTTTAAGAGTCTCCGGACTTTTCACCTCATGTATAAAGCACCTAACTTTCATAAATCATTCGATATTTTAATGGATTAGTTAATTGTAATAATATAAGGACCTCTTTGACTTTTAGTGAAGTGAAATATTTAAAATAAAAATACTACTTACATTTTAAATATCCTGCAAAGTATATCTCTGCTTTTACGAGTATCTCATTTCAAAAAACCAAAAGCCAGTCTATCAAACCGTATGTAATAGATTCACCGATTTCGAAACTGTAAAGCAACGTCAAATTCATCCGTTCACACCACATAAACTCTAACCGTTTTTCAATTTACATATTTAACAAATTATTATTAGTATTTTCATTATTATTGTTAAATTTAGTTAAGAGTACGCTTTAAAATTGACATATTTAGCACATAAAACAATATTAACCTAAAAGTCCACGTCACTCAACGCTGCAAAGCCACAGTCATGGCACACTATTTTCATTTATTTAGATGTTAAATTATGATTTACAAAAATAAGACAATAATTAAATACGTGGCAAAACTTTCAGATGTGTTTGATCACGCAGTTTTACAAAAAAAAAGGATATAAAAGAATAAATTCTGCGGAAATGCTTAGTTTACAAGATAGAGGGTGTTCAACGTTTTAATTTTTTCTAATTGTTAAAAAAAAAGGTTATAAAAAGATAAATTCTGTGGAAATGCTTAGTTTCCAAGATACAAAGTGTTGAACGTTTTAATTTTTTCTCATTGTTTTATCAAAAAAAGGTTATAAAAAGATAAATTCTGCGGAAATGCTTAGTGCCAAAATACAGAGTGTTCAACGTTTTAAATTTTTGTCATCGTTTTACAAGAAAAGGTTATAAAAAGATAAATTCTGGGGAAATGCTTAGTTTCCAAGATACAGAGTATTCAACGTTTTAATTTTTTCTCGTTGTTTTACAAAAAAAGGTTTTAAAAAGATCAGTTCTGCGGAAATACTTAGTTTCCAAGATACAGAGTGTTCAAGGTTTTAATTTTTTTCTCATTGTTTCACAAAAAAGGTTATAAAGAGATAAATTCTGCGGAAATGCTTAGTTTTCAAGATACAGAGTGTTCAACGTTTTAATTTTTTCTCATTGTTTTACAAAAAAGAGGTTATAAGGAGATAAATTCAGCAGACATGCTTGGTTTCTAAGATACAGAGTGTTCCACGTTTTAATTTTTTCTCATTGTTTTACAAAAAAAGGTTATAAAAGATAAGTACTGCGGAAATGCTTGGTGTCCAAGATACAGAGTGTTCAACGTTTTAATTTTTTCTCGTTGTTTTACAAAAAAAGTTTATAAAAAGATAAATTCTGCAGAAATGCTTAGTTTTCAAGATACAGAATGTTCAGTGTTTTAATTTTTTCTCTTTGTTTGACAAAAAAAAGGTTATAAGAAGATAAATTCTGCGGACATGCTTGATTTCTAAGATACAGAGTGTTCTACGTTTTAATTTTTTCTCATTGTTTTACAAAAAAATGCCATAAAAAGATAAGTTCTGCGGAAATGCTTAGTTTCCAAGGTACAGAGTGTTCAACATTTTAATTTCTTCTCATTGTTGTTACCTGTTTCAGAAATTTTGAAGATTATTAATTTTAATTTGCTACGTAACTGGAGTACCTATACAATACTTTTATAACCATAAGAACCAAATACAGGGCGATATTATTTCAGTCACGCCTATTTTTACTTACATTAGGACCTAAGACACTGAGGAAGCAAAGTTTAAATATAATAAGAATTTTTCTCACTTTGATCTTGATGCACTGTATCCTTCCTGAGATACTTTAACTAGCATTTATCCAATTTAACGTCTTGTATCCTAAACAGTATCAACCCCTCCCCCCTATTCTAAAATCATTAAAAAAATCAAAAAATATACAAAGAATTAGTTCCATCCGGAGTTTGATATAAGCTATACCTCTTGAGACATTTTTAAATACGGTTTAAGACGAGAAGCTGTATAACCACTAGTTTTTTTTATCGTTCACCTCTCCGCCTGAGTGGGGATTTTACCCTTTTTTCATATCCTAAGGATATTGGCGAGGATGTCGTAATACCCGTCAATGTTCTCCAAGTGCCGAAACATACATTTTTGTATTTCACAGCACCCTTTAGACCACGCGGTAGTGATGCCACGGGCGTTATTGCATTTCTGCAAACAAGTACTATCTATAGACGTGACCCGGCCAAATATACTTAAATAAGTTGATAAATAAAAGTATAACGACCTGTCGGGATTGAGCCCGAGACTTTCTGCACAGCAAGCAAGTATTACGCCACGGAGGCATGGGCTACCACATAAAAAGTCTCGAGAATTGCAGCCTACATCAGACTTAATGTGTAACAAATTGTCTATGAGCATTTTTTTGATTTTCATCATGATTTCAGAATAAAGGATGATGACACCCTTAGCTAGGATTCAAGATGTTAAGTTGTATAACTGTTAGCTGACATCTCTTAGGAGGTGTACAATTTATCAAGGTCAAGATCGGAGAAATTCGCTGGGAATATTTTTCATGTTTTATTTTTTCGTTTTAACCTTTGCTCTAGTGGTGCCTCACACCTCTATCTAGGGTCAACGAAAATACTTAACTAAATTTCCCAAATTAAAACCCTTCCGCGTGTTAAATTGTAATCAAATAGTGATTAAATATCAACCAGTGAATTTATTATGTGTAGCTTCCATAAAATAGAAACACGTTGAGACTTCGTTCCTGGCTTCACGTTTGCATAGATCAGGGATTTCCAAATTAGTCCTGAGAACGTTTTGCAAATTTTGGTTCCATTTTACCTAACATATGTACTGACTGTAACGTCAACGTCAGCTGTTAAGAGGCAATAACCTGGAAGACGTGGAAACGCACACCTTGTCATGTCTTATCAAGGAGTGTCTTTTAAAATACATACATATAATCCCGTTTTTAGCGTTTTCCACCTTTGGGTTCGTAATCGCCAGTTATTTCTATCCTCCCAGTCATCTTCTGAGAGATTCCTTGCAGATATTGCCCTTGTTATTCCCTGCAGCCATGTTGTGGGTGGTCGTCCTCTTTTCCTCTTTTCTGTAGGGATCCACTCCAAAACCTTTTTTGGTAGTCTTTCCCTTGGCATTTGTTTTACATATCCATACCAAGCTAGTTGTTGTCTTTCGATATCGTTAATTATAGTGCGTTCCACCTTTATTAAATTCCTTACGTCCTCATTTCTAACATGCTCGAGTCTAGATTTACCTGCAGATCTTCTCCAGAAATCCATTTCCACTGCAAGCAGGCTGTCTTTTTGTTTATTTGTCAGCTGCCATACTTCCGAGCTATAAGTCAGTGTGGGTTGTAATATAGAGTTATAGATTTTTTTTTGTCTCCGCTCTAATATTTTTTTGCCATAGTATAGAGTTCAATGGCCCAATAACCTTTTTTCCTTTTGTTATTCTGGCTTATATTGTTTTGTTGTTTCGACCAGTCTTGGTGAGTCTCGTGCCCAGATATACGTATTCTTCACAGCACTTGCTAGTTTCATTGTTTAGAACCATCACCCATTCATTTCATAGTTAAAATAACAGATACAAAATCTTCTTTAGTATGATTAAATATTATTTTTTTTAGGTATGCGTATGATTTATTATTATTTTAATACACTCCTGGACAAAATTATTAACGCAACAATATATTAAATCATACAAATCTCTATAATGAATTAATTTTAATAATTTTTTATGAACATTGGTTACACCAAAAGTTAGAAAAAAAAACTTATTCGGATACTTTAAAAGTAAATTAGCTACCAAATTTCTCTTTAAGATTCGAATTAAAATTATTCTTAAGACCTAATAACAAAATCGTTGAAATTATGTAATAATGAAAAAAATAAACTGGGACACTAGTAGCAAAATTAATGGTGTAACTGGGACACTAGTAGCGTGTGTTGCCTCCTCTACTTCGGATGACATCATTTATGCGCCTAGGCATGCTTCTAATTAAATTTTGGATAAAATCTTGAGGAATTTGCTCCCATTCTGTGATAACTGCATTTTCAAGTTCCCTCAAGTTTCTAGGTGCAGGTATATAACGTTTCACATTTTTCTTAAGGTGATCCCATGCATGTTCTATCAGATTTAGATCCGGGCTTTTTGGTGGCCATTGCATAATCGGAATATCAACTTGATTAAGATAATCGAGTACCTCCCTAGCCACGTGAGGTCGAGCGTTGTCTTGCATAAACAGGAAATTGGGACCCACAAAATGACTGAAAGGCATCACATGTTCTATTACAATATTCTCAAGATAGTAGTCAGCATTCATGGATCTCGTACGGACAGGAACTAACTCTGTGTGAGCATCAAAGCAGATGCCACCCCAGAACATAACAGAGCCACCGCCGACTGGAATCCTTGCAGAGATATTGCAAGGAGCAAACCTCTCTCCTGGTCTTCGCCATACTCGCTCACGACCATCTGGATGTTTTAGACTAACCCTAGTTTCATCTGTGAAGAAAACTTGTTTCCAATCATCCACAGAACAGTTTTCGTGTTTTCGAGCAAAACGTAACCTGGCAACTCTGTTCTCTCTAGTAAGCAAGGGCGCAGTGGCTGGTCTCCTACTGTTTAATCCAGCTTCATTTAACCGTCTTCTAACTGTTTTAGAAGAAATTGTGACATTGCGAGCAGCTTCGAGTTCGTTTCTTATTATAGAACTAGTGACAGTACTGTTTCTTAAAGCATATTGTCTTATAAAACGTTCATCTAGGTCGCTAGTGCATCGTTTTCGCCCTTGCCCTAGCCTTCTAGAATAAGTTCCTACTTCATTCAAGCGTCTTACCATACGACTTATTGTGGAACGATGTTTGCCTAACAAATTGGCAACATAACTCTGACAATATCCCTCGTCCAATAAAACTGAGGCTCGCACTACCTCGTGTTCAGTTAAATTCCTTGTTCGATTCATTTATCTAATTCTTCGGGGTCAAAAATAAAACAGTCTACCACAAAAACGTATTACTTTGCAAAAGGGAACAATTTATAAGCTTACTTTTAAAGAAAATCTATCGCATTATTAGAGAAAATTGTTTATCTTCTAAAAAATTCTTTAAAACTGTAAATCTAAACGAATTGTTTTGATTTCTGTCATGAACAACGAAACAAAATATGCATAGCCTACTATTCAAATACTCGATAAACTTTAAAACTGACATAAAAAAAGATAAATTAATTTTCAGATTGTTGCGTTAATTTTGTCCAGGAGTTTATATTATTAGATGAATTTTTGAATACAATCGTGTATTTGCCAACACTGAAGAATTTCCATATCTCGTTAAGCATTTTCGTCGTCTTTGGTAAAATGACCGGCATTGATCTGGTGTCAATTTTTCAAAAATGTTAGAATTTGAAAAAAAATTGTTTCTATACAACTCCACAATTCACCACTTTAGTACAACAAACGATCTTCATAACACCCTGTATATAAAAATGGGCTTCATATATTGAAAAGCCAATTGTTATTCGCCGCAATTCTCGGATGCTCAATCATATATATAGTTAAAAACCTCGATATAACCAACAAAAACCTTCCGTAATTTACGAACATAACTCTATAATAAATACATTATGACATTATTGATTTAGATATTGACATATCATAGTCAGCTGACAAAAAAGGAATAAGTTACTTTTTCAAAAAATTATTATCCGTGTCCACTTTTACGGTCTTGATTATAAAATTTACACGACAACGAAGAATGTAAATAGTTCGATAATTCCTTCATATTTTCAGAAAAAAAACTTATAATTGATTATTATATCGATCGTACATGCTTTCTACATGGAATGTTAAAACTTCAATACAATAGAGAGATTTTGCAATGCATGCCTTTGTTTTTATCGTTATTTCAAGCATGCGCAGTATTAACGCGAAGGAATTGCAAGGTTAGGTTAGTATTCAGGTTTCTATCACTTCCTTCAATATTTTCAAGGTAATACGAATGTGCGATAAATACACACACTAAACTTGCGTGCATAGAAATCGACCCATTGTAAACTTTTGACTTTAACTATATTTTTTTAAAAAAAATTATTCATCAAATCAAAAAAGAAATATGCTGTTTGAAAGACAATTTAATATGCTTTAATGTGAGTATAAATTTACGAAAACTTATTTCGACTTCCTATGTTTAACATAGTGAAATTAATGCATTAAGCAAATTAAGCTTTTTTATTATTAACATAAATAGGGTTATTGACAATTTAAAACTTAAAACTTAATTTTTTAATAATGGGTATGACCTTCTCTTGCCCTAATAACATCTCTCATACGATTAGGCAAAGATCTAATCAAGTTTGCTATTGTTTCTTGAGGGATGTGAAACCACTCTTCTTCTACTGCAACAATAAGCTCTGCGATCGAGTTTGGGGTATGAAGTCTAGCTCGAATTCTTCGTTTTAACTCATCCCATAAATGTTCGATCGGATTTAGATCAGGACTGTATGCTGGCCACTCCATAACCCGAAAACCGACTTCTGCAATGTAATCTTGCACGATTCTTGCGGTGTGCGGCCTTGCATTGTCATGCATAAAGGTAAATTCGTCTCCAATGTAGTCGACGTAAGGTACCACATAAATTGCTAAAATCTCCTCGATATATCTAGCAGCCGTTAAACCTCTTCTTCCGTGAACACGGTCGCCCCTACGAATGAACTCAGGGTCGGTTCGTGCTCCTATAGAAATTGCACCCCAGATCATACAGGAACCACCTCCATAAGCACTCCGCTCTTCAAAGCAGGAATCTGCAAATCGCTCTCTTGGTCTTCGGTACACTTTCCTTCTTCGGTCGCTACCATGGAGGCATATTCTGGTCTCATCTGAGAACAGAACAGATCCCCATTGTTCCAACGTCCAATTCAGATGATCCCGTGCAAAACGCAGGCAGGCTTGCCGATGAGCTGGAGTAAGTTTTGGACCAATCGCAGGTGTTTTAGGGGTCAGGTTATTTTCCTGCAGTCTTCGTCTTACTGTCCACTGACTAATAGCCACTCCTCGCACCTCACGGAGCTGTCGTTGCACTTGAACGGCATTAAGATGACGATTTCTTAATGTTGTTGACACAATAAAGCGGTCATCACGAGCGATTGTAAATCGCCTTCTGCCTGTTCCAGGTCGCCTATGAAAGGATCCAGTCTCTTCATAACGTTTGCACACTCTTCGAACCGCTGCGCGTGTCATATTCAATTGTCTAGCAACAGCTCGCTGACTAAGTCCATTTTCGATTAAAGCAAAAACTTGGGCGGCTTTTTGTGGTGTAGTATGCATTAAACTAACACACTTAAACACTACTGAGATTATGAAAAACGAATTAATATGCAAATTTCAGTTGCAAACGCAATAATTTTAATATTTGACAAATTTGTTATTTTCGTTACAATCACCACATAAACACGTTTCATTTGTTTACCGGTTGCTACGCATATAAACGATAAGCCTTCTTGATAAATTTATACTCACATTAAATTGTCTTTCAAACAGCATATTTCTTTTTTTAATCTGATGAATAATTTTTAAAAAAAAAATATAGTTAAAGTCAAAAGTTTACAGTGGGCCGATTTCTATGCACGTTAGTGTATAATGCCTCTGTGCTCTTGTCAGTGTTATTTGCAATAAAAGATTTTCATTTCAATTTTACTGTATTTCCTTAATGGTTTGTATACCTAAGTAGGAAAAAAAACGGGTCCTACCATAATAGCGATAGGAATAACGAACTTCAAATAACCTCTCTTATAAGTTCCTAAATAAGGAAAATCCTTATCCTTAATAAAAGTTTCTCTTATTTTGTGTCAGTACTGCGCAAGCTCCAAATGGTCGACGCATGCTTCAAATAACGATCACAGCTGAGTCCTTATATTTAATTTCTTCCCTTTACTATTGCGCAAGCTACAAACGGTGGGCGCATGCTTCAAATGAAGATAAAGACAGTGGCCTACAAAAAATAAGTGTTGCAAAATCTCTCTAATATCATAAATAATAACAACTATATGTGTATTGGTTTGCGGAGATTTACGCAACTTCTTCATGCGATAAGGTGCCTTCATTTAATCGCATCCAATGCCACATTGTTTTTAGAGAACTTCGCTATTTTGCACTGCTGCCGTGAGCTTTTGTTTACCTGCGTGCACGCACGAAACACCAAGACTATAATTGGTTATTATGATAAAGTCATACATAGATGATGCTTCAGTGTTTGATGGGTGTATATATAGAGGTGAAAAAAGGTTACTGCAAACACCTTATGTTGAGTGAGTAAAATTTATTTCCTACTCGCGGTATTATCCTCCTCCTAAGTCCTTGCACTCTCTAGAGGGTATGATGACTCTGTGCTCAACAAATGGATTGAATTATCCTCTGCCACTGTTCTCGTTTCTGTGCATGTTCTGATGCTTCATGCAATGACTTCCGGGAAAATTGTTTCATCTGATCCACCCAACGTGAAGGTGATCTACCCCTGCAGCGCATGGTTTCAACCTTTCCCTGTATGATCAGTGATTCCAGATCATGTCTTCTGTTGAGGTGGCTTAAATATGTCAAGTATATCTGGTTTATAAGCAATTTTTAGTTCTTGTAAAATAAACTGGTTAATTCGATGTTCCACCCGCGATATCCTGAGATTTCGACGCTACACCCACATCTCAAATGCAGCAATTTTATTTCAGTTTTCTTTATCGTCCATGTTTCCGATGCATATGTTGCAATCGGAAATATAAGCGTTCTAGCAAGTCTTAGCTTAGTCGATCGCGACATGCTCGAGTCTTTCCATATTTTGACTAATTTTGGGGTTACATAGCGAGCAACTGAAAGTCCCCTACGTATTAATCTATCTCAAAAAGTACTGAACAATCAATTTTCAAAAAATTCTAGAATATTCTTTGTAAAGTGTAGATTGAGCGAGAATTATCACGAATGCAATACGTTTAATAATTTATCTTGTATAAAAAAAGAAATATTAGTTCGTATAGAGAAAGCAAGATCAGCTTTTTTCCGCTTAAAAAAAGGTCCTATGTAGTATGCATCTCAACATAAAGATCAGAATGCGGGTTTTAAGGTTCTACTGTATGGCGTTGAAGCGTGGACATTATCCGGAACAACAACAAAGAAGCTCCAAGCGCTTGAAATGTGGTGTTATCGCCATATGCTGCGAGTTTCTTGGATACATCACGTTACCAACAGTACCATACTACAACGGATGAACCAGGCAATGGAGATCCTACATACGGTAAAGAAACTTTGGCCACGTTATGAGGAACGACAAGTATCATCTCCTCCAACTGATTCTGCAGGGAAAAGTTAAGGGGAAAAGACCTCCTGGAAGACGTCGAATCTCTTGGCTGCACAATCTTAGAAAATGGACAGGGAAAAGTAGTGTTTAGATCAGCTATAAATAAAGTAATTTAGACCAGAATGATCGCTAACGTCTAAAGAAGACACAGCACCAGAAGAAGAAGAAAAAAATCTATGAAAACTATGGGACTTTACAATATGGTGGAGGTTTTGTTAATATACTGTTCAGTACGTTCCTTTAGGAAGACAAAATAATTTTGTTTTATTTGCTTATAATTAAACAAATACTTAGGTAGTAAATATTTATTTTACATTTATATTACTAGATTGAGCTAGACTGATTTATTGGCAGTTAGGTAGCTAAGATGGTATAACTATTATACATTACTTACTAAGAAAAAACGTGAAAATCCATATTGGATTTTAAGATTTATACATGTCAGGGTCCTAATTAACTTAACCTAGGTAAGGATTTTATTTTATTTCAAAAGCAATCACCATACGGAACACTAACTGCGCAAGTTCGACTTACACTTAGCCAGTTTTATTTATTGGAACGGTCATTTTGTATTGCAATGTTAAACATTATATTTTGTATCGTTGTACAGGGTGAGTCAACGATAGAGTAAAGTTTATATTTGTTTCGGGAATGACGAAAAAATGTTAAATACAATAGTTTTAGAGAATGTTAAGGTGCACAGTTTAAAAGTATTTTGAGTATACAGGGTACTTCAAAAAAGTGTTGGCGATATAACATGTTTTTTTAAATGGAACATCCTATTGCCTAATTCATTTTTAAATTGTGCGTAAAATTTTATAACTTTTTTATTTATAATGTTATATACCTAAACCTAGTAGCTTGTCTAATATTTCAATTTTTTTCAGTTTTGTAAAAAGTTGCGAGTAGCGCCATTGTTTCTAAAGGTGGAATACTCATAACTGGTACGAGCGTTCTATAGAGATGAAGAAAAAGATATATGTAAAGAAATTTGAGTTAGATGCTACAGGGTGTTCAAAATAAATTTATGCATTTCGACTATTTTAAATTGAAAAAACCTCAAAATTAATTTGTTGTAGTAAGTGACACATAAAGGTAATAGTTATGGATTTTCCTAAAAATGAATTAATTGATATGGTTTATTAATTGGGCGAGGCGGGAAAAAATTGTCTTTTGGCAGGGCTAGAAAATCTTTTCAATGCATAATGGAACGGTTTGATGGTAGTGGTAGCGTTGAGTATACGAAACGGGAAGTAGTAAACCAGAATGAGGAAAAAGAAATGGAGATTTTACTTCATGTTGCAGATAATTCCCAGGTCAGCAGCCGTCAACTAGCTGACTTACCTGGCACATCCCAATCTACGGCTAATCGCACCACGAGAAAATACAAGTATCATCCCTTTCATATGGAACTACACCCAAGAACTTCAAGACCGTGATTTTGAACGACGAGTAAACTTTTGTACTACCATGAATGGAGCAATAGAGGCCGATCAAAATTTTTTATCCAAAATAACAGCCATAACATGCATTATTATTCAACAGTTAATCCATTTTGGGTCCGGGAAGTTCAAAACCAAAACCATTGGTCACTCAATGTATGGTGTGGAATATTAAATTTTCGAATTATTGGTCCATAATTTTGCCGCGAGCCGCTTAATGGGCCTAGATATCTAAATTTTTTGCGAAACGAATTACCCCAGCTTCTTGAAGAAGCTGATAACTTTGAAAGGGGACAAATGTGGATTCAACAAGACGGAGCTCCTGCTCATTACCACCAGGAATTTCGGGAATTTTTAAAACGATCGTTACCCACAAAAATGGATCGGTAGGGATGGATTCATTCAGTAACTTCCTCGATCATGTGACTTAACACCTTTAGACTTCTTTTTGTGGGGCTACATTAAAAATTGTATTTATGTGAATCCCCCTACAACACCAGTGGATATGGAAAATAGGATACGGGATGCTTACAGGACAATAACGCCCTTTATGTTAAGGAAAGTGAAGGAAAATATAGTAAAACGGCTAAACATGTGTATTCAAGTAGACGTGAATATTTTTGAACATTTAGTACGTCATAATAATTAATCATTAGATAAGTTAAACTATATTAAAATTATTAACTATTTGTTTATGTTTTCACAATAGCGTAAGTGTATTAAAAACAAGGATAAAAATTGAAAAATTCAAAATAAATCGAAAACTATTATAAATAGGTATATGACTTACTTAATAATAGTTGGAGGGTAATTGGACACACACACAACTACATTGGACCTGTTCAGTAAAGTTAAACAAAAAACTCCTCTTTTCTATAACAATAGAGTATACAAGATATCCTGTCTAGATTGTGATGGTGTCTACATTGGACAAACATCTCAATGGCTCAAGCAGAGAGTAACACATCACAGGAGTGACTGCTTAATAGGAAAGAACTCTTGTGCTGCAACGAACCATCATATATCAACGGGACACCAATTGGGTTTTAAGAATGTAAAGATTCTGGAACAAGAAAAACAATCACAAAAAAACGCTTGTTCCTTGAGATGTGTCACATTAACAAAGAAACACACTCCATAAATTATAAGTTAGACACCAACAATTTGACTAATATATACTGTAATATTTTAAATAACTGAACATCACACAATTAATAGTCGTATCTCATTTACTAACAATCAGCACACGTCCATCTATTTTCATGTTAATTTAATAACAACAAACACAAAATAACTTTTCCTATACTGAACCACTGTTCAGATTTCTGAAGAAATACACAATAAATAACAACAGTGTAATTGCAGCCAAAGCCACAGTATGTTGTTTCCTCTTGTCTGTTCGTAGTTCTGTTAGTTATATATATTTAAATTGAATGTATTTTTCTGTGATACCTCTTCCAATGGAGGAATACTTTGATTGGTGAGTTTTTCCTTTTTTTTTAACGTGATAAACTTACCAAAAGACTGCTTTGTTATTTTCTAGTTTTTAACTCCAGATGAAGCTGAAATAATATCAGCGAAATATAGAGTTTTTCTTTAACAACAAATAAGTATTTTATTCAAGACCGCTTTCCCGAAATCTCTACACTTTCTTATATATATATATATATATATATATATATATATATATATATATATATATATATATATATATTCATCTCTATAGAACGCTCGTACCAATTATGAGTATTCCACGTTCAGAAACAATGGCGCTACTGGCAATTTTTTACAAAACTGAACTCTTATTTAAAAAAAAAAAATGAAATATTAGAAAAACTACTAGGTTTAGGTATATAATATTATTAAAAAAAAAAGTTATAAAATTTCACGCAGAACTTAAAAATAAATTAGAAAATAGGATGTTCAATTTAAAAAAAAAACATATGTTATATCGGCCACACTTTTTTGAAGTACCCTGTATACTCAAAAATAATTTTAAACTGTGCACCTTAACATTCCCTAAAACTATTGTACTTCACATTTTTTCGTCATTCCCGAAATAAATGAGATAATGGACTTTACTCTGTCGTTGACTCACCCTGTACAGGTTAACTCTTATGGGAAGAATCAAAAATTATTTAGGCGAAAAAGGATGATGGTTTGTTAGCAACAAAGAGACTGATTAACCTCAATATAACCATGCAAATACAAGCCAATTGGAAACCAGCCAAGTATGAAAAATTATATGCGCGCACTTATTTCCATACCTTATTATTTTAATGGTCGTTATTTTGCTTATTGTATGCGAAATATATGAATTCCAAGTTTAAATATGGTTTCATTGCTCTTTAAAGTTTCATTGTCTCATTATATTTCGAAATTTTTTAAAATGTAAATTAGCGAAAAATTACATGTAATACCGCTCAGATTTTTACCGACCGATAATGGCGTGGAAAGAAAGCGAAAAATTTATATTGTGAAATTTAGTCGTTATCCGAGACTAAGGTTAGGTACATACTGTGAATGTTTAGCTACGCAATATTTTAGTCACAGAAATGTAACTCATGGTTTTTTAATAAAATGCGACTATTTGGTAGCAACACTATGGACAAAATTAATGGGGAAAGACACCCTCGAGGAGAAAAATTAATAAACTTTTCACTCCAAAATAGCCTGTTTATCATGAACGCGTTCTTCAAAAATACCCCAATCGAAAGTGGACGTGGATAAGCCCAGATGAAATCACGAGAATATAATATAAGGATAATTCAGGATGTGGAGGCTTTGAACAAGTTTTCAACTGGAAGCGACCATTGACTGGTGAGGTCAAAGATAAGATTGAACATAAAACAAGAAAGAGAAAAACTTACAAGGCAGAATATTAAAAACAGCAAATGGAAGCAGATCGAAAATCCAGCAGAATTCTCAAAGACAGTAGAACAAAATCTGCAGCAGTTGGACATAAATTCTATAGAACATCTGAATAATGCTCCTGTTAAAGCAATAAAAGATGCAATAGATAACCATTTTCCAAAACAACCCCGAGAAAAATTGGAAAAACTAAGTGAACCGCAAAGAAATTATTAAACCAGCGAAGAGAAATGGCAAGCGGCAATACACAAGATCATAGAGCTCTCGACAAAGCAGTATCAACATCAATAAAAAAGATTTAGAAAGTTTAAAACCGAACCGAAGTAGCAAAAGTAATCGAGGAGAATAAAGGTCTAAAAGTTTTGAGATCCAAATTATCTACGGAAAAATTATACAAAAACTAAAGAACGAAGATGGAAGAGTGATAACGGATAGGGAAGAGATTATGAAAATTGTTGAAGGTTTTTATAAACAGTTTTATAAAAATCAATAGTCAAGTCAATATTAAAAAAACCGAGTACATGTGCGTCGGAGGACAACAGCAGGACTTGAAACTGGCCACAGGACACACCATCAAACACTGTGCCAGTTATAAGTATTTGGAAACGAGAATATCTAGGGACGGAACACTGCAAGAAGCAATATTCGAGAGGAATATCCAAGAAAGAAAAGCGATTGCAATGCTTAATAGTATACTATGAGACAAAAACATAACCATTGAAAATAAGAAGAGAATTTACAACTCAATAGTGAAAAGTATAATAACTTACAGCTCCCAGGTGTGGCCATTAAAGGAAAAGAACAGAAAAAATACTAAAAGCTACAGAAATGGATTTCTGGAGACGAGCAGCCAGAAAATCCAGAAAAGACCGCATACCAAATGACACGATAAGGCGAGCTTTAGAAATAAAGCACGATATAGTGGACGAAATCAGAACTCAACAGTTGGTATGGTACGGACATGTACAGAGAATGTCACAAGACCGCCTACCTAAAAAGATTTTAAATTGGAACCCTCATGGAAAAAGAAAGCGAGGAAGACCACGCCAAAGCTGGAGAGCAGGAATCAACAAGAAAGTACTAGAGAGAAATCTGGAGGAGGAGGGATGGAGAAACCGGGAGGAGTGGGAAATTAGGCATCGGAAGACGGAAGACGTTATAAAACCGATTGATATATATATATATATATATATATATATATATATATATATATATATATATTTATAAAAATAACGACACACCGTATGAGATTCCACATATTCAAAATCAAGGTTCAGAAGATATTCCCGAAGTAACAGAAGATGAGATCATACAAGTCTCGAGTGAGATGAAAAATAATAAGTCTCCAGGTGAGGATGGCATTGTGGTTGAAGCCATAAAGCAGGCTGGACCTACTGTCATCAGGGTCCTCACAATACGGTTTAACCTATGTCTTACTAAGTTTATAACACCAACGTAGTGGAACAACGCTATTATCATTCGCCTCTATAAAAAAGGCGATTCAACAGATCTATCAAACTACCGTCCTATAAGCATCCTCTCCCATGTTTATAAGATGTTCACAAAAATATTGACGAAACGTTTGACCTCAAAGCTAGACTTCTACCAAACACCCGATCAAGCTGGATTCCGAGCAAGCTACGGTGTCAATGATCACGTTTTGTCTGTTCAGTTAATTGTGGTAAAGTGTGTCCAATATAATAGGCTTTTAATATTAATCTTCGTGTATTATAAGATCTTCGATTCAGTGAACCAGGACATGCTTTTTAAAGCTCTTGCTGAATGCCGTATAGATTCAAGGTACATCGAGATCCTAAGACATATATATTATCAGGCAATATTATAGTTAAATTATATAGGGAAACAAACAAATTCCAAGACGAAAGAGGTGTGCGTCAGGCTGAGACTATTTCCCCAAAGTTGTTTATCACTCTTCTGGAACATATATTTAAAAATCTAAATTGAAGCAACATGGGCATAAATATAAATGGAGAAATGCTAAATAACTTCAGAGTCGCCGATGACATAGCCCTGTTAACAGATGCGCAGATCATGCGAATATCATGCTTAACACCCTAAAAGAACAGTCCCATAAAATTGGCCTAAAGATAAATTTTTTGAAGACAGTTTTTGATAAATCTAGTTTTTACCAAGCCATTATCACTAAACGGGGTAAACATCGAGCAAGTCATGACACATACATATTTGGGATATGAAATTAAGTTGGGCAAAGCTAATCAGACTCATGAACTACAACGGAGGGTCACTCTAGCTTGGGCCGTATTTGACAAACTACGAGAAACGCTGAAATTTGCCTTAAACCAAAGACCTTTAACCAATATGTGTTACCTGTGCTTACTTATGGAGCAGAAACTCTAACTTTGACAAAGAAAACAAGAAATAAGATGAGGGTAACTCAACCGGCAATGGAGCGGCCAATATTGGGTTTGTCTCTTCGAGATAAAGTCCCCCAAATGAAGGAATTAGGAACCGAATGAGAGTGATAGATGCAATTGAGAAAGTTCTATCTTTGAAATGGAATTGGACCGTCATCTAGCCAGAACCCAATCTAACAGATAGAATAGGAAGGTGTTGGAATGTCGACCTAGATAAGAAGCGTGTAGAAATAGAGGAAGACCTCCTTCCAGGTGGACGGGTAATCTGAGAGGAGTAACGGGAAACTGGATTCAAGCCTAAGACCGGTTTAACTGGGAAAGATTAAGGGAGGCCTATGTCCAACAGTGGACGCTAAGGGTTGATATATGATGATGATGAAAAGGAGATGGAAGTGTATTCCAAATCTCCAATCAATGATGCCAGATATTGTATTGAGGCTTATTTCCTTTCTTCTGTAAATTAACCACTGGTTAATCGATACCCAGAGAAAGAAAAAAGACTTTGACAAACACCTACCAACCAGTCGCCTTGCTTTCAATTATATCGAAAGTTATGGAAAAAGTTTTTAATCATCATCTTTGAAAATATCTGAAAGGATTTAGTGTTATTAGCGACTAGATCAACCGGAGATTTTCTAACTTATGTCACATATCACACCTATTTGGACTAACGCGTGTGCGGGCTTACCTTACACCATCAAAACGGAAATATGTAAACCACCCCTTAATCATTCACTACTACATTAACCTCTGATTTAATTCAATTATTCCTATGGCCCTTATACGATTCAACTAAATATCAAATCCGAAGTCGAGATATGATTTTACTTTATCAATTCTAGTGGGCCTATATATTGCATTTACTTTAGTATATACGAAGCGTATTCGAAAAGTAAGGGCCTTTTGCTTATATTTAAATATTAGTGGGTCTGAATAAAGTTGTACACATCCAGCACCATCTATTGATTGTTTCCGAAGCCACTAAAGTTCTGTCGGTGAATGCAGACAACAATGTCCGCGAAAATCATTGCTCCCACTAGTTGCGAAGTGCGTACTGTGATTCGATTTTTGTGTGCAAAAAATCATCAGCTGCTCAGATTTATCGGGAGTTATGCCTAGTGTATGGACCTACAGTAATGAGTGACGGAGAGGTTAGACAACAGTGTCGCGACTTCAAAAATGATCGCACAAATGTGCACGATGAAGAGCGGAGTGGCAGGCCCACTATCCAGACCGATGAAATGGTTTAACAAGTGGACCAAAAGCTGCTTATGATCGAGGATTACACTTGAACCAGTAGCTTGGTGGATAACGGTTTTAAAGACGACGAAGAACTTAAGAACGCCATTGTCAACTGGTTCAATTCCCAGGCGGAGAACTTCTATGCAGAGGGATTAAAGAAGTTTGTGCAGCGTTGTGAAAGGTGCTTAGAAGTGAATAGCGATTATATTGAAAACTTAAGTCGGAAACTAAAACCGTCAATAAAAACTCGTATTTAGTATATTAGTATTAGTACATACTGCATTTATATTAGTACTAGCCGTGCCCGCGACTCCGCTCGCGTGGATTTGATCCACTATTATCATCACTGCTTATTCCTTATGTTACCTAACGTAATAAAATATATCCTATAACCCGGCCAGGGAACATATGTATGTTTAAAAAAAAAAGCACGTAAATCAAATAAGTGGTTCTCGAGTGATAAGCGCACTAACGGACAGATAGAGAGACGTTGCTTTTTATATATATTATAGAAGATTATAGATAACCTGGCCAGAGAATAAATGTATGAATTAAAAAGAAAAAACACGTAAATCGGATAAGTGGTTCTCGAGTGATAAGGGCACTAACGGACAGACAGACGTTGCATTTTATATTTTATATATATTATAGAAGATTATAGATAACCTGGCCAATGAACAAATATAAAAATTTAAAAAAAAAAAACATGTAAATCGGATAAGTGGTTCTCAAGTCATAAGCGCACTAACGGACAGACAGACAGAGAGACGTTGCATTTTATACATATTATAGAAGATTACAGACAACCTGGCCAGAGAACAAATGTATGAACTAAAAAAAAAAAACACGTAAATCGGATAAGTGGTTCTCGAGTAATAAGGACACTAACGGACAAACAGACAGACAGACGTTGCATTTTATATCTTATATATATTATAGAAGATTATAGATAACCTGGCCAGAGAACAAATATATGAATTAAAAAACAACACATACATCGGATAAGTGCCACTAACGGACAGGCAGACAGAGAGTCGTTGCATTTTATACATATTATAGAAGATGTAAATCGGATAAGTGGTTCTCAAGTCATAAGCGCACTAACGGACAGACAGACAGAGAGACGTTGCATTTTATACATATTATAGAAGATTACAGACAACCTGGCCAGAGAACAAATGTATGAATTAAAAAACAACACATACATCGGATAAGTGCCACTAACGGACAGGCAGACAGAGAGTCGTTGCATTTTATACATAGTCATTGACCATTTTATACCTCCGTAACAAACAATTTTATTTTAAAAGCAATTAACGTACGGAACACTAATTGCGCAAGTCCGACATGCACTTGGTCGGTAATTTAGATATCAGCTGAAATCGATACATTGTCAACATAAAATAAATATACCTTTTCTCTTAGGACAAGTTTAAAAGCCTACAAAACATTAATGTTTATTTACATTTTTTTTTCTATTTTCCTGTCAGGGATTTCCAGTGGAGTTCAAATATCCATTTATTTTCATGTCACCGGATGAAGTTTTTTGCCAGAAACTAGCCTATTTCCAAGCACCATTCCAATAAACAAATAAATCTCTGAAAATAGAAACAATCTAGAATTAAATCGCCATTAATCCACTATCTGGAAGACATTTTAATCCGAGAGCGACCCGGAATCAAATCAGTACAATTAGAATACTAAAACCGCATTTAGTTCGTGGCCGAGCTGGGCCTCGAACATAAATTACTTGCTTTTTATGAAACCAGGGGGGCTAAAGAGTCCGAGGGGGACCTAGGAAAATAGCAAATATTAATTAAATGTTTTAATGTGTTACACTATACACATACAGTTTTATATATATATATATATATATATATATATATATATATATATATATATATATATATATATATTTACATATATATATATATATATATATATATATATATATATATATATATATATATATAGTATATATACACAGTAGAATCTCGATTATCCGAAATAATATGATGATTTCAGATAATCGAAATTTCGGTTAATCCGAATTTTTTTATAAAATAGAAGTTTAGCATGAATGCAACATGGCAGATTGACTTAAAAGCATTTGTACGATATGTTATTACGTACATACGTATTTATTAAAACAAAGAATAGAACAATTAGTTTACTTATTTTATGTATATGTACGGAAAATCGAATATAAAACAGTTTCATTCTTAACTTTAATGTCTTAAAAATTAGATAATTTTTAACTGCACTCGTTTTGCGTTAGTTCTGTTTTTGGCTGCAATGTCTCTCCAACGTTTGATAAGCAAAACGTCCGCGGCCGTTGCATTTTCTTGTTGTTCTACATAAGTTAACGCTTTTTCTAGGGCCTCTAGTCCTTCTGAATGTGACGTTTTTTACTGGAATATTGTCAGTGGCTTCTACTTCGTTATCATCATCGTCATCACTGTCTATTTTATTAGTAATTTTGCATACACTTTTAATTAATTCTTGGTCAGTCATTTCATCTTCCACACTATTACTGTTTAAATCCATTCACAAACATCGGTTTCCGTAACACTTTTACATCCTGATATTCTTGTAATAATTTGATGTAAACTTTCATTATTTTCTGTTTCTACCTCTGAGTAATGTCTCTCCTCTTGTGAAATCAATTTTGACCAAGATTTTTCCAGAGTACTACTCTTTACTTGATTCCAGGCTGACGCTATCCAATATTTAACATTTATTTTTTTTAGACAGTCAGTAAGATTGCCATCTTTATCTACTTCTTCTAAAATATGTTCCAATAACCAACGCCTGTAATTGCGTTTTAAATTTTCCAGTACACCCTGATCCATAGGCTGAATGAGAGATGTTACAGCAGGAGGCAAAACACTGCTTTTATTTCCCCACTTTAAAGTTGCTCCGCACTTGGGTGAGTGGGGACGTTATCTAGTAACCGAATACATTTTCTAGGATATCCAAGTTCTTTTAAAAAAAGTTCAACTTTGGGAACAAAATCTCCAAAAATCCAGTCTTTAAATAGAGTCGCGTTTATCCAGGCATTGTTTTGATTTTTATACAAAAAAGGAAAAGCATTGCGACGAATATTCTTAAAGATTCGTGGATTTGCTGACTTACCAATACATAATAATGGGAGTTTGTGTCTTCCAGAAGCATTACTACATGCAAGAACAGTAATACGTTCTTTGCTACGTTTGTAACCAGGTGCTCCAGCTTCCGTTTTTGAAGCTAAGGTATTTGACGGCAATTTTTGTAGTTCAAGCCTGTTTTTCATCACAATTATAGATTTGGTCTGGTTGTAAACCATGTTTTTTCATAAGCTGCTCAAAATTCTCTGCAAATTTTTTTGCAGCAGATACATCAGCCGACAATCTGTCTCCACAAACTCACCATGTCTTTTTTTTTTTTCCTTCTTCCACCTGTCTAGCCAACCATCACTTGCAGAAAAATTTACAGGCGCTTCGATAACCGGCAACTCTTCGCTTAAACTCACTACCTTATGTTTTTAAAATTGTTCCTGAAATTGTTATTCCACGTTCTCGATTCTGTGTAAACCATAAAAATAAAGAATCGTCCACTTTTTGTATTCACCGCTTTTCATACTTTTTCGTGCCTGTATGGGCGATGACAAAACACTATACCATTTTTCAAGTTTTTCGCGATTTTTTCTCTCCACTCTGAAACACTACTCACGGCTACACCTAAATCCTTCGCTATACCTTTAAGAAGTTCACCATTACCTAAACGTTGAATTGCTTCAAGTTTCTCTTTAAAGGTAATAACAACACGTTTACGCTTATTATTATGACGCTCCATTTTGTAAAATATCTATTAAAACGAAAATATTACCTCTGCGATAATAACAGACGTAATGAGTAACTTATAACACTCGTCGACTAACCAAAACCTAGACAGCGGTGAAATTCTAGACATCGGGGAGTCCTCGACGCGTTAAGGAAGCCACTCATCGTCTGTTTCGAATAATAGGGATTTTTTTCGTTTAATGAGAATACAATTTTTAACAGTTTGTTGCCGGATTTCAGATAATGGCGATTTGGATAATCGGGATTGTACTGTATATATATATATATATATATATATATATATATATATATATATATATATATATATATATATATATAGTCAACTCAAAAAGTCTCCATACACTACCTACTTTCTATACCATTTTTCTGTTATATGTATTTAACTAATTAATTGGAACATGAGAAAACATGTTTAAATTAATATTTGAAACTTAACCAATAAGGATTAGTATTAAAAACAATTACGTAAAAAACAGTCAGCTGTCTTCAGAGCCTATAGACGTTACCAAGAGACTGACGCCTTTACACGAACACCAGGAACAGGAAGAAGGTGTACCTGGAAGCCAGACGACCGTTTTCATGGTCACAACTCTAAGAAATCGTCACTTGACCGACGTTGAGGTCCAGCAGGAACCCCGACAAGTTCGTGATCGGGCTGTCAATTATTAGACAGTCAGAAGAAGACCTAAAGAAGCTCACCTAACTCCAAAGAGACCAGCTAACGGACCCAAATTGGCAGCAGCCCATCTATAAGCGCGACTCAGATTTTCTCGAGAACATGTCGACTGGACCTTAGAGCAATGGCGCTCCATTTGATTCTCCGACGAGTCCCGAGTATGCCTACATGGAAGAAGATGAGTCTACAGGAGGCCTGGGGAGTGCTATGCATAATGCTGCATTACTAAAACGGTCGCCTACCGAGGGGGCATTTCACTGGATGCGAAACATATTTGGTATTTGTGACCGATAGCGGTGGATTAACTGCTTACATGCATCGAGGAGATCCTGCAGGAACATATCGTTCCTTACGCTGAGTTTGTTGGTGATAATTTTTGTGGTAATTCATGACATGCTGCTGCATCGGTGCGGCAATACCTAGCGGAAGTGGGAATACCCACATTAGACTGGCCGGCGCGGAGTTCTGACCTGAATCCAACCGAGCACAGGTGGAATGAGTTCAAAAGAAGGGTTCAAGACAGAAATCCAGCCCCTGCATCGCTGAGGGACTTAATGGTTGCGATGGCGGAAGAGTAGGGAGGAATCCCACAGACAGTGGTGCAAAAGCTCACCCGTTCCATGAAAACCCGGCTGGAAGCAGTACTAAGGGCTGGGTGGGGGGGGGGGGTGTACTACAAAATATTGATTGTGGTTTTTATCAATAAATTTAATTGTTTAACTTAAGATTTGTTTAATTTTTCATTTCTCTTATTTTCAATCCTTTTTCTTCTTGTTTCCCCTTTCAATCATCATGAGGTATGCTATGGAATTTGGTATCATTAGAAAGAGAATAGAATAGGCTTTCAAATGATACTGATTTTTTGTTCGCCAGTATATATATATATATATATATATATATATATATATATATATATATATATATATATATATATATATATACATATATCGTCCTTAAAAGAGTGTCACCCACATATTATACTAATATTAAGGCGCAACATTGTAATTATTTTAGGATTGTAGAAAAAGCATATTTTTACGCTACAGATAGGATGTTCGTAAGTCCATTACTCGTTTGTATAGAACATTTGAAGCCCATGAAATACCAGATTGACAATGTGTTTGAAGTAGACGAGGTGCTTTCAAAAGTTTTAGTCTCTGGTTGCTGTATCCTCAGAATAAACAAATAAATCTTCAGCATAATAAAACAGAATTAAATCTCCATTATCTGGGAGACGTTTGAATCAGAAAGCGGTTCAAAATTAAATCGGCACAATTAGAATACTAAAATCGTGGGTCGTGGTCATGCTGAACCCTAATATAAATTATGCATTTTATGAAACTGAGGAGATGACAGAGACCGAAGGGAACGAGAAAGACAGAAAATATTAATTAAATGCTCTAAATATTCCTGCTACGCTACATCGTGTATGCCATAATTTAAACCGCGCTATTTTAGAGAAATTTAGTGTGCGGTTCTTATCTCCAGGGGGTAAGATACTTATGCCTGCCTAGTCCTAATGCATTTCAAATGTACTATAATTTAATTAGATATAATAATGAAGATAAAGACAAAGATAAACTTATTGTATTGCCTTACCACAATATATATATATATATATATATATATATATATATATATATATATATATATATATATATATATATATAAATATATGACATACAGGGTTCTGCACTAAAATCCTGGCAAAGTGAACAATTTGTTTAAATAAAATTTTGTTAATGAAAAAGTAAATATTACCAAAAATTATATTGTATATATTATATTCCTTATTCCACACCTGTACTCGTTGGTGACTCTTTCAACTACGCTCCATACGTAATAGTCCAAGGAATTTAAATCTGAGCCATTAGGAAGCCATAATTTCTTAGACTAAAATATATTGTCATTATCTAAAAAATAGCTCAAGTAAGCCTGTCCTGTAGAAAAACGTATGACTTTCCGGACGCCACAGTATCCATCCAAGACTTCGTCACGGTCGTCAGACCGCAGCGATTGCGAGGACCTGGGTCCTCCGAAATAAGCAGTTAGGCCATTTTGATGACTCTAGGGGGCCACGCTATGCGTTCTTTCGAGTGACTCTTCCTCACTGGCATGCTAAAACCGTCGTTGGACAGTTCTAAAGCCATATATTTTTCCACTACGTCAAAAACAGTTCGGTTGCTATGCTCCCAGAGCGAAGGATTATACTCCACACTTGGTTTCAATATCGAGATCATTTTGAGGTTATGACTGTTTACTAGAAACATTAGAAACACTAGGCGTTCTGAGACGATAACAAAGACCTCTGACGGAGGCAAAATATGGCAGGAAATTTAAATAGTTCTCCACCCACCCTATTCCCCAGATTTGGCCCCAAGTAACTTTTTCTTGTATGAATGAAAAAAATATTTTAAAACTGCGTGTTTTACTGCTTCAAAATATGATATATTTATTTTGTCTTATTAAGCAATCGAGTCTCATAAATTAAAAGAAAACACCCTTATATAAATCGCAAAAAATAGAAAAAAACGTTTGACAGTCAATTATCGTCCCTGGTAGCTGTTGGGTAGTGACTTCGTGCCGAAGTCTCACCGTACTGCAAAAAACATGCAAAAACACTTACCAACAAAAATGAAAGGTAATGCCCATCTAGGGTTCTATTCGGGTAAACATCGAGTATTGTCGGCGTTATCAACATCACTGTTTCTCCCGACTATCTCGTCGAAGAAAAATTTGAGCGCTGCTCAACATCCGACGCCTAATCTAACACATCGAAGAATAACAAGATATACGAAGTTTGAAACTGACGTCGTAGATAGAAATGATACACCAGGGATCCTACCCGAATTCGGATATCCACTCGTCCATGCTCATTCTTATATACCCTCCATTCTCTAGGTTATCCATAAAAAATAATTTTTATTAGAATTTTCACCAACATTAAAAAGGTTGTTGTAAACACAAATTTGAAGTGACCTCTAATAGTTTGTACACTTATTTAAAATTAATAAAATAACAACTTTCCTTTATAAATCTTTTCGAAAATTTAACAAGTAAGCCCTTTTTTGTATTTTTTTTTAAAATTTTAATATTGACATTGTTAACAAGAATAGTATCAGAATTAAATTTTAACTAAAACCCATAATGAACAATATTGCAATGTGATGTAACTTTTTTAGGGAACATTGTTTTTCTTATTCTTCTTCTTCAGCTTATTGTATTCATCGTCGATAAAATCCTCCCTCAACTGCTGTCATTGTTCTCGATCGTGTGTTCTTCTCATCCAGTCCTGCCCAATTAGCCTTTTTATGTCATCTGACCACCTAGTTTGTGGTCTTCCCCCGCTTCTTTTCTTTGCTCGTAGTCTCCATTCTATAACTTTTCGTGTCCGGTGATTTTCCTTCATCCTTCCAATATGCCCTGCCCAAATCCAATTTAATGTACATACCCTTTCTATTACATCTGTTACCATGGTTCTTCGTTTTATTTCTATATTTGGTATGCGATCTTTAAGTTTAATGTGTAGAATTCTTCTCTCCATGGCTCGTTGGGTCACTTATAGCCTACGGATTATACTTTTATTCAGTGCCCATGTTTCTGTCCATCAGTAAGGACTGGGAAAATGTACTGATCGAAAACCTGTGCTTTAAACGTGTTAGGCACATCGGATTTAAATATTCTTAGTCTTCCAAACGCCGTCCAGCATTTTACAGATCTGCTGTCAAGTTATTTTTGACAATTCAAATTTTTGGCCCAAGTATATGTAACTATCAACTTTCTCTATATGTATATTTTCTGATATTATTATATCTTGGTTTGGTTCTATGTCGTTAGTTAAGTATTTGGTTCTGTTGATATTTATTTTCAGACCTATCTCTTTTGATTTTTCATTCATTCTTCGAACCTTCGTTGTAGTTCCTCTTTGTCTTTGGCTATCAAGGTCACATCGTCGGCAAATCTCAGAGGTGTTAGTTTTTCGCCATTTATAGTTATTCCTCTATTGTCCTAGTCGAACATTTTAAACAAATCTTCCTAGGTCAACGGGAATAGTTTAAGAGAGATTGAGTCTCCCTGTCTTATTGCAAGCTGGTTTTTTTCGTTTTTTCTAGTGTTAATACTTGGCATTCGCATATATGCTTAATAATGTTTGTGTGTCGGTCATCAACTCTGCAATTACTTAAAGCGTTTAGGATTGCCCATATTTCTATTGAGTCAAAAGCTTTTCGATAGTCCACCATTGCGATCCAAAGCGCTTTTTTTATGAACCTGGCACACGTGCTGCAGGGAAATCCCTAAACCGCCATAGGAGCGACACATGTGCAGAAAAAGTGATTCACGTTTTGAATCGCTGTAAATTGTACTCGGTCGGAAACACAATCCTGGGCAAACCATTTCAAAGAGATGAGGTTCTCCATATAAAAGACTGCTTAAAAAGGGTTGTACGAGGGGTGACAAGCTGAACTTCATACGGAGACGTGTATTCTTAGCATGGGAAGAATAAAGCAGGCTACATCCATCGAACACTTTCCATGAAAATACTTGTAGAATAGGCTCAAGTCGCCAACCGTTCTTCGATGTTACAGTGAATCAAGGCCGCCGGTCAGTTCCGGGTCTCCAATCAGACGAACAGCTCTTCTCTGAATAGAATCCTCATACGGATGTGAAGTATTAGCGTGACGTGTACTTCTAACATGCACCGCTCTGGGAGGAATTAAGCGGGCCACATCCTTCAAATACTTTCCATGAAAATACTTGTAGAATAGGCTCAAATCGCCAACCGTTCTTCGATGTTCCGAGGAATCAAGGTTGCTGGCCAGTTCCGGGTCCCCAATTAGGCGAACAGCCCTCTTTGAACAGAATCCAACAAATGCAATGTACAGTCCCTGGCCAAATTATTAGACGCACTGTATTTTTTTTAGTAATTTTATGTTTCTTAAGAGTTTTTATGCAATAATGGTATATTTAAACTACAATATTATTGATTTTTATTTAAAAGAATTGTTGTAGACTACATATTTGTATTTATTTTTAACATATGGCAACACTGTGTTGACAAAGTGATACATGAACGTAAATAAGTACAAACCTGTATCAGTCGCGATCGGAATCGAGTCAGGTACGGACGTGTTTCTGTGGCTTTATGGACTGTGATTGTTTGTTTAAACAGTTTTATACTACTCAGTTATTAGTTTATTTTGTATGCAGTGTTTTAAAAAAGTAATTGGACTATTTTCATTATGGGTAGAACAGGCGATCTTTCACCACGTAAAAAAGCTGAAGTGAAGGCCCTTGTGATTGCGAAAACATTTACAAACCGAGAAATATCACGAAGATTGGAGGTTTCTGAAGCTAGTGTACAACGCGTAAAAAAAGAAAATTGAGTCATGGAAGGAATTAAGCCCGAAAAGAAAGAAAAGATGCGGTAGAAAACCAATTTTCACTCCACAGTCAGAGAGATGTTTGAAGAAAATTTGTGTAGAAAATAGATTTGCTACCACAAAGGTAATAAAATCACAACTCCAGGATGCTAGCGTAAATGCTTCTGAGCGCACTGTTCGAAGAAAATTGAAAGAATTAGATTTTAAGGCCTGTCGCCCCGCCAGGAAGCCCAAGTTAACAGCTGCAATGAAAGCAAAGCACCTGAAGTGGGCCAAACAATGGCAAGACAAAGATGTGGACTTCTGGAAATCGGTAAGATACAGCAATTTAATCAATAATTGATACATTACATTTCAGTTAAATAAAGCAAATAAACATGGAAGTTTATATATTTTTCCTATTTTTGACAGGTCTGCTTCAGTGACGAAAGCACATTCGAAATTTTGTAGAATAAAGCTAAGTATGTGCGTCGTCGTCATGGAGAAAAGTTTCATCCTGATTGTGTCGACCCGACGGTTAAACATCCCACCAAAGTGATGATTTGGTCAGTCATCATCGGCAAGGGCACTGGACGTCTGTACGTCGTCAAAGGAATAACGAGGCAAGATCAGTACAAAGAAGTATTACAAAATCGGTTGATTCCGCAGCTCAGAGAATTGTTTCCAAATGGGGAACCATTCACTTTCATGCAAGATGGAGCTCCCTGCCACACTGCTCGGTCTGTTAAAGCTTTTTTGGCAGAAAAAAATATCCCTCTGTTGGATTGGCCCTGATATGAACCCCATTGAAAATGTGTGGGAGCTGATGAAAAGAGAAGTGGCTAAAGATGTGATTACCAACAAAACCCAGCTCCTAGAAAAGATTATTCATGTGTGAAATCATCATCCTCAAAAGCAGGAGACAGTACAATCTTGCATTGATAGCATGCCGCGCAGAATTAAAGCTTTGATAGCGGCTAAACGTGGCTCAACTAAATATTGACTTTTACTAACATTAATTTCACTTTTCTTTAAAACTTAATAAACTTATGCTTTTCTAAATTAATGCTGTTTTATTTATGTCAAATAAATAGGTAATTGATTGGATAATATAAAAATAAAAAACAAATCAATTTAAAATAATAAAACGGTACAATATCACTCGGTAATTAATATTTTACATGAAATCTTGCAGTGCGTCTAATAATTTGGCCAGGGACTGTATGTTTAGAAGCAGAGTCGAATTTGAGCTTTGTAAAGAATTGTGTTGTTGCGGAGTGTAAAACTTTCTAATTTGAAATAATATTCCCAGCTTTTGAGAAGCTCTCTTTACTATGCCTGCAACAAGTTCATGCCAAGACATATTTGCTCCCAAATTAACGCCCAGCAAATTGAGTGACGACGCTAAAGAAATGGAGTGCCCCGACATAACTATGTCGAGTGCAGCAACCTTAACTTTTTTAGAAAAAACTGCCGCCTGGGTTTTTATAGCGTTAATTTCTACTTGATTACTGTTACTCAACAATAGAATTTCTTCCAATTTTTTGTTAAGTTGAACGACTACCTGCTGTCTGCGGATATTTGCTTGAGTAGCCGACGTTCGAGCGTTCAAAATGAATAAAGAGATAAGCGTACTGTCATCTGGAAAGCTGTAGATTAGATTCCTGGTCTTTTCCAGCCGATCGTAGATCGAGTCGGAGACAGTATGGAGCCCGGCGTTGATAGTGAAGCTGCTAGAAAGAAAACCGTGAACTCCCACTCGTTAAGAACGCTCTTTGAGGGAACATCAGAACCATAAATAAAACTTTTCAGACATATCAGAAGAGCCTGGTTTAGCCAAGAATCCATCGTGCCAAATGCGGTCGAATGCCTTGGATACGTAGTTGTTCAGCAAGGTGTTCTTGTCTTTCTTGTATATCGGCTGAACTGGGGCGCATTTCCAGCAGAAAACTGGTGTTAGTTCTCTCGCGCACCTTTTGAGTACGATGGCAGGCATTCCGTCAGCGCCAGAAGCTTTTTTGGTATCTAGTTTCATTAAAATACGATTGATGGTACGCTATGTGAAGACAATATCGGCCAGCCTGGACTGCACTATAGGAATAGTAGTGTTTGGAAATCAACAGTAGAATGTGAAGCAAAAAGTTCAGCCAACAAGTTCGCTTTCTCAACATGTGTTGTTGCAATAGAATTATCTGACCGTGTGAGTGGTGATATAGTGGATTTGGTGAAATTTTGACCAACTGCCTTAGCGACTGACCAAAAGGACCTGGAATTGTTAGGGCAAGCAAGAAGTGTGTTTCTAATTCGTTGATTATGTGCCTCCTTGGTTTCGTCGATAATGTCTTTGCATCTGATCCGGACACAAAGATGTTACGATATATGACGTTAGGATTTTCACGCCATTGTCGGTAGGCAAGATGTTTAGAAGCAATAGCTTCTTTTTGCATTTTTAATTAAACCAAGGCTTGCCGTTGGAAGGACATTTCTTCGGGAATGTAAGTGTCCATACCAGCCAAAACAACATCGGAAACCTCCTTAGAGCAGTCAGATGGGTCATCGGATTGAAAACAAACGTCATGAGCGAATATATCGTTATGTTATATTCGCTTGCCTTTTCTGCCAGTGTTTTCGTTGTTTATCTATACTTTCATAACCTCATCTAAAACCAGCCTGTTCTCGAGGCTGGAGACTAGTTTGTTTGTTATTTTATTTTATATTGTTCAACATTGTACCTTATATGAATGTTTACTAAAAAACAATACTTCCTTACTCTACAGCTTCCTTTTAGAGAAAAAATATTACATATTATTATTGATATAAGAGTATAAATTTAATGCATGGGATCTAAATTATTTATGTTTTTGTTTTTAATATTACAAGACATTTGTATAACAAGTTAGTAGTCAGTTTTTAAAACCTGTTAAATCGGAAATTGGCTCTATTAAAATGATATTATCATATGGTAAGTCAAAGTGCTGCAGTTCTGTAATAACTAAATACATAAACTACTTTAATTGGTCAAAAATAATTTATTTCTTAATTTACCATGTATTTATTATCTATTGGTATTACCGGCCAATTATAATTATGTAGATGGCAATCTGCAGGAACTTCTAAGGATTACCGATAGTTATTTAAGAAGGAAGTTTTTACTGATTTACTTTATTTTTTTCCATTAATTATAAATTAATTTCACCAATACCTTCCTGGCTCCGCGGTATAGTTGTGGCTTATCATACGTGAGGTCTCGTGTTTGATCTCCGGCAGGTGAGTATGCGTTTAAGTATATTTTTAACTAGGCTACATACCACGTCACGCTGCAGATATTGACATATCACACAAATGGATCGAGTATAACTTGAACATGTGCCTAGCTTTTATGGACGTTTACAAAGCCTTTGGCTCCATCAAACTCTGAGTAATTCTAAATAATGTGAAAAATGCTTGCGTGGATCAGAGATATATACAAATAATAAAGCATATACGAGTACATGAAAAAGCGACATCGATTAAATTACAGCGAAATACTAACGAGATTAAAATTTACAGACATAAAAAGAAGACGCTATTTCCCCGAAACTATGAGTATTTAACTGAGCTCTAGACATAAACATCTAGAATGCCAAGATAAAAAAAGTATTCTGATAAACGGCAATAGATTGGATAACTTAAGATTTGCTGACGATGTGGTTATTATAGCAGAAAAACCCAAATAGTGACAAACAATACTGAGAGAATTAAGTAAGAAAACAAACATAAAACGACTTAAAATTAAAAAAAAAAGAAAATCACATGTAAAGAAGATCCACATTTAACTACTGATCACAGGCATGTTGAAAATAGCGGAAATTAATAACGACAACAAAAATACATAGAGAAGAAAGAAAAGAAAGAAATATTGACGACAAAGGCAGAGTTCGCACTCATCTACCAAATAGAGAACAGCGCTCTTAGGCTCAACTAAAACATGTACGTATACTTTGGCTATCCAATTAAGTTAAAAGGAGACAACCAGACTACGGAAATATAAGGCTTGCCTGGTCTGTATTCAGAAGACTTGGACACACTTTTAAAAAGAAAAAAAAAATCCCGTAAAGTTTAGATCAAAACTCTTCGACCAATGTATTATTCTGCTTAACTTCTTCTTTTCAAATATCTTCAAGGATTAGATATTAATAGCGACCATCAATATTCCGCTTTCGGTTTTCGTAAACAAAAATCAACAGATTTTGTAACATATGTAACACATGTTTGGAACAATGCAATTCAATACTTTCGAGAATCTCAAACGATTATACTTGATATATCCAAGGCATTCAACCTTGGCACGAGGGATTGTTGGCTAAGCTACGCTGGTATGTCTGAACAGTTCTGTTTATAGCTCTCGTGTTTCCTTAAAGAGCGTTCTTTACAAGTAGCAGTCGACGAATATATTTCTAATATCTTCACTATCAACGCCGGCGCCGGTGTGCCCCAAGACTCCATACTGTCTGCTACTCTCTTCCTCGTTTACATTAACGATTTGCTGGAAAGCACCAGGAATCCCATCTACAACTTTGCAGATAAAGGTACTCTTATTTCTTCATTCACTCTGAACACTCGAATACCGGCTACTCAAGAGAATATCTGCAGGCAGCAGGAAGTCGTTCAACTATAAAAACTAATAAAGACCTGGAAGAAATTCTATCTCGGCGTTACAGTAACCAAGTAGAATTTAACGCCACAAAAACGCAGGCGGCAGTTTTTTCTAAAAAAGTTACCGTTGCTAAATCCAACATAATTATGTCGAGGCACTCCATTCCTCTAGTACAGGGGTGCTCAAACTTGAACTGCTGGCGATCTACCTCAATATTGTTAGACTACGATCGACTCTGAGAGGCTGCAAGTAAGTGTGATGCGGGATTGTCGTATAGGTAGGGTGTATCGTGGCATAGAAATTAGTTTTCCGCACAATATGCATTTTTTTATTCAAGGTAGGTGTAGGTCTGCTCTAAAATGTCAATGAAAAAACTCATAATTATTCAAAATTGCGGGTTTATTGGTTCTTACAAAACAAACGAGTTCTAGTGTCTAAACTTAACTAAACAGTGACTTTGGATGTTGAAGCGTGGCACTGCATGTCCTCAGCATACTTTTCATAAGATGGTACGTAATTACCGAGTGCTAATCGCAAGCATGATGACATATGTATGGTCGTCAGTTAGTCGATTGCGATATTTTGACTTAATTATCTTCATTTCGGAAAATGCAAACTCGCACAAGTAAGTTGACCCAAACATTGCCGTCAGTTGAAGGACGATTTGCCTTCGATTCGGATATTTATCTTCAGATATAAAACACCAGAATTTAGTATCAGATGCTGTGGCTTTGAGATGTATATCTGATATAATCTGCGCTAACTCATTTTCAACAGAACATGAGTCCATGTTAAACTGACTTGCTATTTCAGTAGCTAATTCCTCAATATTTTTACACGAAAAAAGATAACTCTTAAATGATGCGATATTTGCCAGTTTACTGAAATTATAAAAACGTATTTCGAATTGGCCCAAAATATTTGATAATTCTGCCTCATAAATATGATAATTCAACTGAAGAATCCTTGCTTTCAAAGACGGAAAATTTTTCAGATCCTTTCTTTTCAGTCGATCTATCATAACTTGCAATTTATTTTTGAATGCGTTTATTGCGCTAATCATCTCAATTTTTCCTTTACCTTGAAGCTCCAAATTAATGGTGTTTAAATGCATTGTGATGTCTGTCAAAAATGCAAAAATCAGTCAGCCATTTTCCGTTTTTCAGCAACTGAGTGTCATCACCTCTTTCGTCCAGAAAAGCTGTTATTTCGGGCAATAATTCTTGAAACCTTTCTAGGAATTTTCCGCGACTCAACCACCTGACGTCCGTGTGAAGAACTAAATTAGTGTGTTCAGCTGACTCACTATCTTCCAACTGCAATTTAAAGAGCCGTCGTTGCAAGCTACGTGCACGGATAGAATTCACAATTTTTATTGCAATGCCCATAATCTCCTCCATGTTTAGAATTTTTGAACACAAAACTTGTTGATGTATAATGCAATGGAAGGAGAAAAATGAAGGGAAATCATCATTAGCTCGACACAATGCCACAAAACCGTTTTTGTTTCCAGTCATTACTGGTGCTCCATCGGTTGTAATGCACACTAGTTTATATATTGGTAGCTTGTAGTTTGTTACAAAATTGAAGAAAACGTCATATATATCTTCGCCACGGGTCTTTCCTTTCAGAGGAATCATTGTCAAAAACTCTTCCTTAGCCGACATGTCATTGAATACCATTCGAATAAAAATACACAGCTGGGCAGTGTCTGACATATCGGTGGATTCGTCGAACTGTAAAGAAAAGTATGTACATTCCATGATATCATGTTTTAGTTTATCTGCCATGTCCTGACTCATGACTTCAACACGCCTTGTGACAGTCGAACGAGATAACTGAAGTTCTCTAATAGCAGACATAAACTCTGTTTTATTTTTAAAATCTCCAAATAAAGTCTCGGCTTCAATAAATGCTTCCTTCACAACCAATCCATCATCGGATGGTTTCTTGTGTTTCGTCAATATATGAGATACTTTAAATGACACGATGGTTGCAGCTTTTGATTGTTTGGCTGGTCTTGTGAACATGGTTTGTTCTTTTTTCAAACAAGTTATCAAATCACGTACTTTTCGTTTTCTTAATTCACTCTGTGACCGAAAATCCTTTTCATAATTTTTATGAACCGTTTTATAATGCCTCTCTAAGTTCCCACGCTTAGGTATTGCAACTGACGCACGGCAAATGAGACAAATGCACTTATCCTTTACCATACAAAAGAAAATTCTTCCTCCCAATTGTTATTAAAATGATAAGTTTTACTTTTCTTCGCCGCACTCATTTTGGACTATTTATTAATAAACTTTGTATCGATGTATCGCCTTCAAGTTACAACTCAGACTGACTCCTATTCCTGCAGGCGCAACATTTATATCGGCGCGAACGAAGTCTCGAATGTTCCCGTCAAACACGCCGCCCAAAGTTTCTAGAAAAATCGGCGAGAATCAAAAACGCGGCTTTTCTTGGACAAGTACCGCGCGTTCCTTTGATAAACCTGCCTTTTGCCGCTAGCAGGGGGTTATTACGATAAAAGAAAGTGATGAAGGGGTTATTCTGGCCTAATTGTGGATCGAATAAATTTTAGTAGTTTATTCATTACTTTTTGTTTTAGTTACCTAAAACAAAATCTGTGAATAGTTCTATATCGGAATTTTTTTCTCGAGATCGACTCAAAAAGCACTCGCGATCAACCGTTTGAGCACCCCTGCTCTAGCACCTTCACTCAATATTCTGGGCGTTAATTTGGGAGCACATATAGCTTAGCACGAACATGGTGTAGGTGTAGCAAAGAGAGCTTCTTCTAAAAGTTTGAAGCTTTACCCTCCACAACAAGTGTAATTCCGTACAAAGCTCTAGTTCGACCAACGATGAAATACTGCTCCATGTTTGGGGATCTGCTTCCAGACACTCACTGCATTTGTTGGATTCTATTCAGAAGAGAGCTGTTCGCCTGATTGGAGACCCAAACCTGATCAGTACCCTTGATTCCTGAGAACATCAAAGACCGGTTGGCGACTTGAGTCTATTCTACAAGTAATGTGGAAAGTGTTCGATGAATGTAGCTCACTTCATTCCTTCCAAAGTGGTGCGTGCTAGGAATACACTGTATTTCCCACCGAGTACAATTATTTACAGCGATCCAATACCAACTTGAATCGTTTTTTTTCCGCTACTGTAGCTCTTTAGGGATTTCTCTGCAACACGTGTCCTATGCCCATAAAAAACACTACTAACAGACAATGAAAAAATTGGCAAAGACGCACAGGACCACAAAAAAACAGATGATTGACACATCAGGTTACTGGCTATGCAAACGTTCTAAAACTTTTTTAAGAAATTGGACGTATTCATTATCAAAATTATATCCCAATAAAAGAAAATTACGGAACTCACACCAATTAAATACTGGGTGTGGAAAATGTTACAGTGATCTGCTTTCTAAATATAATGGTTATACAAGAATAAAATAGTTACTGTTCTTCTTTTGATGGTTTTCGCAGAACAGTATATACAGATGTAAAGTTCTCTCAGTCACAATAATCGAGAGACAAACAACCTTATTGTGCATTTATTTGTCTAACGGAAAAAGATTAATACAGATTCCGTTTCTCTTGCACTACTTGCTATTGTCAGTCAGAAAGCTACTCTCAATTGATACGATTTTTAAAGTGCATATAAAATTCGTTCCGAGATTTCCTAAAGGACCCTACATTAACCATTCATTAATCAAGAAATTGACTGCCTGAACTGTTAAAATATTAATTACACAGATCTGCAACAAAAATGCTGTCTGGATGTTTTCAACTGATTTCTATGTATTTAGGTGTTCTGAAAACTAAAAAAAATACTCAAAAAATTCCAGAACGTCAGGTTATTTTGCAAAACGCAAAATTTTATTATAAAAAAGGGTTTTTTTTTTGGACTAACTTGAAGTCCTAAATAAATAGGTACAATTTTATTTTGATTACTGTTTTTAAATGTATATAGGCCATAACTATCATTACTTTCTAAATAAAAAACGCCCTGTGTGAGCTAAATTAACAAACATAAACGTTGTAACCAGAACGTGCGCGCTCCGATAGTGTAGAAAGTGGCGCGGTACAATTACGTGTTAACTCGTCATTGTTTTATAGATCTTGGTTCAATATAGTGCAATGTCATCTGTGCGGAAGTGCGTGAATTCGTCTGACAGTTTCTGTTATATTTGTGGCGAATATATGGTATTAAAGCAACAACTTAATATTACGGACTTTGTAAAACAAGTATACTTCACGTATTTTGGCTTAAAATCAGGATAAAGTTTGGGCACCTCATAAAGTCTGCAAACGATGTGTTGAAGACCTTCGAAATTGGTTTAAGGGCAAGAAAAAAGCTTTCCGATATGCGATTCCTATGGTATGGCGCGAGCAAAAGAACCATAGTGATGATTGTTACTTTTGTTCGTGTAATGTGAAAGGGTATAATTCAAAATGGAAGCAGTCCATTTCATACCCCAATCTGCAATCAGCTATTCGTCCCATCCCTCATGGGACCGAAATACCAGTGCCCAAAGCCTCTGCTACCTTGGAAGAGATTCCAAGTTCTGACGAAGATGGTGCTGTACCTGAACCCGATGACAAGTCAAGTTTTCAATTTTAAGATGACAGCAGTCCGAAATTGTTTTCCCACGGCGAGCTAAATGATTTGGTAAGAGACTTGAATCTTCCCAAAAACGCTGATGAGTTGCTTGGATCAAGCCTTAAAAGCAGGAACTTACTTTTGCCGGGAGTGTCTTCCTCCTGGTTTAGATATCGTGAGAAGCAGTTCACTTCCTACTTTGCCCAAGAGGACGAGTTGGTTTATTGTACCAATATTGAAGGTTTGATGGATACATTTAAGATCTCATACGACCCAGCACAGTGGCGTATTTTCATAGATTGTTCAAAAAGAAGCCTTAAAGCAGTTCTACTTCACAATGGCGGTTTTTATGGTTCCATTCCTGTCGGTCATTCCGTACACCTCAAGGAAACCTACAAGAACTTGGAATTGGTTCTTTGCAAATTAAAATATAAAGACCACGGTTGGCAAGTGTGCGGTGATTTAAAAATCTTGGGCATGTTGCTCGGACAACAATCTGGGTTTACCAAATTCCCTTGGTTTTTGTGTCTATGGGATAGTAGAGACCGAGCAAATCACTGGACCAAAAAGTGTTGGCCTCTGAGGGTGCTTAAAGTTGACGAAAAGAACGTCCTGCATGAAACTTTGGTGCCTCCTCATAAAGTTCTTCTACCACCGCTTCATATAAAGCTGGGATTGATGAAGCAATTTGTAAAATCACTTCCAAGAGATGGAAATTGCTTCAAATACTTAATATCAAAGTTTCCAGGCCTCTCGGAGGCAAAGTTGAAGGAAGGTGTTTTCGTTGGACCAGATATTAGACGGCTTATGGTTGATCCACGATTCATCACGACCATGACGGATCCTCAAAGAGAAGGGTGGATTACCTTTAAAGAGGCCATAGAGAAATTTTTAGGCAATAACAAAGACCCTAACTACAAACAAATCGTCAAAAGAATTTTAAAAGCATTTCAAGCTTTAGGTTGCTTAATGAGTTTAAAAGTACATTTTCTTCATTCCCACCTCGACTACTTTCCAGAAAATTTAGGAGATCTGAGTGAAGAGCAAGGTGAACGATTTCACCAAGATATTAAGGAGATGGAAAAAAGATACCAGGGAAGATGGAGCGTCTCAATGATGGCAGACTACTGTCGGACGCTTCAGAGAGACCTTCCAGATGCTTCCTACAAGCGAGAATGTACCAAAAGGAGTCTCACTGGGAAAAAGAAATGTGTTTAGTGCTTGCTAATGAATGTATTTTAGATAAAAAAAATAAGTTTTGTTACGCAATTATAAATTAGAAAAAAATTTTTTAGTCTTTTATCTTTTATTTTAAGATGATAACTTGTTTAACATAGATACCTACATTGTCAGAAAACGTGACGTTCTATGACAAAATGAAAGTCATTTTCGGATTCAGTACACCCAAAAACATAAGAATTACGCAAAAGAACCAAAACAGCTCTCAATTTTTTTTTTTTGCAGACTTGTGTTATCCTTTATCCTGAACTAACCTGAACATGTACGAGGGCCGCCTTTTAGGTTTTTACAAACGACCACTGGATGGCGCTATTGAGATGTGACATTACCATTCTTGTAAAATTTGACCTTTGTAATTGTGAAAACAGTGACACCTCAGAAATTGGCGTAGTAGTTTATTTATAGTGTGCATTTAAAAAAAATAGTTTTGTAATAAATGGAAATTTCACAACAATGCCTCGAATCGCTTCGTTTAACTGTTGGTAATAAATCGCCATCACAAGAGACTATTTACAATTGATTTGCAGAATTTCATCACGGTCGTGCTTCCGTCAGCGATGAATTTCGTGAATGTCGACCAAAATTCCAAAAAACATCGATGCTGTGCGCAACATGATTAACTCATGACTCAACGTGAGATAGAGACATCTTTAGGTAAATCGAAGACTGCAGTAGATTCGATTTCGCCTGTTTCTTTGGTTATACAGACATGTTGCAACCATTGCTTTAGAGGATCGATGAACAATTCAGTGTAAATCATGAAAATGCCAGCTCTCACATAATGCCTGATTTATCGCCTAACGACTTCTTTTTGTTCCCGAATGTCAAACAAAAAAATTCGTGGACAGCAATTTTCATCACTTCAAGAAACTGTTGAATCCTTCCAAAACAATGGTTTTGAGGTACCAACTTCAGAGTGGAAGAAAATGTTTCGAGAATTGTTTCGAACGCATGCAAAAGTATATAAATCTTAAAGGCGAATATTTTAAGAAAAATGAAACGATTTGGAACAAAAAAATTTTTCTTTCATTGTTTTTGTAAAAACTTAAAAGGTAGCCCTCGTGTTATGTAATGTAATGTTTCAAGGAGCAATTAAAGACCCGAAACTCACCAGTAACCTTGATTCCTTGGAACATCAAGGAACAGTTCGCGACTTGAGTCTGTTCTACAAGTATTTTCATGGAAAGTGTTTGATGGATATAGCCCTCTTAATTCCCTCCAGAGCGGTGCATGCTAGGAGTATACGTCGCGGTAGTACTTCATATCTGTATGAGGTTCAGCTTCTCATTTCTCATACAAACCTCTCCAAGCAATCTTTTATATGGAGAACCTCATACCTTTGGAACGATTTGCCCAGGACTATGTTTCCCACCGAGTACAATTTACAGCGATTCAAGACCAATGTGAATAGCTTTTTCTGCACACGCTTCACTTCTCTAGCGCTTTAGGGATTTCCCTGCAGCAGGTGTGCGGTACCCACAAAAAATAAAAATAACCGGTCAAGTGCAAGTTGAACTTGCACAATAAGTGTTCCGTACGTTGATTATTCTTAAAATAAAAAATTTTGTTAGGGTGGTATAAAATGATCAGTGACTTCACAAAACACACCCCAAATGAGTTTTCAACAAAGTTTGTTTCCAATATTTACTGAAAACTAGTGACCTTGAAATTTTGGTTTTTTTATGTACCAGATAGATTATTAAAGGTAATGATAATTTTCGTTCAGTCTATACCCCGTGGAGAACATTCCAGGATTTTTTTTCAAAATTTTTTATCAGTACTTTTCGAGATAAGGTAGGGGACAGCGATTTTTCACGATTTTTTAAAAGTAATACGAAAAAAAGTGTGCGCAAGTATTACATTATATATATATTTTTTACTCGTGTTATCACAAGCTTTCATTTGACACCACACTCGATGACCTAGTAAAAAATTTTTTTTTCACTTCCGATTTCACCCCTCAAAACGAATCCCTCAAAATTTATGTTACGGTGATATAAAATGATCAGTGACTTCACAAAACACACCCCAAATAAGTTTTCAACAAAGTTTATTTTCAATCTTTACTGAAAATTGATGACCTTGAAATTTCTGTTTTTTTTTATATACCAGATAAATTATTACAGGTAATGCACTCGTGATAATTTTCGTTCAATCTACACCCCGTGGAGAATATTCCAGAATTTTTTCAAAATTTTTTGATAAGTACTTTCCTAGATAAGGCGGGTGGACAGCGATTTTTCGCGATTTTTTAAAAATAATACAAAGAAAAGTGCTCGCAAGTATTACATTATATAATTTTTTTTACTCGTGTTTTCACAAGCTTTCATTTGACATCACACTCTATTACCTAGTAAAAAAAAAAAATTTTTTCACTTCCGGTTTCACCCCCCAAAACTAACCCCTTAAGTCAAAATTTAACTTTCAAAACTACATGGCTCTGATGAGGCCATCAATTCCTATATTACTACCAAATTTCAACTTTCTATGACAAACAGTTTCGGAGAAAATCGGGTGTGACAGACGGATAGACAGACGGACAGACAGACACCGAAGTGATTTTATAAGTGTTCCGTACGGAACACTAAAAATAAAGGAACGAAGATATAAGGATAGCTAATTGTAACTAATATGTTTCTTATAGAAACATATTAGTGTATAATGGTCATAACTAACTTGTAATTTAATTATCACAGAGTAATAGTTACTAGAAAATAGCAAAAAAAAAAAACAGAATTCACAATAACGCGGAAAAAAAAAAATGACGCCAGACCGCAATAAAATGGGAACTAAAACAATTAAATGAAAAAGGGTAGAAATAATATGAAGATAGAAAAAATGCCTTTTAATTAGTTAAACGAACAAAACTCAATATCGTAAAGAGTGAAAACAATTTTTGAAAGATGTAGGATTAAGCTCCACTAATGATGGAAGCCGCTATGGATTTTATAATTAAATGAAAAACAAGTATAAAAAAACACTGCATAATATATTATATTTAAAAATGAATACTTCAACACTCTCGAGAACCCCCAAAGCGACGTTGACTTGCGAGAAAGGCATCCTTGGACCTGCTGACTGTTACAATATTAATTATCCTTTACATCCTTAAAAGACACGTCAACAATGACTTCATAACAATGGTTTATTATAACTATATCGGCGTAATTAATGGACGCCGAGTGTGTCGGTGACTCTGGCTTTTGTCTGTAATTACGGCGCCCTAATGAGTTTAAAGTAGCTGCTTGCGGCTTATCAGACGGCTTATAAGTCGATGAAGGGACCGGGAAACTAAAACGCTTAATATTTTGTGAAAACAATAGATGTAATCTGTTGTTGAATATACGAATATGAATAGTGCAGATATTGCATTAGACTCGTAAGGCCCTATTTCTCTCCTTTGACCTATTTCAATGAGTTTTCCGGTATCTAAACACGTAGGCTGAAAAGTTTTTGGTTTGACACATAGACATCGCCCTTTTAAAAAAATCCATATGATTTTTAGGAAGTACCACCCTTCAAACGATACGTGTCAAAATTTCATGTCATTTCGACCATTAGGTTCAAGTTAGAGTGGTTTTCGTGACGCTACTTTTGATATTTTCAAAACAGTGGAAAAAATCGAATTTCGTGTGTTGATTAAACACTGTTTTTTAGTAGGAAAAAATACTATTCAAGCAAAGCAATGGCTTGATAAGTGTTACGGTGAGTCTGCCTCTGGAAAATCGCTCATTTACTGGTATACTGAATTTAAACGCGGTCGTACGGACACAAATGATGCTGAACGCTCTGGCCGCCCAAATGAGGCGGTTACATCGGAAAACATCAAAAAAATACACAAAAATATCAAAAGAACGTGTTAGTCATATTTTGCATTGAGAATGAGAAAGCTCTGTTCGAAATGGGTACAGCGTTTGCTCACAGTGGACCAAAAACAACAACGTGTTGATGATTCTGAGCGCTGTTTGGACCGGTTTAAGCGCAATAAAAAAGGTTTTTTCATGCCATATGTGACAATGGATGAAACATGGATCTACCACTACACGCGGGAATCAAATCGGCAGTCAGCTGAGTGGACAGCAGCTGGTGAAAGACACCCAAAGCGACCATAGTCGGCTACGAAAGTTTTGGCCTCTGTATTTTGTGATGCGCACGGAATAATTTTCATCGACTATGCTCTATTCCAGAGGTGCTCAAACGGTCGATCGCGAGTGCTTCTTGAGTCGATCTCAAGAAAAAAATTCCGATTGAGAACTATTCACAGATTTTGTTTTAGGTAACTAAAACAAAATGTATAGAATAAACTACTAAAATTTATTCGATCCACAATTAGGCCAGAATAACCTCCTCATCACTTTCTTTTATCGTAATAACCCCCTGCTAGCGGCAAAAGGCGGCTTTATCAAAGGAAAGCGAGGTACTTGTCAAAGAAAAGCCGCGTTTTTGATTCCCGCCGATTTTTCTAGAAACTTCGGGCAGCGTGTTTGACGGGAACACTCGAGACTTCGTTCGCGCCGATATAAATGTTGCGCCTGCAGGAATAGGAGTCGATACATCGATACAAAGTTTAGTAATAAATAGTCCAAAATGAGTGCGGCGAAGAAAAGTAAAACTTATCACTTTAATAACGATTGGGAGGAAGAATTTTTTCTTTTGTATGGTAAAGGATAAGTGCATTTGTCTCATTTGCCGTGCGTCAGTTGCAATACCTAAGCGTGGGAACTTAGAGAGGCATCATAAAACGGTTCATAAAAACTATGAACAGGATTTTCCGTCACAGAGTGAATTAAGAAAACGAAAAGTACGTGATTTGATAACTTGTTTGAAAAAAGAACAAACCATGTTCACAAGACCAGCCAAACAATCAAAAGCTGCAACGATCGCGTCATGTAAAATATCTCATAAATTGGCGAAACACAAGAAACCATTTGATGATGGATTGGTTGTGAAGGAAGCATTTATCGAAGCGGGTGAGACTTTATTTGGAGGTTTTAAAAATAAAACAGAGATTATGTCTGGTAATAGAGAACTTCAGTTATCTTGTCCGATTGTCACAAGGCGTGTTGAAGTCATGAGTCAGGACATGGCAGATAAACTAAAACATGATATCATGGAATGTACATACTTTTCTTTACAGTTCGATGAATCCACCGATATGACAGACACTGCCCAGCTGTCTATTTTTATTCGAATGGTATTCAATGACATGTCGGCTAAGGAAGAGTTTTTGACAATGATTCCTCTGAAAGGAAAGACCCCTGGCGAAGATATATATAACGTTTTCTTCAATTTTGTAACAAACTACAAGTTACCAATGTATAAACTAGTGTGCATTACAACCGATGGAGCACCAGCAATGACTGAAAACAAAAACGGTTTTGTGGCATTGTGTCGAGCTAATGATGATTTCCCTTCATTTTTCTCCTTCCATTGCATTATACATCAACAAGTTTTGTATTCAAAAGTTCTAAACATGGAGGAGATTATGGGCATTGCAATAAAAATTGTGAATTCTATCCGTGCACGTAGCTTGCAACGACGGCTCTTTAAATTGCAGTTGGAAGATAGTGAGTCAGCTGAAAACTGATTTAGTTCTTCACACGGACGTCAGGTGGTTGAGTCGCGGAAAATTCCTAGAAAGGTTTCAAGAATTATTGCCCGAAATAACAACTTTTCCGGAGGAAAGAGGTGATGACACTCAGATGCTGAAAAACGGAAAATGGCTGACTGGCATTTTTGACAGACATCACAATGTATTTAAACACCATTAATTTGGAGCTTCAAGGTAAAGGAAAAACTATTATTGAGATGATTAGCGCACTAAACGCATTCAAAAGTAAATTGCAACTTATGATAGACCAACTGAAAAGAAAGGATCTGAAAAATTTTCCGTCTTTGGAAGCAAGGATTCCTCAGTTGAATTATGATATTTATGAGGCAGAATTATCAAATATTTTGGGCCAATTCGAAATACGTTTTTATGATTTCAGTAAATTGGCAAATATCGCATCATTTATGAGTTATCCTTTTTCATGTAAAAACATTGAGGAATTAGCTACTGAAATAGCAAGTCAGTTTAACATGGACTCATGTTCTGTTGAAAATGAGTTAGTGCAGATTATATCAGACATACATCTCAAAGCCATACCATCTGATACAAAATTCTGGTGTTTTATATCTGAAGATAAATATCCGAATCTAAGGCAAATCGCCCTTCAACTGACGGCAATGTTTGGGTCAACTTACTTGTGTGAGTCTGCATTTTCTGAAATGAAGATAATTAAGTCAAAATATCGCAATTGACTAACTGACGAACATATGTCATCATGCTTGCGATTAGCACTCGGTAATTACGTACCATCTTATGAAAAATATGCTGAGGACATGCAGTGCCACGCTTCAACATCCAAAGTCACTCTTTAGTTAAGTTTAGACACTGGAACTCGTTTGTTTTGTAAGAACCAATAAACTCGCAATTTTGAATAATTATGAGTTTTTTCATTGACATTTTAGAGCAGACCTACACTTACCTTGACTAAAAAAATGCATATTGTGCGGAAAACTAATATCTATGCCACGATACACCCTACCTAGACGACAATCCTGCATCACACTTACTTGCAGCCTCTCAGAGTCGATCGATCGTAGTCTAACAATATTGAGGTAGATCGCCAGCAGTTCAAGTTTGAGCACCCCTGCTCTATTCCTTTTGTCTTGTTGTCCGAGATAAGACAACCTAACAAATACCGCGATGGAATAATTTCCATTGACTATGCTGAGAAGGGAAAAACCATCAATAGTAAATATTATTGGTGCGTTTGAAAGCAGAAATAGCAAAAAAAAACGGCCCCAAATGAACAAGAAAAAAGTGCTCTTTCATCAAGACAATGCACCGTGTCACAAGTCAATGGTTACGATGGCAAAATTGCATGAATTGAAGTTCGAATTCGTTCCTCATCTACCGTATTCTCCAGATTTGGCCCCCAGCGACTATTACCTATTCGCAGATCTCAAGAAAATTCTCGCGAGAAAGAGATTTGGCTCCAATGAAAAAGTTACCGCCGAAACTGAGGCCTACTTTGAAGGCAAAGACAAATCCTTTTACAAGAAAGGTATAGAAATGTTAGAAAAGCATTGGACTGATTGTATCGCTCTTGAACGAGACTGTGTTGATGAAAAAAGTCGAATTTTGCAAAAAAAGTATGTTTTAAGTAGCTAGACCAAAAACTTTTCGGCCTACGTATTACTCAACTTCAAGTAGCTGCAATATCTTGTTTTGTATTATAGTTTATAATAATCGGTGTGATATAGACCATGACCTGTATCTCTATTAGTGTTATTAGGATATATGATGATATTTTCGATTGTCCCAAGATAGAAAGTGGTGTTACTGCATCATGTTGAGTGTTGATTATTCACTGTGTTCCTTTTTCAAATACGAGTGTGGAATCTTTTAGATACTGGGCTATTTGTCGATAGTACCGTGTAGAGCATGACTACATTAACTCCTGGTGATAACATTTTGCAAAGTTCTAGAAGAAAAAACCAAAGTCAATAACATACATCTGGAGACGGCAAGTATAAAGTGGCGATGGGCGGATCACGTGGCTATATTATCCTGAGACAGATGGGTATATAGGGTCACCGTATGGAGATGCAGAGAAGCGGGAATAGGCGTGGGACGTCCACAGAAGTGATGAGTCGATGATATAAGAGTAGTGGGAGGCAAGTAGTAGTTAAAGGTGGCAAAAGATAGGGAAGCATGGAAGAGATTAGAAGAGGCCTACGTCCAGGAGTGGACAAACTTAGGACGACAAGAAGAAAGAAGATTAAATACTTATTTTCCGTACGAAATTATTTATGACATAAGTAACATATATAGTTTTTTACCGCACCTGTCACATCTGATACTACCTTTTTAATTTATTAATAATAAAAGACCATTTCCCATATTACACTGACAACAATAAAGACAACATAAAAAGGAAAAAGAGAGACATGCAACAGTTACAAAGTGTACAGGCATGTATATGCCATATAATTATTAACATAAAATAAGTTTAATCGTCTAAATGATTATGTGATTTTCACAGTTGCAGATAGTCGAGCACGTGTTTCAATTTGATACCTTTCTTTATAAATTAGGGTATATTCTGTCTTAAGGTAATTCACACGTAAATCCACTTTTCTTAAGAAGAAAAGAAGAAGAAAAGAAAAGCCAATGAAGTATAAAAAAGGCATAGTTTCGTGTATATCTTAAGAACTTTTCTTATGAATTTTTTAAAAAAATTTAGTAAAAAAAAAAATTAGAAAAATTTTGAAATAAAAATATTTTTTTTTATCGATTTGTTAAACATATATAAATATTTAAAGTTGATATTTGTTTAAAAGAATAACCGCGTAGTGAGGGACAAATATCACAATTTGATAACGCTGTATGTCGACAGATTTTATGCGCCAACATTCAAACAGCATTTAAAATTGTTAACTTTTAAACAGAAATTCATTTGTAGGTTAAATAATTTATTAAATATACACAATGTATTTATCAACTTTCTCTATAATCATCAAATAAAAATATTAAATATATTAATAATATAATAAGTTGAATTTGATATTGATATTTATTTTGTTTTTTAGTATTTAAAAGATTTATAATTAACAAAAATATGTTTGTAGGTTCAATAATTTTTCAATATTTTAAGTTAATTATATTTATTTAACACTGTTGCATATAGACTGATAACAATATTAAACATATATTAAAAAAACTAAATAAATAATTAATGATACTAGTGATAAATAAATAAAATACTATAAAGTATTTGTAAACTAATTAATTACTTTATTTACTACTGGCGTATCTTTGGTTACACGTGGTTTGCCATTGTCTTTTCAACTAGATAATAATTGCACTATTCCTGTAGAACCCAGTTTATCATAAGAACTTTTTAGATCTTTCAAAGTTATGGATTCGGATGTAATTCTTGTAATCATAAGATCTGAAATAACATTCTTTAAAGGCATTAACGATGGCAATATTAGTTTTTCAATGACTCACTCTTTATACGCTATGTAAATTGTAATCTTCTTTCTTCAAAAACTCATTTGCCAAATTCTCAAGGATTTTAACGTCATATATTGCCTCATGGAATTTTTCGTTTATGCTGTTTGAAATAAATCATTCGCTAACTTTCCGAGCATAAACATTTCTGAGCCTTTTCGGTCAGGAAAGCGTTTTTTAAAAAGATTTACTGTGTCCGAAAAACCAGAAATATTTTTAAAATCCTTGGTCATTGCAAAATTAATTATACCTTGAATTAAATGAGACGAATCAAAACATAAATTATGGGCAACAAGTACGCAAGATTTTGGAAAAAAAATTATAAACTGTTGGAATGAAATGAATGCGTCCCTTAGAGTGATTGTTTTGAAAGGTTTACCATATAAATACAAGTTGCCATTAATTGGTTCTAAGCCCGTAACTTTGAAAGCGTGGTAGTTAATCAGTTGCGTAGGCCTAATATAAAAATTGAATGTTTTATACCGATATTTCGCCGCTATTTGCAAAATATCAGCTGTACTTGAAAATCCCGATGTTTCTAAATCGAAATACACTAAGTCATAGCTCCCGGATGTAATTCAAACATTATTCAATATATTAGTTAACGCTTGTGGATTAAAAATGTCACCAGTATGATAAACGTCCATCTGCAGTCCACAATTTGATTGATACTGTACCTCTTCATGTTTTTCTTTCTTTTTTCTCTTGGCTTGTTTATTTCTAACCAATAAATTTCGTTGCAGGCAAATTAGCTCTTGATGCTCTTTGTTTTCTTATTTCATCTTTTCCAAACCAAATTTTCCTTTAGGTCGCAACTGATTATAATCATTTTTTTTCTAATTATATATTTTTTTATCTTAAATAGAAGTAATACGGTCTAAACAGTAAGTATACACAAACTATAATAAATAACCTATATAAACGTTATTCTATGGAGCATTCAGTACACGCACTGACAGCCTTGCCACATTTATTTTCATTAAAAGTGTGTGTGTCTGCATATGAAAGTTTCCATGCATCGAATACAGTCTCGAATAAAAATAAAATATTCTACTATTGAATATTTTAAAACTTTTTTTACTTATTACCGCGTCAACACGTCAATAATTGTCAGATTATTTACTGAATAAAGGAAAACATTTTTTTGAATTTTTAACTAGGAAGGCCACAAATCTAAACGTGAGCATAATTTTTTAGTCCCTATTAACATTTTCAGTTAATATTTTGCTCTGTATATAAATTTAAACACACTTTACACTTAAGTTGGGAATGTGGAATCTTGGCACAATGATACTACTCAGTATATATCACCACTACACCAAACACTTTATTTTTGCACTCGACGCGCGTTTCGCTAACCATGTTAGCTTCATCAGGAGCGATGATTGACTCAATCATCGCTCCTGATGAAGCTAACATGGTTAGCGAAACGCGCGTCGAGTGCAAAAATAAAGTGTTTTGGTGTAGTGGTGATATATACTGAGTAGTACACTTTACACTTGCCTATAAATCATTATTTTTTATTTTCCCTGTATATCATCAAATATTTTAAAGTTGATACTAGATTATGGATTTCAATGTGATACAGAACTTTTTATCAAGAATAATTTTTTTGTAATATGTGGGATACACTTTTTCTCCATTTATATAAAACTTTTTGGAACACACTGTATATCAGTTGGAAGTACTTTCCCGATTATACCCAGCTTGTTGGAACGTCAAGCTATCCGTCTCGAAACTTCTTTCTTTTACACATTTCTCCGACAGACAACGGTGTCGCGATCGCTGCGGACTACCCGGCTAGCTTACCCTAGTCGCATTTTGCCAAGCATAAAGAGCGGTGCATGCGCCAGCCGTCCACTGATTACGTTGCATATCTTGTGTGTTGCCAAGCATAAATAAATTATTAACATTTTAGCATCTACTTTTAAATTTTAAATTAAATTTTGGTTTTTAAAACTAATAACTGGCGACCCCCCAAAAAAGGCAAGGCGACGCCCTTGTGGATCGCGACCCACCCGTTGGGAACAAACTATCCAGAAGAATTTAATATTATAAGCGACCATCAATATAGCTTTCGTTAGCAAAGATCAACAGGAGATCTTGTAACTTATGTCACACATGTTTGAAACAACGTAATTGAATCTCAAGCGGTTGCCCTTGATCTGTCGAAGGCATTCGATCGTGTTTGGCGTGATGGATTATTGGCTAAGCTACGGTCTCATGGTTTGTCGGAAAGGTTTTGTTTATGGCATTAGTGTTTCCATAGAGAGTGTTCTTTACGAGCGAGTGGCAGTCAACGGATTTCTTTCTAATACTTTCACAACCCCCCCCCCCCGGTATGCCACAAAGCTCCATACTGTGTGTTACTCTCTTTATCATTTGCATTAATGATCTAATGCTTATTTCTTCATTTACTTTGTACGCTCAAACATCGGCTAGTCATGCAAATATCCACAGACAGAAAGGCGTCGATCAACTTAACGAAGAAGCAAAGTCTTCGCTGTTTACGTTAAGTCAAAAATATCAAATAACTTTTAGTTTACCTGAAGGATGAAGTCTTTATTGTCTTTTAAAAAATCGCCAAACTTTTTTTAGCTTAAAGAAAAAAAAAGACTATTTTCGTAAACAACGTCATTTGCAGTTATCAAATTCCTTTAACAACTTAATAATTCTTGGGTAGAAAATCACCAGAAATCTCGAAGCAAAAACATCATCTAGCGACAATCTAGTTAAATGGATGTTAAGCCAGTCCATATATCAAATATTCATATTCTAAGTGGTTGAAACACCCTTGCGGCTCGGTCTACCCATTTGTCCAGTCTTGGACGTCAGCGGCGTAGTTACTTAAATTTATAGTAAGGACCAACGGTGTCTTATTTTTAAGATTAATTTTTAAATATGTTTAAAACCTAGGTCAAATTTTTAACAGGACTGACTCCTGCCTTGTTAAAGTACGAGTACCTAATGACATAATGTGGATTTGATTTCGTCAGGTAATATTATGATATCAAAATTGTTGTTGAAAATTTTAAAGATTTTAGAAAAACCAGTAGATTAAATTGTAGATCCAATTCCAAGACATTAGATAGGTAGAATATTAGAGAAAAATATTATAATTATAAATTTATTGCTAATGTGAACTAAAAATGTTTTATATATAATATATTAAATACTTAGGATTTTTATGAAATTGCTTTTAAAAAAACGAAAAAATCGACTAAGTGCAAGTCGGATTTGCTCAATTAGTGTTCCGTACGGTGATTGCTTTTAAAATAAAATCCTTACCTAGTCTAAGTTAATTAGGACCCTGACATGTATATATCTTAAGATCTAATATGTATTTTCATATTTTTTCTTTGACAGTAAGTTAGATCTTAGATATCTAATAGCCAATAAATCAATCTAGCTCACTATAGAATCTAGTAATAAAAGTGTAAAACAAATATTTTTCTACCTGAATTAATTATAAACAAATAAAATAAAATTATTTTATATTAGTACAGGAGTGTCGCGCGACTCGGTAGCAGTAATGTACTGAAAAAGCATTTTTAAAAAACCTCCACCACATTGCCAAAGTACATAAGTTTTTTTTATACCGGAGAAATTATCAAACGTAATGCGCTCATGATAATGTTCGCTCAATCTACACTTTATGAAAACTACTCCAGAATTTTTTCAAAATTTTGAGAAGTTACCGTTAAGTACTTTCGCAGTGAAGAATTCGTTAGAATTCATTAATAAAACAAAAAATCTAGTTCTCAATGAAGGTGAAGTCTTAATTTCTTTTGATGTTAGTTCTTTGTTCTCAAGTATGCCAATTCCGCAAACTTTACAATATCTCGAAGAATTACTTAGAATAAATGACTTTGAACACGAAATTATTCGTGAATATTAACATTATCTAAACTTTGTATGGAACAAAATTATTTCCAATATAATAATCAAATTTATGTTCAGAAAGAAGGAACAGCTATGAGTAATTGCTTATCACCTTTCATATGTAAGTTTGAAATCGAAGCCAGTCAAGAATTCGAATATTTCCCAAGGGTATGGTATAGGTATGTGGATGATATTTTCGCGATTTTTGATACAAAGAAAGCAAATATTGATGATTTTATTTCTAAATTAAATAGCCGGTATGATTCCATTAAATTCACTTACGAAGTTGAGAACAAAGGACAATTGCCTTTTCTAGATATTTAAATTACTAAAAATAATAATAGATTAGAATTTGATATATATAGGAAGGACACAGTAACAGATAGATATATTTTTATTGATTCATTTCATTGCAAACAACATAAATTAACCTCATTACATTTTTTAGTTCATCGTTTGGTCACTTTCCCTCTGAATAGGGTAAACTTTAATAAAGAAAGGAATCGTATTAGAAATATAACTAGAGTTAATGGTTATGACAATAACTTAGTAAATAAGCTAATAAATAGACTTAAGTTTAGGTTTAATATTCAGAAATCCACCTTTTTTACACGCGAAGAAAATAACACAGTATGTCTCCATACCATATAATCCGAAATATAGCAAGAGACTCGATAAGGTATTTAATAAGGTAGGCCTCACCTTAGTCTATAAGTCATCAGACAATCTGAGGAATATCTTAGGAAATCCCAAAGATAAGATTCCTAATTGTGAGAAAAGTGGAATTTATGAAATTAGTTGTAATGATTGTGACAAAAAGTATGTTGGGCAAACTAAAAGGTCAATAAAAACAAGATTTAAAGAACACTTAGCACACTTAAAATACAATAGAACAGAAAAGTCTAGCATTGCCGAACATGCCCTTGAAGCTGATCATACTGTAATATTAGATAAACTAAGATTAATAAAAAATGTATCTGATAGGAGATTGTTGAACGCATACGAAAGTATATAAATCATAAAATGTAAAAGTAGTTTAAATAAAGACAGAGGGCATATTCCTTATAGCCCCCTCTACTGGTTACTTGACCGGAACCGATGGCCTTGCCTATGTCATTAGTTCCGCTTGAGTAATTCAAGGGTTAGGCTAAGTATAAATAGGGTAGATTTGTAGTCTAGCTTTAGTCAATCATCGCTACTGATGAAGCTAACATGGTTAGCGAAACGCGCGTCGAGTGCAAAAATAAAGTATTTGGTGTAGTGGTGATATATACTGAGTAGTACTTTTCGAGATAGGGTCGGCAGACAGAGGTTTTTTTGCCATTTTTTTAAAATAATACAATAAATATGTACGCAAGTATTACATCATATATATTTTTGAATTCGTGTTTTCACAAGCTTTCATTTGACACTCCTATCGATGACCTGCTAGTAAAAAAATTTTTTTTTCGCTTCCGTTATCGCCCCCGTTCCGTACGGAACACTAAAAACAAATAAAATATGGTATTACTAATATGTTTCTAATCCTCTTTTAATAACTTCTGTTTATTATCATTTGTGAATATGACTATTCTTAGGAGTACATACCAAAATAAAAATGCACTTCAATGTTATTATGATTACATATACCATTTGTACGACATATCAGAAGAATTGCATATAATATGCAATGAGATTCTGTCCCTTACGCAGTTCTCGAATTTAAAACTTCAATACGCTTGATAAATTTGTCACAATTGCAAAAAATTGCATTGAAAAATAGATACAAATGTGGCCTTCACGAAACAAAAATTCTGTTTGTAACAATCGCTAGAGGATTATGTTATGAAAAGACACACCACTCCACATGAGTGGAGATAGACTACCAAAAGAAGAAAAAGAGCCTAGAAAACATATGGTCGAAAATGTACAGGGTAAGTCAGCGATAGAGTAAAGTTCATCATCTCATTTGTTTCGGGAATGATGAAGGTGCACAATTTAAAATTATTTTTGAGTATACAAATTTTCTAGATGGTATACGCATATTAGGATACTTCGCTCCGTAAAGCCTTACTGCCAAAAGACATTTTTTTTCTGCCTCGCCTAGTATATAAACAATATCAATTAATTCATTTTTAGGAAAATCCATAACTATTACCTTTCACTTACTACAACAAATTAAACTATTTTTACTTGTTTAATAGACATGTCAAAATTTGACAATGCCTACTTTTTTGTTTTGTCTTGGCAACTATGATGTTATAGCGTAAGTGTATTAAAAAGAAGGGTAAAAATTGAAAAATTCCAAATAAATCGAAAACTATTAAAAATAGGTATAGGACATAACTTAATAAAAGTTAGAGGGTTTTGTTAAATCTATCAGAAAAAATAATAATATACAGGGTGTGCCGTTTAAAAAATTTGAGATTTTTAAATTTAAAATAGTTGAAATGCATAAATTTATTTTGAACATCCTGTAGCATCTAACTCAAATTTCTTTACATATATTTTATTTTTCATCTCTAGAACGCTCGTACCAATTATAAGTATTCCACCTTCAGAAACAACTACTGGCAATTTTTTACAAAACTGAAAACTAGTATTTTAAAAAAAAAATTGAAATATTAGAAGAACTACTAGGTTTAGGTATATAACATTATTAGTAAAAAAGTTATAAAATTTTACGCAGAATTTAAAAATAAATTAGAAAATAGAATGTTCCATTTAAAAAAACATACGTTATATTGGCCACACTTTTTTGAAGTATCCTGTATACTCAAAAATAATTTTAAACTGTGCACCTTAACATTCCCTAAAACTATTGTATTTAACATTTTTTCGTCATTCCCGAAACAAATGAGATAATGAATTTTACTCTATCGTTGACTCACCCTGTACAGTTTCGAGATATAACTTAGAAGGTTACCTTTCCTGAGGTATAACTTGTAAATTACTCTACGGATTTTGATTATCTGTTTCTTAGATGAGTGTTCATTATCTACTTTCCCCATTAAAGGCAAAAATCACTGTTGCCAATTAAAAATGTTCCACCATCGGGAAGAAAAATATGTTTTTATATAAAAACTAGCAGTGCCCGCGGCTCCGCTCGAGTGGACTTGATTCACTACTATCGTCACTGCTTATTCCTTATGTTACCTAACGTAATAAAATATCTGCCATTATTTCCCCTTATCTTCCATTATTTCCCCTTATCTCCCATTATCTTTACATAATTTCTATTTTCTAAGCTTATCTCTGCTCATCTCCCATTATTTCTCCTTATCTCCCATTATTTCTCCTTATCTTCCATTATCTCACCTTCTCTCCCATTATCTAGGCTTATCTCGCAATATTTCTCCTTATCTCCCATTATTTCGCCTTACCTCCCATTATCTCACCATAACTTCCATTATCTAGACTTATCTCTGCTTATCTCCCATTATTTCTCCTTATCTCCCATTATTTATACTTATCTCCCATTATCTTACTTTATCTCCCATTATCTAGGCTTATATCGAATTATATAGAACATATGTATAAATTTATAAAAACACGTAAATCGGTTCTCGAGTGATAAGCGCACTAACGGACAGACAGACAGATAGAGAAACGTTGCATTTTATATATATTATATTCTTTGCTACATGATATTGTTCCATATTAGGCAGTTTATTGTAAGAGAACGCGCTAGCGGCAAAGTTTCCGACTTAATTCACTATTATCGTCACTGCTTATTCCTTATGTCACCTAACATAATAAAATATATCCTATAACCTGGCCAGAGAACATATGTATATTTTAAAAAAAAAGCACGTAAATCGGATAAGTGGTTCTCCAGTGATAAGCGCACTAACGGACAGACAGACAGAGAAACGTTGCATTTTATATATACTATAGATATTCTTTGCTACATCAAATTGTTCCATATTTAATGGTTTATCATGTTTAAAAAAAAGCGCGTAAATCGGATAAGTGGTTCTCCAGTGAGAAGCGCACAAACGGACAAACAGACAGAGAGACGTTGCATTTTATATATTATAGATATTCTCTGCTACATAATATTGTTCCATATTTAATGGTTTAGACTGTGTATTGCAAGAGAACGCGCTAGCGACAAACTTTTTTCCGACTTCATTCACTATTATCGTCACTGCTCAATCCTTATGCTACCTATCGTAATAAAATATAGCTTGTAACCTGGCCAGAGAACATATGTATGTTTAAAAAAAAAGTACGTAAATCGGACAAGTGGTTCTCCAGTGATAAGCGCACTAACGGACAGACAGAGATAAGTTGCATTTTATATATATCATAGATGAAATAAAATACGAGTATATATGTATAACCTGGTCAGAGAACATATGTATGAAGTTAAAAAATCACGTAAATCGGATAAGTGGTTCTCGAGAGATAAGCGCACTAACGGATAGACAGACAGACAGAGAGACGTTACACTTTATATATATTATAGATATATAGATTATTATTATTATTATATAACTTGGCCGAAAAATATATGAATGAATTTAAAAAATACACGTAAATCGGATAAGTGATTCTCGCGTGATAAATGCACTAATGGACAGAGAGAGAGACATTGCGTTTTATATTTATTATAAATTATACATTACAGATATTCTTTGCTACATAATATTGTTCCATATTTAATGGTTTAGGATGTGTATTGCAAAGGCACGCGCTAGCGGCAAACTTATTTCCGACATCATTCACTATTTTACGTCACTGCTCATTCCTTATGCTACCCATCGTAATAAAATATAGCCTATAACCTGACCAGAGAACATATGTATCTTTTAAAAAAAAAGTACGTAAATCGGATAAACGGTTCTCCAGTGATAAGCGCACTAACGGACAGACAGACAGACAGACAGCCAGACAGGCAGAGAGACGTTGCATTTTATATTTATTATAGATTATACATTACAGATATTCTTTGCTACATAATATTGTTCCATATTTAATGGTTTAAGATGTGTATTGCAAAGGCACGCGCTAGCGGCAAACTTATTTCCGACATCATTCACTATTTTACGTCACTGCTCATTCCTTATGCTACCCATCGTAATAAAATATAGCCTATAACCTGACCAGAGAACATATGTATCTTTTAAAAAAAAAAGTACGTAAATCGGATAAATGGTTCTCCAGTGATAAGCGCACTAACGGACAGACAGACAGACAGAGAGACGTTGCATTTTATATATATTATAGATAATTAAATAATTCTAGATAATTGTATTATTTATTAAACAAATATTCCACGATTCCTTTTAAGACTAAATTAAGAAGTATTTGAGTATTATTACCTAAAAAGCAATTATCTTCTCGATAGTGGCACATTATTAATTAATAATAGGGATTTTTTATGTGTAATGGTGTAGGTTATTAAAGAACAATTGTTTGAGATAAATTTCTTCAAATTCTCTAGAACAATTCGCGTGTTACGCCGTAAGTTTTTCATCATGTTAGATCTCAAGGTCACATCTTGCTAAACTTATTTTTCAAATTTAGTGCTTGACTCTACTTTTCTTTTTCTTCTGTACTGTGTAACATATCGGCGATCACTTATCCATTCTAGTCTTCTTAGTATGTATAAATATTAACGCAGCATCTGGTATATAACTTAAATTGGTGAGCCACACAAGAAGGAAATTATAAAGTTTAAAAAGTTTTTTCTATAGTTAATTCTCTCTTATTTGAATTTTACGACTTCTAAAATAATTTCTCCGCTGATGGCGAAAGGAGAATTGTTATGTTGTCTACTTATTACCATCACTTTGTTGTGGCAATACTAGTACGTAGACGGTATCGCTCACTACGTTCATTAATTTATTGTAGTTCTTCGAGGTTGTCAGCTAAGATTGCGGTGTCATTAGCATAACGGAGGTTTAAATGGTAAATAAACATCGGTATGAATCTATTCTTCTTGTCAGTAAAGAATATGATAACAGAGAATTAAGTTCATTTTTTAGTGTTTCGTACGAAACACTTATAGGATCAGTTCGGTGTCCGTCTGTCTGTCTGTCACACCCGATTTTCCCCGAAACTATTTGACGTAAAAAGTTAAAATTTGGCACAAATATAGAAATTGATGGCCTAACCAGAGCCGTGTAATTTTGAAAGTTAAATTTTGACTTAACGGGTTAGTTTTGCGAGGTGAAATCGGAGGTAAAAAAAAAATTACCAGGTTATCCAGAGGGGTGTCAAATGAAAGCTTGTAAAAACACAAGTTCAAAAATATATATAATGTAATACTTACGCACACTTTTCTTTGTATTATTTTTAAAAAATGGCCAAAAATCGTCCCCCCCCTATCTCGAAAAGTACTATTGTTGTGCATTACGTTTCATAATTTATCTGATATAAAAAAACTAGTTGGCTTCACAATATGGTGGAGCTTTTTTAAATACAGTGAAGTCTGCTTATAACGAACCCGTTTATAGCAAATTTTCGATTAAAACGAACTATTTTATAATGTACGAAAAAACTTCCGTAAGACCAATGAAAATTTTTATCGGTTATAACGAACCCGGTTATAACGAACTTCCGGATAAAGCGAACCAAATTTGGATGTTTTGTGCCCGTTTATAACGAACTGGCCACTCCCTATGCTCGATGTCGCGCGACTTGATCTAGGGAATTCACTGAAACTCGCTGGGACGCCCTATTCTACTTATTTCTGCCGCGTCGCTAGTTCGCGCAGTATTATTTTCAATTCACTTGTAGTATTATACCGTTCTAATGCATATTTGATCAAAGTAGGAAAGTGAATGTTTAAATTTTTATTTTAAAATGAGTACACAAAAACGTAAAGAGTTTACTTTAAAAGATAAACATGATATTATAAGGAAAATAGAAAATAGAGTTAAACAAAGTGATGTTTGCTAATAGTTGAATTTAACTAAATCTACGGTTTCTACCATATGGAAGAAGAAGCAAGAAATATTATCAATGATATCAATGATAAAAGAAACTTTAGTTGTAAAAATGTAAGAAAATCTACACATGACCAAGTCGGTAAAGGACTCCTTAAATGCTTTAGTCAAAAACGACATGAATATATTCCTATAAACGGCGATACTTTTCAAGAGAAAGCTAGTGAATTGGGAAGAAAAATAGAGAACACCGAGTTTAACTATTCTAGAAGTTGGATTGAACGATTTAAAAAGCGACATAATATTAGTGGGGGTAAGATAGTAGGAGAAACTGAAAGAGTAGATATGACTGTTGTTGATCAGTGGTTGACCAATGCATGGCCGGAAATTCGATAAAGTTATGAATATGTGGACATTTTAAATCAGATGAAACGGGTTTGTTTTACAAGACGACGCCTGATAAGACATTAAAGTTTGTCGGAGAGAATTGTGCTAGTGGAAAATTATCAAAAGAAAGGATTACTGTGTTGGTAACCGCAAATATGGAATAGAGAAAAGAAAATTGTTGGTGATAGGTATTTTTAAAACAAACACTTACCAGTAAAGTACAAATCAAACAGTAAAGCCTGGATGACATCAGGAATTTTTAAAAACGAACTGATCGAATAAGACAAAGAATTAAAATTCACAAACAGAAAAATATTACTTTTGATTGACAACTGTCCAGCGTACCCTGAAGTTGATCTACAGCAAATAAAATTGCTTTTTATGCCTCCAAACACAAGTGCAATGCTCCAGCCTATGGATCGAGGTGTGATACATTCTTTAAAATGTCATTATAGAAAGATTTTACTTATGAAAATGTTAGAGAGGATCGATAAAGGTAACATTTTTTTTGTAACTCTCTTGGACCCTATAAACTTTATCCATATAGCTTGGCAAAGAGTCAGTAGAGAAATCATTACAAACTGTTTTAAGTATGGCAGATTTTTAAGGAAGGAATGTAGATATGACTCAAATGATGAGCTACCGTTGACTCAGTGGATTGAAAAATATCGAGAATACTGATTGTTAGAATTTGTTTACGATGCTGACATTCAACAAAGTACAGTGAAAATCGAGATTAAAAAGATGTTTAATATCTTTAATTTTAAAGAATATGTGTGTGCTGATAATGAATTAATGACGAGAGAAATATTAACTGATGATCAAATTGTGACATCAGTGACTTCTGGAAAGATTTTAAGCGATAATGACGACAAAGACGAGCTTGGAGAAGGAGATAATATTTATGTTTCATCCATTTCAAAAATTACTAAGAAAATGACTGAAACTCGCAATTTTTTGGAATCTCGTGAAGTTCCTGAATATATATAGAGCAGTTTTTGTGACCTTGACAATTATATAAACACCATTCATTTTTCAAGTAAAATTGTACAAACAAAAATTACTGATTTTATTGTATAAACTACGTATTTTAATGTTTTCGGTTATACTCGTATATGTACCAACATACACAATAATAACTTCAGTGTGACTTCTTTTATTTTCCTCTGAACGTTTTTTTTAATGTAATAATTATTATTATTCATTTTTGTAAGCATTACCGCCAAATCTAAATAAAAAAGTAGTGATATTAGATTTTGTTTACTGTTTGTAACGAACTTCGGATATAGCGAACCATTTTTAGTGATTTTTTGTAGTTCGTTATAAACGGACTTCACTGTATACTATTTAGTGCACACACTGATGACAAACAGATACGAATAGGTACTGAGACAAAATAATTTGATTTTATTTGTTTATAATTAAACTAGCCGGGCCCGCGACTCCGCTCGCGTGGACTTGATTCACTACTATTGTCACTGCTTATTCCTTATGTTACCCAACGTAATAAAATATCTCCCATTATTTCCCCTTATTTCCCAATATTTCTCCTTATCTCCCATTATCCCTACATAATTTCCATTATCCAGGCTTATCTCCGCTCATCTCCCATTATTTCTCCTTATCTCCCATCATTTCTCCTTAGCTCCCAGTATTTTCCATTATCTAGACTTATTTCGACTTATCTAGGCTTGTCTCGACTTATCTCGCAATATTTCTCCTTATCTCCCATTATTTCTCCTTATCTCCCATTATCTTGCCATAACTCCCATTATCTAGACTTATCTCTGCTCATCTCCCATTATTTCTCCTTATCTCCCATTATTTATATTTATCTCCAATTATCTCACCTTATCTCCCATTATCGAGGCTTATCTCGACTTATCTCCCATTATTTCTCCTTATCTCCCATTATCTCATCTTATCTCCCATTATCTAGCCTTATATTGAATTATATAGAACATATGTATAAATTTATAAAAATAAGTAAATCGGATAAGTGGTTCTCAAGTGATAAGCTCACTAACGGACAGACATGGAGACAGGCAGACAGAGAGATGTTGCATGATTTAAAAAAAAAAAATCACTTAAATCGGATAAGTGGTTCTCGAGTGATAAGCGCACTAACGGACAGACAGACAGACAGAGAGACGTTGCATTTTATATATATTATATTCTTTGCTACATGATATTGTTCCATATTTAACGCTTTAGGCAGTGTATTGCAAAAGAACGCGCTAGCAGCAAACTTTTCTCCGATTTGATTCATTATTATCGTCACTGCTTATTCCTTATGTCACCTAACGTAATAAAATATATCCTATAACCTGGCCAGAGAACATATGTATATTTTAAAACAAAAAGTAAGTAAATCGGATAAGTGGGTCTCCAGTGAAAAGCGCACTAACGGACAGACAGACAGATAGACAGACAGACAGACAGAGAGACGTTGCATTTTATATATATATTATATTCTTTGCTACATGATATTGTTCCATATTTAATGCTTTAGGCAGTGTATTGCAAGAGAACGCGCTAGCAGCAAACTTTCTTCGACTTGATTCACTATTCTCGTCAGTGCTTATTCCTTATGTCACCTAACGTAATAAAATATATCCTATAACCTGGCCAGAGAACATATGTATGTTTAAAAAAAGCACAAAAATCGGATAAGTGGTTCTCCAGTGATAAACGCACTAACGGACAGACAGACAGACAGACAGAGAGACGTTATATTTTATATATATTATAGATATTCTTTGCTACATGATATTGTTCCATATTTAATGGTTTAGCATGTTAAAAAAAGCACGTAAATCGGATAAGTGGTTCTCCAGTGATAAGCGCACTAACGGACAGACAGACAGAAATACGTTGCATTTTATATATTATAGAAGTAATAAAAAATATATATCTATAACCTGGTCAGAGAACATATGTATGAATTTAAAAAATCACGTAAATCGGATAAGTAGTTCTCGAGGGATAAGCGCACTAACGGACAGACAGACAGAGGTACGTTGCATTTTTATACATATTATAGATATAGATTATTATTATATAACCTGGCCAAAGAATATACGTATGAATTTAAAAAAAAAAAACACGTAAATCGGATAAGTGATTCTCGCGTGATAATCGCACTAATAGACAGACAGACAGAGAGACATTCCATTTTATATATTATAGATTATAGATATTCTCTGCTACATAATATTGTTCCATATTTAATGGTTTAGGCTGTGCTTACAATGGAACGCATTAGCGGCAAACTTTTTTCCGACTTCATTCACTATTTTACGTCACTGCTCATTCCTTATGCTACCTATCGTAATAAAATATAACCTGGCCAGAGAACATATGTATGTTTTAAAAAAAAAAAGTACATAAATCGGATAAGTGGTTCTCCAGTGATAAGCACACTAACGGACAGACAGACAGACAGACAGACAGACAGAGAGACGTTGCATTTTATATATATTATAGACACATATTTAGGTAGCAAATATTCGTTTTACACTTTTATTACTAGATTGAGCTAGATTGATTTATTGGCTATTAGGTAGCTAAGATGCTATAACTATTATACATTATTGACTAAGAAAAAATGTGAGAATACATATTGGATCTTAAGATATATATACACGTCAGGGACCTAATTAACCTAGCCTAGGTAAGGATTGTATTTTATTTTAAAAACAGTCGCCGCTTCGACTTACACTTGGCCGGTTTTTCACATTTACATTTTGTCGAGATTAATTTTTAAACGCTGCCACTGATATTCCCAAAACAAAAGGGGTAACTTCCGATAAGAGGCTATTTCTTATCGCCCATGTATCTAATGTATTAGAAAGCGGCCAACGGTCAGTTTAACGTGATTTAGTTAAAGGGGGTTGATTCAAATTTGATTTCTTATATATCGTGTGTATTTCAAAGTTGTGGTGGTGGCGAGACATTTGCTTTGGACGGCCATATAAATTGCTAGACTTTTGCCTATCTTTAACAAGGGGTTGTGACCGAACATGGGGGTGGCATTTGATTTATTTGTTGGAATAATTTATTTTTGTGCGTATTAATAGTACGTAATGGGGCGGAACGTAAGATATATGGGTAGATTCTAGCTATTTTTGAAAGCGTAATTATACATTGCTTTCAGGATAAGATCAGTTTCTGTAAGCTACCTGCGCCAACATTTAAGACAAACTTGAGTTCAAGCTAAAATTGAACGATCAAATGTCGTAATTGTGTTCAGGAATTTATATGCAAATATTAAGAACATTGAAATTAGATAATCATAAGTTTTCTGCCAATGGTAGATGATGATTTTTTCCTGATAACTTCACTATTAATATAGGTATAATCTATAGCAGGGGTGCTCAAACGGTCGATCGCGAGTGCTTTTTGAGTCGATCTCGAGAAAAAAAATTCCGATATAGAACTATTCACAGATTTTGTTTTAGGTAACTAAAACAAAATGTAATGAATAAACTACTAAAATTTATTCGATCCACAATTAGGCCAGAATAAGCCCCTCATCACTTTCTTTTATCGTAATAACCCCCTGCTAGCGGCAAAAGGCGGCTTTATCAAAGGAACGCGCGGTACTTGTCAAAGAAAAGCCGGGTTTTTGATTCCGGCTGATTTTTTTAGAAACTTCGGGCGGCGTGTTTGACGGGAACATTCGAGACTTCGTTCGCCCCGATATAAATGTTGCTCCTGCAGGAATAGGAGTCAGTCTGAGTTGTAACTTGAAGGCGATACATCGATATAAAGTTTATTAATAAATAGTCCAAAATGAGTGCGGCGAAGAAAAGTGAAACTTATCATTTTAATAACGATTGGGAGGAAGAATTTTTCTTTTGTATGGTAAAGGATAAATGCATTTGTCTCATTTGCCGTGCGTTAGTTGCAATACCTAAGCGTGGGAACTTAGAGAGGCATCATAAAAACGGTTCATAAAAACTATGAAAAGGATTTTCCGTCACAGAATGAATTAAGAAAACGAAAAGTACGTGATTTGATAACTTGTTTGAAAAAAGAACAAACCATGTTCACAAGACCAGCCAAACAACCAAAAGCTGCAACGATCGCGTCATTTAAAATATCTCATATATTGGCGAAACACAAGAAACCATTTGATGATGGATTGGTTGTGAAGGAAGCATTTATTGAAGCGGGTGAGACTTTATTTGGAGATTTTAAAAATAAAACAGAGATTATGTCTGCTATTAGAGAACTTCAGTTATCTCGTCCGACTGTCACAAGGCGTGTTGAAGTCATGAGTCAGGACATGGCAGATAAACTAAAACATGATATCATGGAATGTACATACTTTTCTTTACAGTTCGACGAATCCACCGATATGTCAGACACTGCCCAGCTGTGTATTTTTATTCGAATGGTATTCAATGACATGTCGGCTAAGGAAGAGTTTTTGACAATGATTCCTCTGAAAGGAAAAACCCGTGGCGAAGCTATATATGACGTTTTCTTCAATTTTATAACAAACTACAAGCTACCAATATATAAACTAGTGTGCATTACAACCGATGGAGCACTAGCAATGACTGGAAACAAAAACGGTTTTGTGGCATTGTGTCGAGCTAATGATGATTTCCCTTCATTTTTCTCCTTCCATTGCATTATACATCAACAAGTTTTGTGTTCAAAAGTTCTAAACATGGAGGAGATTATAGGCATTGCAATAAAAATTGTGAATTCTATCCATGCACGTAGCTTGCCACGACGGCTCTTTAAATTGCAGTTGGAAGATAGTGAGTCAGCTGAACACACTGATTTAGTTCTTCACTCGGACGTCAGGTGGCTGAGTCGCGGAAAATTCCTAGAAAGGTTTCAAGAATTATTGCCCGAAATAACAGCTTTCTGGACGAAAGAGGTGATGACACTCAGATGCTGAAAAACGGAAAATGGCTGACTGATTTGGCATTTTTGACAGACATCACAATGCATTTAAACACCATTAATTTGGAGCTTCAAGGTAAAGGAAAAACTATTATTGAGATGATTAGCGCAATAAACGCATTCAAAAGTAAATTGCAATTTATAATAGATCAACTGAAAAGAAAGGATCTGAAAAATTTTCCGTCTTTGAAAGCAAGGATTCCTCAGTTGAATTATGATATTTATGAGGCAGAATTATCAAATATTTTGGGCCAATTCGAAATACGTTTTTATGACTTCAGTAAATTGGCAAATATCGCATCATTTATGAGTTATCCTTTGTCGTGTAAAAACATTGAGGAATTAGCTACTGAAATAGCAAGTCAGTTTAACATGGACTCATGTTCTGTTGAAAATGAGTTAGTGCAGATTATATCAGATATACATCTCAAAGCCACAGCATCTGATACAAAATTCTGGTGTTTTATATCTGAAGATAAATATCCGAATCTAAGGCAAATCGCCCTTCAACTGACGGCAATGTTTGGGTCAACTTACTTGTGCGAGTCTGCATTTTCTGAAATGAAGATAATTAAGTCAAAATATCGCAATCGACTAACGGACGAACATATGTCATCATGCTTGCGATTAGCACTCGGTAATTACGTACCATTTTATGAAAAGTATGCTGAGGACATGCAGTGCCACGCTTCAACATCCAAAGTCACTCTTTAGTTAAGTTTAGACACTAGAACTCGTTTGTTTTGTAAGAACCAATAAATTCGCAATTTTGAATAATTATGAGTTTTTTCATTAACATTTTAGAGCAGACCTACACTTACCTTGACTAAAAAAATGCATATTGTGCGGAAAACTAATATCTATGCCACGATACACCCTACCTAGATGACAATCCTGCATCACACTTACTTGCAGCTTCTCAGAGTCGATCGATCATAGTCTAACAATATTGAGGTAGATCGCCAGCAGTTCAAGTTTGAGCACCCCTGATCTATAGCCTCATATTATCATCCACTGCTTTTTTTACTTTACATTAATGACCTGCCGGAAAACACAAAAATTTCAGTTTGTAGCTCTGGTGATAACAGTATCTTAGTTATACACCATCTGTCTCAAAAGCTCCCGGACTGCACTAATACTTTATATAGTCTCTATATGTCGATGGTTTAGTGAACTTAAATGCTGTCGTACAAGCACGAATGATGCACGACGTTCCGGAGGTCCAAATGAGGCAGCCACTCAAAAAAAAATCCACCGTATTGTTCTGAATGACCGCAAGGTGAAAGTGAGAGAGAAACCTGACATAGTGAAGATATTAACAGAACGCGTGAGGCATATTCTGCATGAATATTTGCATATAAAAGAGCTATGTACCCGTAGTCTCAGGCAGGACGGACAAATACAGCCTGTATTTTTTTCTCAGATGCTAGAACATCTAAGATCCATTAATCCCAAGGGATAGTTTCCCCCCTTCTAGGGATGATTTTCGACCTTATTAGGAAAGTGATCTAGTTGTTTTGAATGTTTGGCACAATGAGATAAAAGTACTTGATGTTTTCCGAATTTCAGTAATATCCACGTGCATCATTGGACCGTAGAGGCAGTTTTTACCACCCTCTAAGGGTAGTTTTTGTTTCACCCTGCCTAAAACTACAAAAGCCTAAACTTTTTTCGTCACTATTAAAACTTAAGAGATACCTCCGTAGGTGGAGGTTGTTTTTATACCCTATAGGGGTGAGTCTCAGATTAAGATAGTTTGTCCTAAGAGCTACAAGAATTTGTCCTTTGTACATGTTATATAAACTCATGTGCGTTATTTGAGTTTTACAGGTACTTTTCACCCCCCTATGAGGGTTTAATTAATAGAAAAAGCTTGCTGTGGTTTGAATGCAAATTCTCTTCTCTAGACTATAAAATATCTATCATTTACACACGTCATTAAGAGTCACTACATTAATATTATAATTTTATCCCATTTCAAGGGATGTTTTGGCCAAAAAAAAAATGACACTATAAATCTTTATTTTAGCTACGGATTCGAATCCAGCGTCGAAAAATACACTATATCCATATATTTTGATTCGTGGTAATGAACCTTTTTTTGTGGGACTATGTTATTTGTAATAGTTTAGTAGTATAGAAATTTATAAACATATTTCAAACATATATAAACATATGGTAAAAACCATTTTGCAATAACCGTTATTATTTTCTCCCAAAAAAAATCGCAAAAATAGCATAAAATCTCGACCGCTAGACCAGAATACCCCCTTAAGAGTAATATTACATTTCGGATTGTTGTAGCTTCTACTTGATGGAAATTCATTATAAATGTATAATAACAGACTATTTTTGGTCAATTTCCACTGGTTTATTTATAACTGTGATGACGCGTTTTGCTGTCGATGCAGCTTCTTCGGATCTACATTATACACTGTCAAGTTTAATGTTTACAATTTTATATTATTTCTTAATTATAATATTACACCTATTTAAATTGTATCGATAGTATTGGAAAACCCACACAGACATGGTATTAGGAGAATAAATTCAATAATGGTGAATTGTTTAAATCTATCTGGTCGTTGAGTAAAGTACCTGTAGTCTTTAATCGACTTATTTGCATTGTCTCTAAAAAGGTTTAGTTTTAAACATTTTTGTTGGGTATGTAAAATTTTGAAATTCTTATTAAACGTGTGATTCTCTATTAAAAGATGATTAGCATATGTTGAATTAGACTTTCTATGAATGAAAACTTTTTTCGTGTTCTGTAATTCTTTGTATAAATGTACGTCCAGTTTGTCCTATGTATGCTTTAGGACATGACCCACATGTTAATTGATAAACCCCTGATTTATTATCTCTATTGATTTGCGGTTTGTGATTTTTGAAATATTTCCCTATAGTATTGTTCGTCTTGTAAGCTCTATTGATCTTTTTTTTCTGATTTAAAAATTTCCACAGTTGTTCTGTTGGTTTGCCGAAATAGGTTAAGCATTTAAATGTGGTTTTTCTGTCCTTAAAATATGGGTATATTTCTGAGATGGCCTTGTTTCTAAGTTTTTTCCTAACGATGTTATCGATTAAGCTAACTGAATAACCGTTGTTAACGGCTACTTGTTTTATGTAGTTTAATTTTTTAATAAGATTGTATTCTGATAAGAGGATATTAGTTAGTCTGTGTATAAAGCTAAGATAGGCCGCGAGTTTATGATGGCTGGGATGGTGAGAACTATTCTGAATTGTGGTATCTGTATGACAGGGTTTGTGATATATTGCAAATTCATGTTTTTTCCTCGTTTAACTGATTTTTAAGTCTAGGAAGTTGATTTTCCCTTCGTCTTCTTCTTCCATTGTAAAACTGATATTTCTATATAAAGAATTAATGTACTGTAAAAAATGAGTTAATTGTCTGTCCGTTCCTGTAAAGCATACAATTATATCGTCTACGTATCGATACCAGTATAGACAATTATTACTAATTATAATATTAGTTCGTAGATATTTGGATACGATTTTTCCTAATTGAGGGATAACGGTAGACATTTTGAGCAATTGTTACCTTAAAAATAAACCTAGAGTATTTATTAATAGTTTTTTGTATTTTTTTTATTTTGAATGTCAAATGACAATAATTCCAAAACAGTTCAATTTATACATGGGATATGTTAGACAAATAATATCTAGAATTTTTAGTAGGACTTAGAAAATAAAATAATATATAGAGCTTTCCGTTTTAAAAAAATCAAGATTGCATAATTTCTTCGAACCGACAGTTCAAAATATGTTATTGTCAATGTCAGCATGTGGGCCGTAGAACACCCTATAACTTTTATTTAAAATTTTTTTGATACACTGTTTAATAAATGCTGTTCAATCATTGTTCCATTCATATGGGACCCCCTGTATAATGTAATACTTGCGCACACTTTTCTTTATATTATTTTTAAAAAATTGCGAAAAAGCGCTGTCCCCCCTTATCTCGAAAGTATGATCAAAAAATTTTGAAAAAAATTCTGGAATATTCTGACAGGGTGTAAATTGAACGAAAATTATCATGAGTGCATTACCTGGTATATAAAAAAAACACAAAAATTTCAAGGTCATCAGTTTTCAGTAATTTATCTGGTATATAAAAACAAAGATCAGAAAAAAACTTTGTTGAAAACTCATTTGGGGTGTGTTTTTTGTAAAGTTGATCATTTTATATCTCCGTAACAGATATTTTTATTTTAAGAACAATCAACGTACGGAACACTAATTGAGCAAGTCCGACTTGCACTTGACCAGTTATTTTTTGTGGACCTGAGTACTTTATGGTGTTCCAAATGATGGTGGTCTTTTCGTATGTTTGCCGTCTTTCAGCTGTGTTTTTTTTTTTTTCATTTAAAAAACGGTTAAGTCATTCAGAAACTTATATCCTTGATAAGCAATCATATTAATTTTTCATAACTTTGAATGTTCTGTAGCATTTGTGTCAAGTTTTTTGTGACTTTAATTACAGTTCTTTATTTAAAACGAATATTTAACACGTCGATGACGCCACTATTCCGGAAAATTAATTGTCCCATTCTATATAACCTATTATTTTAGACTTCAAAACCTCTAAAATTTATTTAGAGGAATAAATAAAAACACAAATAACAAAAAAGTTTGGTATTGCCTTAAGCAAATTCTTCATTCAACTTTTTATTACTCCCCTAGAGTATTGTTTATCCCTATAATAAACCTATACTCTATATGGCTGCCCTAAAATATATAGGGCGGTAGGTCTGGCTATAAAAGTTTGTAAAAGCAATTCTTTCACCCCCTTGTAATATTACTGGGGAGTTTTATTACATCTTGACCTACCACAACGTAATTTATATTGGGGGTGTATCCAATTTAATAACGCAGGGATGGATATTGTATTCTTTTTAAAAATCGATAACATTATCGTTAGTTTACCTCTGCGTAAAAATCTTAAATACTTACTATCCTGATTTTTAATGTTCCGTAAGGAACACTTATAAGATCACTTCGATGTCTCTCCGTCTGTCTCCTTATATCTTCATTCCTTTATTTTTAGTGTTCCGTACGGAACACTAAAGACACACTTCGGTGTCTGTCTGTCCGTCTGTCCGTCCGTCTGTCTGTCTGTCCGTCTGTCACACCAGAATTTCTCCGAAACTATTTGACATACGAAGTTGAAATTTGGTACTAATATAGGAATTGATGCCCCCCCCCCATCAGAGCCGTGTAGTTTTGAAAGTTAAAATTTGGGGGTGAATCTGAAGCGAAAAAAAAATTTTTTTACCAGGTCATCGAGGATGTCAAATGAAAAGCTTGTGAAAACACAAGTTCAAAAATATATATAACATAATACTTGCACACACTTTTCATTGTATTATTTTTAAAAAATTTCCAAAAATCCCTGTCCTCTCCTATCTCGAAAAGTACTGATCAAAAAATTTTGAAAAAATTCTGGAATATTCCCCATAGAATGAAGATTGAACAAAACTTATCACGAGTATATTACCTTTAATAATTTATCTGGTATATAACAAAAAACAACAATTTCAAGATCATCTGTTTTCAGATCGGAAACAACCTTTGCTAAAAACTCATTTGGGATGTGCTTTGTGAAGTCATTGAGCATTTTATACCCCAGAAACAAAAAAAAAATTTAAAAGCAATCAATGTACGAAACACTAATTGCGCAAGTCCGACTTGCACCGGTTTTTATAATCTATATCAGCACTTGCAAATAATATGGCAGTCACGTTTGCTTTTTGTTTCAATGATTCACTGAAATTTGTATTCAGTGTTCGCCAAATTATCATGGAACGTGAGCAACCGTACGAAACTACCTTGACTTTGAAAAACCAATTTGGTGAAAGACACTTTCGTCCTTCGACCAATCAGAGTCTAATCGGCTAGGTAAACGCAAAATTATCGCATCATTCAGCATTTTTTGTACTAATTATGCTCCTAATAATGGTCCGAGAACTGAAATAGCAGTTTCTGCTTGAAATGAAGCTAATAGCGTTGTTGTTGAACAAGATGTTGCTGATGGTCCGAATTTATCGATTTCACGACGTTCTTGGGGATGTCATATATCTATGACATTACCTCAGATCTCAGTTATTTTAAATAAATAAACTAACACTGTTAAAAATCTATTTTTCAATAAAATTAATGTAATTCTCAACGAATATAATGGAATTTAAAAAAGTACATCACTGTTTAAGACCCACCTTTTTACTCGTTTATTTCAAGCATTAGGCTAAAATGTTAAATAGAGTTGTTTTTAAAGAATTGCTTTACGGAATTAAAACAGAAACAACTGCGCATCACTTTTTTAACATAGGAAAGTAGATTAATAAGTCTGGCTAATTTGTCCGACCTAGCGGGAAATTTTGTCAAGCAGCAATCTTCTTTGTATGCCTCTAAAGGGTCTTCCATTTGGGACTTGACAACTTTGAAATTTCACTGTGAACGCACCCTTAAGCCAATCACCGAACTGTCAACGTGAAAACATTCAGTAAAGTCAACATTTTCATCATGGTGAAGTACACGAACGAACAACGTTTACAAATAATTAAAATTTACTACCAAAATTTGGAGTCGGTGACTGCAACTTTAAGAGCGTTAACGACAATTTTTGGTCGTAATTCTCGTCCCAGTAGACAAGCAATTCATAGTCTAGTGAAAAAATTTGAGTTAACATATTCACTGCTAGATGTTCCCGTGCCAGTGAGACAACGGGTTGATCGAAGTGGCCAGAATATTGCTGCCGTTCAAGCGTCCATCTCCAACGAACCAAAACAGTCGATTTCACGGCGTTCTCAAGAATTGGGCATCGCTCAGACCACACTATGGCGAATTTTGCGAAAGGATCTTGGCCTGCACCCTTATAAGTTAAAGTTAACTCAAGAACTAAAGCCTCTCGATCATATGAAGCGACGTACGTTCTCGAATTGGGCTCTAGAAATGTTGGAAGAAGATGACCAATTTCATCGCAAAATCATCTTTAGTGATGAAGCGCATTTTTGGATAAACGGCTTCGTCAACAAACAGAATATGCGTTATTGGCCAGGTGAAAACCCTCATGTGCTTGAAGAAACATCACTTCATCCACAAAAAATTACTGTTTGGTGCGGTTTTTCATGCCGGTGGTGTCATTGGGCCGTTCTTTTTCGTTGATGAAGTCTCAAACAGATGCCACAAGCAGTTGTTTGTTGGCAGCTATCGTGTATCAGTGTTACATCTTTCGTAGAAATAAATAAAGACGAATACCGTGCAGTAATAAAACATTTTTATTTAAAAAGTGGGCTGTGGCCCAGATAGAATCTGAATTGAAGTAACTTCATCGGAACTCTGCACCAGCACTCAATATCATTTATTACTGGATAAATAAAGTAAGAAAGTGTCCGCAATAAATCATGCGATGCATTTTAGTAAAAGTATCAGTCAATTCCGAACTTTCGTCGAAATCACGTAAGATCCAAAATGGGTTACTTCTTTGCGCCTCGGTTCGAGGCAGGCTTACTTTGTTCCCATTCCAAAATGACACATTTCGCGGACGCTAAATTTATTAGGAAGTCGGTGAAAAAGTCAGTAAATCATTTTAACGAGATGAAAAATTGTCGACGACTTGCCAAGACTTGACTCGGCAGGCAAAGTCACCCCGAAAGTCAAAAACGAATCGTGTCTTTGTTTTCACGGGATCAGAAATTAACGCTGCGTCAAGGAGCAGCAAAATTAAGATAATCGGGTTTGAATGTGTCCCATGAGACCATTCGACAACATCTTCGTGCACATGATATCAAATTCCGAAGCAAGTTGAAGAAACTTTTACTGGGCGAAGATCACGTCGCGAACCGGCTCGCTTGGGCTCACGATAAGATACTGGAGTGGTTCCGTAATCACCGGACGCCAACCCTATTGAAAACGTTTGGTTCCTTGTAAAGAGAAAGCTGAAAGGAAAGACTCTGAGAACTTTGACTCAGTTTTCTGGCGAGATTTGAAAAATTTGCAGATTATGCAGAAAATATCGTCGACAGCATGCCTCGAAGATGCCAGGCGATTATTAATGCAGGAGGCACGTTTTTTTCAAGAATACGAGCGGTGATGTCCTTACTTGATAGACAGTAAACATGACCGTACGAGCATTACCACTTGAGGTTTCTTCCGAAGAAATGGTGGATATAATTCATTGTATCGTGATGGAAGATCGTTGCATTAAGCTTCGTGAGATTACGCAGATCTCATATGAATGGATGCATACTATCTTGCATGAAGTTCTAAAAAGGAAAAAGCTGAGTGTGAGACGAGTGCTGCATTTGCTGGCTCCAGACCAAAAATGCACGAGGAAAGACGTTTCAAAATCGAGTTGCAGCGTAATAAGGACTTTTGACATGGCTTTCTGACTGTAGACGAAACTTATATCTACCATTACAGCCTCCGACAAGACGACAGTCAAAACAGTGGGCTGGTGAAGGTAAAAGTGCACTGAACAAAACGAAAACAGTATTATTGGCGAGAACAGTAATCGCCACTGTTTTTTGGGACTTATAAGGCATCATGATTGACTATTTGGAAAAGGGTAAAAGAGTGACCGGCTCTTATCATGCAATGTTATTAGACCGATTGCATAGTGAGTTGAAGCAGAAGCGGCCAAAAAGTGCTCCTTCACCAGGACATTGCTTCTGCTTACACAGCGGCCATTACAATGGCAAAAGTGTACGAGTCGAGCTTCGAAATAGATCCCCACTTACTCTATTTCCCAGATCATGGAAAGTGTTCGGTATCGCTAGCTTAATTCTTTCTAGAGTTGCGTATGCTAAAAATACACGTTGCGCTAATACATTGCATATGTAAGTGGTTTAATTTATCCCTCTTTGTGCCACCCTTGTAAAGAATACTTTCGTATGGCGATCCTCATCCCTTTGAACTATTGCCCAGGATTGTGTTTCCCACTGATTACAATTTGCAGAGATTTAAGAAGGTTATTTGCCGACGTTGTCTTTACAATCAAATAAACATTATATTCTTGATACAATTTCCTCATGTTTAGTTTAGAAGATCTACAAAAGGTGATATTTGATAAAATGATCTGCCATCGATCCAAGTATTATGGCGTAATAAATCAAGCAAACCAACGGTATGTCAAATTATATAAAAACAATACTATGTTTTAATTTCCAATATATTTAAAGTAATTTGACAATTGTTTCACCATACAATGACTTCTTCAGAAGTAAATAAGAAAGCCTTTCTTATTTACTTTTGAATTGAACTAAAATTATGACGAGTGCATTATCTTTAATAATTTATCTGGTATATATATAAAAAAATATATATATCAAGTTTATCAGTTTTCAGTAAAGATCGGAAAAAACTTGGAAACTCATTTGGGGTGTGTTTTGTGAAGTCACTGATCATTTTATACCTCCATAACAAAAATTTCTATTTTAAAATCAAAAATCAACGTACAGAACACTGATTGCGCAAGTCCAACTTGCACTTGGCCGGTTTTTGAAGTCAATTTCTCTATAAAATGCATAACAAAACAAATCATTGTTATTAAGGAGCCGTAATTGCTAACAGTAGTGGCACCGGCTTAATATTTCATAACTTATGTTAAATAAAAACAGTTTTATCACAAAAATCAATGATGCAATAAATATGTTATGGCCGGCTTTACAGAGAGAGACAGACTATTATGAAACGTCCATTAAATTTATAGCATTTTAGTTTTTGAAGCTACTAAAAACAATTCTTTCGACCTCAGGTAATATATGGGGGAGTTTTATTGTATCGTGACCTACTTCTACCTAATTTATATTGAGGGCGGTTCCATTTTACTAATAGGGCTATGGAAATTATTACGTTCTCTTTTTAAAACTTAGCAGCAATATTTAAACTTTGTTAAAAACTCTAAGTAGTTTTTTTAATAACAATAGGGAGGGTAGTTTTCAAAACCCACCACTTAAAGGAGTTAATAAGATTCTACGCTTGGATTAAATCCAGCATAAAACAGACGATATGCAGGACATTTAGTGAGTTAAAACTTATCTTTTAACAGATTATAGTACTGACTTAAACAAATCATTTTGCTAAATATCTCTTAAACAAAAAAATATGGCTCCATAACATTCTTTAGATTCCAACGCTTTGTCCTTCGTCAACTTCTTAATGCGAGCGATACAGGCGGCGCAGCACGAACTATTTGATCAAGACAATAAACTTATATGGAAATATAGTACGTACAAGGAATATCCGTCCAGCGAGGGAACATCTAACATCTGAGAGGGGATGCACCATTATTACAACTGATTTCGGAAAAATGGTACTTCTAAAATAAATACTAAATATGACTTTCTCGCACTAACAAATAATCGAAACATTACTACACGATATTTTAAAAAAAGTAAATGATACCTTATAATGGGACATTTATTAATAAATAAACTATAACAGCTTAAAAAGTTCAAACTCTGTTTTTATATAAAAAAAAATATAAAAGTTGGCCAGTTGGTTATAGCCAGTGCCAAAACACACACACACATACACACACATACTCACACACGCGCACGCGTACGCCCCCCCGCCCACACGCGAACAGGTTTTTCTTTACCTTATTTTAAAAAAATTGCCAAAAATCGCCCCACCCCCCCCTTATCTCTAAAAGTACTAATCAAAAAATCTCGAAAAAATTGTGAAATATTTTCCATAAGGTGTAGATTGCATGAAAAAATGGTGCACATTTAAAAAAAAATGTTCATTTTTCACGCAAAATCCATATATTATCCACTAGTTTTTGACATATATTAATAACATTTTTTTAGTTTTTTGTTTTAGGTTGAAATCTACAGGGGCAATCGTTTAGCCCATTTCAGGCCTCACATAAAAGGTGCCTTATCGTCTTGGACTCTGAAGCGGCCATTGTCAGACATAACCCCCCTCTCAACTACATCAGTTATCTGGGATCTTCCTCGAATTTCTTCGTTAGTCAGCCTATCCCTCAACGATATTCTCAGCATCCTCCTTTCCATCGTTCGTTGATCTACTTGTAGGCGATTTATAATTTCTTGATTCAAAGCCCACGTTTCTGTTCCGTATGTCAATACTGGCAACAGGCATTGTGTGTTCGCTTTTTGTATATTTGACACAATGGAAAGGAAGATGTTCTATAACCTGCCAAACGCCGACCAAGCCAAATATATTCTCCTTGACAAATCCACTTTCGAGTTTCCTTTGGATATTACTATTCTTTCTCCAAGATATATGTACGTATGAATCCGTTCTTGTGATTTTTGCGTTTTTAATATCCAGTACTGCTTCTTTATCATAGTTGTCATTTGTCATGAAAATAGTTCTAGCGATGTTTATTTTCAGACCAATCTCTTTGGACTTGTGAAGTTAGTTCAGCATTTCTTTCAATTCGTGAAATTATTTTGCATAAATTTATTTTCTCAACAGTGAAAAATACGCTTTCTACTGACCAACACGGTTTTATGCCTGGCAGATCCACCACCACAAATCTTGCCTCATTCTCGCAGTTTGTGTGCAACGGTATCAATGATGGGAACCAGATTGACGTGGTCTATACGTATTTTCGCAAAGCCTTTGATCGACTTGACCACTACATATTGTTGGATAAGGTCGGATCTCGTTTCGGGCTCTCAAATAACCTGATTGATCTTTTAAATTCATACCTCCTGGATCGCAGGTTTTTTTGTAGAAATCAATGGGTTTAGATCGCCTCTCCATATTCCCACTTCAGGTGTTCCCCAGGGTTCCAATCTGGGACCTCTTCTTTTCAATATGTTTGTTGACAACTTGCTGAGTGAGATGGGTTGCCGGAAGCTTGCTTATGCCGATGGCCTTAAGATTTTTAAACGCATAGACTCGGTTTCTGATTGCCATGACTTACAGAGCAGCATTAATGCTCTCACCAACTGGTGTTCTATTAACAGGCTCACTTTAAACGTTTCCAAATCCAATGTTGTCCGATATTCCTATCGTAACAATCCTATGTTTTTTCAATTATTCCGTGGGTGATACTGTTCTACAGAATCTTCGTTCAGTTAGAGATCTGGGTATCATCTTTGACGAGAAATTCTCACACTTTGCTGACCATATTGAGCAAATGGTTGCTGCATCAAGGATGCTGGGTTTCCTGATTAGAAATTGTAGAGACTTTACTAACATATCTGCAATCAAGCTTCTCTATTATTCCTTCGATAGGTCTAAGTTTGACTATGCTTCTATTGTTTGGTATCCAATATACAATTGCCATAACAACTCAATCGAATCGATACAGAGGCGCTTCATTAAATATCTTATTTTCAAGAGGGATGGTGTCTATCCGGACCGCGGTGTTGATCACGGACTAATCTTGCCAAGGTTTAATGAGTTGCCTCTTGCAAGGAGAAGGGACATTCACTCGATCAAATTCTTATATAAGCTGTTAAATGACCATATTGATTGCCCTTTCCTATTAAGCAATGTATCTTTCCATGTACCACGCCTTGGGGCAAGGCGCTCACCTATTTTTAGCCTCGGCCGGGCTAGGTCAAATATATTATTCCACAGCCCTATTTATATAATCTGCAAGAACGGCAATGTCATTGGAAACTCCGGTGATTTCCATTGCAGTAGGCTGTCGGTTCTCTGCTCAGTGTTTAGAGGTTGCTCAAATTTGTAGTTTTTTATTATTACTATTTTTATTTTTTTTAATTTGGAGATTGTTCAAACATTTTAATTTTATTTTAATTGTATCATGTTCTTCTTTTATATGTAGCTCATTAGTATAAACGTTATTCCTGTAATTGGGCCCTGGCCTGTTGGAATTGAATATTCCTATATTTATACCCTTATTTGTCCATGGAAGTTGTTTGAAGAGACCTTCTAGCGCCAACGTAAACAATTTCGGCGAGATAGTGTCCTCTTAACATACCCCTCTTTTCATTTCTATCTTATTGGTGTTTTCTTTTAATACTATCTGAAATGTTGCATTTTTATATATATTTTGAATAATCTGTCAATTCTACAGTTACTTAGACTATTTAATGTTGCCCAGATTTCAAGAGAGTCTAATGATTTCTCGTAATCGAATCGAATCGAATCGAATTTCAAAGACAAAAAAAATATATTTTCCTACACTTAAATATTTAATTAATAAAGTACTTCGAATAAATTTTCGACTTATTATACTCTTAATTCAAATAAATTTTCTACTTATTATATTCTTGACAAAAATTCCCGAAATTAGCCTTTTTTTCTGGGACCTGGAGTGGCCTTACTCCTTAATGTTTTAAACTGAAGAGAAAGAGAGAGGGGAAGAGGGAGGGAGCCTAAAAGTGTGGTAAATGAAATTTTTGTAAAATTCAAAAAATGTTTCAATAAGGAAAAAAAGTTTGTTGTTCCAACGAATCACACATGAAATGTTTTGATAATAACCTGTATATGGGGCTGCATTTTTATTTACGACGTATACGCATTACACACCTAAAATTTAATATCAAGCATTTACTTCTTCATTCATCAACCTATTCCACGTACACCCTTAAGTGAATCCTGGAGTAAGAGCGGTAGCAAACAACCCAGGGGCTAATGACGCCGTTGCGGCATATCGGTCGGCCTTATACCGGACCCAGACCGTTCGGCTCGCAGAATAATCTGCTTTTCACTCATGTGCACCAGCAAAAACTCCTATTAGACGAGGGCCTTAATTAACGCAAAAAATCTTGTGTTTCCTCGCCCTTTTCTCCTCCGCACTACAGTCGAGTCTAGCGTTCAGAGCGGTATTAGAATATTGCATATAATAAGTATTTCAGGAAGGTATTGTCTTTCCAAATCAATACACTGTCATTAGGTTGGAAATAAATTTAAAAAACTTCAGCACATTACAAGGGTCATTCCAAAAGTTTTCGGCCTAACAAATAGAATGTAAATCAATACATTTATTCATCAAAAAGTTGGAAAGTTGTTGAACTTTCCAACTTTTTGATATCTTCTTTATAATATAATTTATCCAAATCTGCAAAATCAGCTTTAACTACATCATTCGAAGTGAATCTTCGTCCAGCCAGCCATTTTTCAGGTTTGGAAACAAGAAATAAGAGCTAGGAGGCAAATATGGTGAATACGGTGGATCTGGAAACATTTCGAAGCGAAGGTCATACAGTTTTTGCAGAAACAATCCGAGACGCGTGTGCAGGCGCACTATCGTGATGAAAAAGGCTTTGTTTTATAGCAAACTTGAACGTTTCGCCTGAATAGTACTCTTCAATTGGTCTAGTAGTGAAGCATAATACTCCCTGTGATTTTACCTTACTTCAGGTAGTCTATAAGCATAACATCATAAGAACCGCAAAAAAAAACCGTTGACATGACTTTTTCTGCAGGTGGAATCGTTTTTTTCTCTTTTTTTTATGGGTCGTGCTACAGGGAAGTCCCTAAAGCGCTACAGGAGCGACACGTGTGCGAAGAAAGCGATTCACGTTGTTCCTGAATCTTTGTAAATTTTACTCGGTGGGAAACACAGTCCTGGACAAATTATTCCAAAGAGATGATGTTCTCCATATAAAAGACTGCTTGAAAAGCGTTGTACGAGGAGTAACAAGCTGAACCTCATACGGATGCACCGCTTTGGGAGGAATTAAGCGGGCCACATCGTTCGAGCACTTTCCATGAAAATACTTGTAGAATAGGCTCAAGTCGCCAACCGTTCTTCGATGTTCTAGCGAATCAAGGCCGCCGGTCATTTCCGGGTCTCCAATAAGACGAACAGCTCTTCTCTGAATAAAATTCAACAAATGCAGTGTATGTTTGGGAGCGGAGCTCCAAACATGGGAGCAGTGTTCCATAGTGGGTCGGATTTGAGCTTTGTAAAGAATTAAAAGTTGTTGTGGAGTGTAAAGCTTTCTGGTTCGAAATAAGATTCTCAACTTTTGAGAAGCTCTCCTTGCTTGCCTGCAACATATTCATGCCAGGACATATTTGCTCCCAAATTAACGCCCACCAAATTAAGTGACGATGTTAGAGGAATTGAGTGCCCCGTGATGTCGCGATCAGCAACGTTGCACCCTTTTGAAGGGTGAAAATGGGAGTTGAAGAGGGAGTTTCGCGTTCAGAACTGATTCCTCGGGGGTTTCTGGGGTAGCTAAATCGATTTTCGGGATCATTTTGATCATGTGCATCCTTTTGAGGGATGAAAATGGGGATTGGAGGGAAAGAAATTATGATATTCACCCAAATGAAACTTTCACATTCAAAACTAATTCATGTGAATATCGAAATTTCTCCCCCTCCAACCGCCATTTTCATCCCTCAAAAGGGTGCATATGATCAGAATGACCCCGAAAATAGATTCAGCGACCCCAGAAACTCCCGGCGAACCAGTTTTGAACGCGAAACTCTAATTCAGGTGAATATCGTAAAATCTCCCCCTCTCCCCCTCCGACCTCCATTTTCACCCCTCAGAAGAGTGCATATGATCAAAATATATTCAGTGACACCAGAAACCCCCAATGTAGAATAGGCTCAAGTCGCCAACCGTTATTCCGACGAATCAAAGTTGCTGGCCAGTTCCGGGTCTCCAATCAGGCGAACAGGTCTCTTCCGAATAGAATCCAACAAATGCAGTGTGTGTTTCGGAGCAGAGCCCCAAACATGGGGGCAGTTGGTCGAATTTGAGCTTTGTATAGAATTAAGAGTTGTTGTGGAGTGTGAAGCTTTCTAGTTCATAATAATATCCTTAGCTTTTGAGAAGCTCTTTTTGAGACTCGAAGCCAACAGCAATAAATGTTTATTTTCACGAAATTTGTTATTTAGGAGAAATTTTGCAATTTGCTAATCGGGTGAGTTGATTTCAATATTTCGAAAAACATCATTTATCAGTCGTGGCTCTAACAACGTAGTAGTTTTCCTAGCAATATTCAATCTTTCAGCTCTTTCCAAAATTTCTTTGGTTAAGATTATTTATTTTCTATTCAATATAGCCCTTCTTTGTTCCCTTAATTCCATAACTGGTTTCAATACGTAAATTTTATAATACTTCCAGTCTCCAATTTTTTAAGCTTTAGAAGTGCTTTATCTTGTTTAGCTCTAAGAATGTTATAGATGTTTGGTGTTTCGGTATTCAACAAATTTAATTCAATATGAATTAGGTTCTAGTAATTTGATATGGGCCTTATTTGCAGCCATGAAATATTGCAGAGTAGATCAGAGATATACACAAGTAATTAGAAATATTTATCAACATGCAACATCAATTATTAGAATATGTGAAACATCAAACAGAAAAAATATAAGGCGCGGAGTCAGGGATACCATATCTCCAAAATTATATACACTTACACTAGAAAATGTATTCAGGCAATTACATTGGAACAACGAATGGCTTAACATCGATGAAAAACCACTTGAGATTTGCGGATGATATAGTACTGATTTCGAAAGACATCGACGAACTGTTGAAAATAATGGAAGCACTAGAGATAGCATCAGCACAAGTGGGACTTTGGATGAATATAGGCAGAACTAAAATCATGACCAACATTTACATAGAGGCCCAGCTGCCGATAGATTTGGTTGGCCAATATATCTATTTAAGTCATCAAATAATGTTGGGAATAGACAGCCAAATAGCAGAAGTGGACCACAGAATAACAAGGGCTTGTGTTGCGTTTGGCAAACTCAAGGATATATCAATAAATGCGTCCTACCTGTACTAACATATGGCACAGAAACTATGACCTTTACAAAAAAAGTCAGCGTCTAAGTTTAGGGTAGCTTAAAGGTCAATGGAACGCCGAATGCTTGGAATAAGCCATGAAGACAGAAGCGGCAACGAATGAATTCATAATCAGACGAAAGTGGCTGACGTAGTGGAGAGAATTGCCCGACTGAAAAGGAGATGGGAGGGACACATTGTGAGAATGGCCGATGAAAGGTGGACTAAGCGCTTACCTCAGTGGAGATCGAGGATACACAGGACACCACAGAAAAGACCACCAAAAAGATAGGTGGATGATTTCAAGAAGACGGCGGGTGTCACATGATCGAGAGAGGCAGAATGCAGAAGAAGATGATTGTAGTTAGAGGCCTACACCCGACTCTAGGCTGATACAGTCATACGATGATAATCATGAATATATGACAAATGACCTATGTTTTTAGACAATCATACTTTCTCCATAAGTTTTTAATAACAGTTTACGACAAAAATGTAAATAATGAAATTCCTAATCCATTTTTACCCCAAATATTTACCAGGATTGCAATAAAATAAATTCGATAACACAACATCAGCGTGCTAATGTCCCTGAACGGAGATATCGTTTTCGGCTGCAGGCAACGAGAGGGAAACGCGGACTATGACGCAACGACGACAAAAAAAGACATTCGCAGCGTCGGACGAAAAAAAGAACCGGGAAGGCGTACCGATGTTTTTTCCTTCGGTGAAAAATGAGTCCGGGATCCGGCCGGAGTCGCCCGGAAATATCCGCGCGACAGGTCCGGGCTCACTTACTTATTTCCGGGTGAGCGGCAGTTGAAAATGGTGTTGTTTTCGAAAAACAATCAATTATGAAGGTTTAATGGTTTATCTTTGTCTAGCTAAGGAACATATTTTAAATTCCAAACGTATTTATTTAATTTCTCAAATACAAGATTTAATTTTAAAATTTTTATGGTAAAATATAAATTCAAAAATGAAAAAAACTGTATATCAGACCACAGTTCGTGAAATGAATTTGTGTAAAACGGGTGTAAAGTTCGCAATGATCTCCGTAATACGTAACCGTTGTGCGGTCTCAGTCATCCTCAAAAACGTACATGTCAATTATTCCACGTTTCAATATTATGGTACAAGGCAGATTAAGAGAATGTAAAGGCTTTTGATGCAGAACTTTTGGATGTATTAGACTCTGGTAATGGAAATTCAATTTATTGACATGGCCACTAAGATGGAAATGTCCCTCCTCTGAGAATGAGACGTTAAAAAGCGTTCAAATAAACCAGCTGTAACTATAAGTACTTATTAAGAACTAGCCGTGCCCGCGGCTCCGCTCACGTGGACTTGATTCACTACTATCGCCACTGCTTATTCCTTATGTTACCTAACGTAATAAAATATCTGCCATTATTTCCCCTTATCTCTCATTATTTTTCCTTATCTCCAATTATCTCTACATAATTTCCATTATATAGGCTTATCTCTGCTCATCTCCCATTATTTCTCCTTATCTCCCATTATTTCTCCTTATCTCCCATTATCTCACCTTATCTCCCATTATCTAGGCTTATTTCGACTTATCTCGCAATATTTCTCCTTATCTCCCATTATTTCTCCTTATCTCCCATTATCTCACCATAACTCCCATTATCTAGATTTATCTCTGCTCATCTCCCATTATTTATACTTATCTCACCTTATCTCCTATTATCTAGGCTTATATATCGAATTATATATATAAATTTATAAAAACACGTAAATCGGATAAGTGGTTCTCAAGTGATAAGCGCACTGACGGGCAGACAGACAGATAGAGAGATGTTGTATTTTATATATATTATATTCTTTAAAACATGATATTGTTCCATATTTATTGGTTTAGGCAAGAGAACGCGCTAACGGTAACCTTTTTTCCGACTTGATTCACTATTATCGTCACTGCTTATTCTGTATGTTACCTAACGCAATCAAATGTATTCGATAACATGGCCAGAGAACATATGTATGTTTAAAAAAAAAGCACGTAACGCACTAACGGACAGACAGACAGACAGAGAGCCCTTGCATTATATATATATATATATATATATATATATATATATATATATATATATATATATATATATATATTATAGATAGATAACCTGGCCAGAGAACATATGTATGTTTTAAAAAAAAGCACGTAAATCGGATAAGTGGTTCTCCAGTGATAAGCGCACTAACGGACAGACAGACAGGCAGGCAGACAGAGAGACGTTGCATTTTATATATATTATAGATAGAAAATTATAGATAACCTGGCCATAGAACATATGTATCTTTTAAAAAAAAAAGTACGTAAATCGGATAAATGGTTCTCTAGTGATAAGCGCACTAACGGACAGACAGACAGAGATACGTTCCATTTTATATATTATAGATGTAATAAAATATATATCTATAACCGGATCAGAGAACGTATGTATGAATTTAAAAAAATCACGTAAATCGAATAAGTGGTTCTCGAGAGATAAGCGCACTAACGGACAGACACACAGACAGAGATACGTTGCATTTTATATATATATATATATATATATATATATATATATATATATATATATATATATATATATATATATATATATAGATTATTATATAACCTGGCCGAATAATATATGTATGAATTAAAAAAAAGACATGTAAATCGAATAAGTAGTTCTCGCGTGATAAACGCACTAATGGACAGATAGACAGACAGAGAGACATTGCATTTTATATATATTATAGATTAAAGATACTACATAATATTGTTTCATATTTAATGGTTTAGGTTGTGTATTGCAAGGGAACGTTCTAGTGGCAATTTTTTTTTCCGACTTCATTCACTATTATCGTCACTGCTCATTCCTTATGCTACCTATCGTAATACAAACATATGTATGTTTTAAAAAAAAAAAGTATATAAATCGGATAAGTGGTTCTCCAGTGATAGGCGCACTAACGGACAGACAGATAGACAGACAGGCAGACGGTGCATTTTATATATATTATAGATGTATGGTATTGTATTCCTGGGCATATTTACAGTATAATCATTGGTTCAGATTCAGAAATAAACACATACTATAATAAACTCTACAGGTCTAAAACAACACCCAATGAAGAACAAAGAAAACAGACTAGAAAGAAAATACAAAATATAAGTTCAGCAGAACTACCGGAAGTTACTGTAGAGGAGGTCAATAATGCACTAAAGGAAATGAAACGTAACAAAGCAGCAGGCCCTGATGATCTTTTATCGTAAATGCTATTGGAAGCAGGAGAGGACTTAAAACAAGAATTGGCCAAACTTTTTAATATGTCTAGAAACTGGCAAAATACCAAAATTATGGCATATATCAAAAGTAATACAAAAAGAGAGATATCAAAAAGGGAGACAATTACCGCTCGATTAGCTTATTATATTTATAAACTACTGATTAAAATCATCTACAATAGATTGAAAAGTATGATAGATTCTTACCAGCCATGCGAACAGGCTGGTTTTAGATCCGACTATAGCACATGTGACCACGTACAGACATTGAGAAATATTGCACTGACTTAGCCGTTACTTGATGGAGATCCATAATAACTAGAAATAAAAATTTTAAACAAATGTTAAAGATCACCACTTATGTTTATTATTGCTGACAATTGCTTCGACACACTGTGTCTTCTTCTGGAGCACGATGTAAATTAACTAACAAAGTATGTTTCAGAATACATAGTTTACCTAATTACAGGTACTAAATTCATTACCAATATTATCCTTAATACCTAGACAAGTTCAATAAAGGAGACCCTCCCCCATCTAATTGATCGTTGAGTAATAGACCTAAGGATTTTTTCTGATTAATTTCGACCTGTTCTAAACAATTCAGTAATTTTCCTTTCTTTTCGTTATGCAAAATTTTGAAATTTTCGTTGAATGTATAATTTTCCTCTGTTAAATGTTTGGCGTAATGAGATTTGTTATTTTTCATTCTAAAGCTATGTTTATGTTCGTTTATTCTTTTATAAAAAGGTCTGTCTGTTTGTCCTATATACGTTTTATTGCAACTGCCACAGCATAATTCGTAAACCCTCGATTTATTTTCTTTTTTTGTTTTGCTTTTATTATTTTTAATATATCGAGATAATGTGTTATTTGTACGGAAAACGATATTTACATGATTTCTATGGAAAAAATTTTGAATTTTATTAGTTAATTTTCCGGTATTGGTGAGTGTATGAAATTTTTCTTTGTTTAGTTGTTTGTACGGGTACACCAGGCCTATTGCTTTTTTAAATTGTTTTTTCATTAAAATATTATCTACGAAAACGCTACTGTATCCATTGTTTATACTAATTTGTTTTATAATATGTAATTCTTCCTGAAAATTTTCTTCCGTTAATGGTGTATTTATTAGTCTATGGATGAAACTATTGTAAGCCGAGATTTTATGTGTGAACGGGTGATTATATGTAATTAGCGTGTATAGTTATATCTGAGTATGTTGGTTTATGGAAGATTTCAAAATCGTGTTTGTTCATTTTGTTTGATATTTTTAAATGTAGGAAATTAATCGATTTATTTGTTTCTATTTCTGTTATAAAAGTAATATTATTATGAAGTTGGTTAATATAATCTAGAAAAAGTTTTAATTGTCGATCTGTGCCTGTAAAGCAAGTCAATATATCATCTACATACCGGTACCAATAAAAGAAATTTTTAAAAAGATGAGAATTACTGATTTGTTCTTCTAAATGGTCCATGAAAATTTCAGATAAAATTGGACTAAGAGGGTTTCCCATTATTAAACCTTTCTTACTTATGTAAATATTATCGCTAAATTCAAAATAATTCTGATCTAAGCACAATGTTAAGATATCTAATCTTGTTTAATTATTGGGTTGACATTATTTTTATTGAGTAACCTTTGGACCAAATTTATAGCGTCTGATTGGTATACTAGGAAAAAGATTTTGTACATCAAACGATATAAATCTGGAGTTACTTGGTATAATTAACGGATTAATTTTTGCTATCAATTCATTACTATTTTTAATACTATATTTAGGTGTGAATTTACAATATTTTGTCAAAACCTCAATCAATTTATTTGATAAAGAAAAAGCTGGCGCTGTTATGTATGAAACTACCGGACGAATTGGTGAGTTATTTTAATGTAATTTAATAAGAGAATATAGTTTTGGAACTTGAGGGTTCATCGAGACAAGTCTGAATTTTTCATTCTCTGTGAAAATGCTTATGTCTTTTAGCACATCTTTAATTAATTTTTGGAAAGTTATTGTTGGATCAAAGTTGATGGATTTGAATACATCTGGTTTCAAAATTTTGCATAACGGAAAGAAAGGAAATTTACTGAATTGTTTAGAACAGGTCGAAATTAATCAGAAAAAATCCTCAGGTCTATTACTCAACGATCAATTACAGTCCCTGGCCAAATTATTAGACGCACTGCAAGATTTCATGTAAAATATTAATTACCGAGTGATATTGTACCGTTTTATTATTTTAAATTGATTTGTTTTTTATTTTTATATTATCCAATCAATTACCTATTTATTTGACAAAAATAAAACAGCATTAATTTAGAAAAGCATAAGTTTATTAAGTTTTAAAGAAAAGTGAAATTAATGTTAGTAAAAGTCAATATTTAGTTGAGCCACCTTTAGCCGCTATCAAAGCTTTAATTCTGCGCGGCATGCTATCAATGCAAGATTGTACTGTCTCCTGCATTTGAGGATGATGATTCCACACATGAATAATCTTTTCTAGGAGCTGGGTTTTGTTGGTAATCACATCTTTAGCCACTTCTCTTTTCATCAGCTCCCACACATTTTCAATGGGGTTCATATCAGGGCTATTACCCGGCCAATCCAACAGAGGGATATTTTTTTCTGCCAAAAAAGCTTTAACAGACCGAGCAGTGTGGCAGGGAGCTCCATCTTGCATGAAAGTGAATGGTTCCCCATTTGGAAACCATTCTCTGAGCTGCGGAATCAACCGATTTTGTAATACTTCTTTGTACTGATCTTGCCTCATTATTCCTTTGACGACGTACAGACGTCCAGTGCCCTTGCTGCTGATGACTGACCAAATCATCACTTTGGTGGGATGTTTAACCGTCGGGACGACACAATCAGGATGAAACTTTCTCCATGACGACGACGCACATACTGAGCTTTATTCTGCAAAATTTCGAATGTGCTTTCGTCACTGAAGCAGACCTGTCAAAAATAGGAAAAAATATATAAACTTCCATGTTTATTTGCTTTATTTAAACTGAAAATGATAATAATGTATCAATTATTGATTAAATTGCTGTATCTTACCGATCTCCAGAAGTCCACATCTTTGTCTTGCCATTGTTTGGCCCACTTCAGGCGCTTTGCTTTCATTGCAGCTGTTAACTTGGGCTTCCTGGCGAGGGACAGGCCTTAAAATCTAATTCTTTTAATTTTCTTCGAACAGTGCGCTCAGAAGCATTTACGTTAGCATCCTGGAGTTATGATTTTATTACCTTCTGTTATGATTTTATTACCTTCTGTTTTCTACACAAATTTTCTTCAAACATCTCTCTGACCGTGGAGTGAAAATTGGTTTTCTACCGCATCTTTTCTTTCTTTTCGGGCTTAATTCCTTCCCTGACTCAATTTTCTTTTTTATGCGTCGTACACTAGCTTCAGAAACCTCCAATCTTCGTGATATTTCTCGGTTTGTAAATGTTTTCGCAATCACAAGGGCCTTCACTTCAGCTTTTTTACGTGGTGGCCTTTTCTACCCATAATGAAAATACTCCAATTACTTTTTTAAAACACTGCATACAAAATAAACTAATAACTGAGTAGTATAAAACTGTTAAACAAACAATCACAGTCCATAAAGCCACAGAAACACGTCCGTACCTGACTCGATTCCGATCGCGACTGATACAGGTTTGTACTTGTTTACGTTCATGTATCACTTTGTCAACACAGTGTTGCCATATGTTAAAAATAAATACAAATATGTAGTCTACAACAATTCTTTTAAATAAAAATCAATAATATTGTAGTTTAAATATACCATTATTGCATAAAAACTCTTAAGAAACATAAAATTACTAAAAAAAATACAGTGCGTCTAATAATTTGGCCAGGGACTGTAGATGGTGGAGGGTCTCCTTTATTGAACTTGTTCTAGGTATTAAGGTAAATATTGTTAATGAATTTAGTACTTGTAATTAGGTAAACTATGTATTCTGAAACATACTTTGTTAGTTAATTTACATCGTGCTCCAGAAGAAGACACAGTGTGTCGAAACAATTGTCAGCAATAATAAACATAAGTGGTGATCTTTAACATTTGTTTAAAATTTTTATTCCTAGTTATTGAGAAATATCCCAGAGAAGAGCAATGAATATAATTTCGAACTCTACATAGCCTTCATAGACTATGAGAAGGCTTTTGATTCTGTCGAAATGTGGGCAATCATCAACGGCTGTAAAATTGATTCTAGATACACTACCCCAATCAAAGATATATATATGAAAATGCAAAGATGTACATAAAACTTAGTACAGAACAAATACCTATGGAAAGAGGTGTAAAAACAGGAAGAGATGATCTCTCCTAAGCTATTTATTACAGCTCTAGAAGATATATTTCGTCAACTAGATTAGACAAAGAAGGGCCTAAAGATCTGAGTCATTTAAGGTTCGCAGACGATATTGTAGTCATCAGTAATAATCCACATGAGTTATAAGAAATGATAAGTGAGTTAAATTATCACTCAAAGACAATTGGTCTTAAGATGGATAAAAGTAAGACAAAAATATTAACCAACACTAAACTAATAACAACATAATCATAAATTTAGGAGGAACAGCTCTCGAGATTGTTAAGAATTATGTGTACCTGGGGCAGTGTCTTAGATGAAATTTCAAGAAGAATCAGGCTTGGATGGTGCGCATTTGGGAAATTAAGTTATAGATTCAAAGATAAAGCCATTCCAAATAAGTTAAAAGCCAAAGTTTACGATCAGTGCATCCTACCCATAATTACACATGGCACTGAAACTTGGTCACTGAATAAAGCCGATATATAAAAACTAGCTCGGACCCAGAGAGCACCCGACAGACAGATGATCGGGATAAAACTTAAAGATAGAAAAAGAAACAAGTCGATACGTGAACAAACGAAATTAAAGGATATTCTAGAGCACGTAGCAGGAAGAATGTGGCAATTGGTTGGACATGTAGAACGCACGACCGATGATCGATGGACCAAGTGAACATTAGAATGGAGACCACGAGAACAGAAAAGGTGCATAGGACGTCACAAAACAAGATGGCGAAATGATATACAGAGGATTGCGGGCATTGGATGGATGACAACAGCTGCAAATAGATTGAGATTGAAATTCAGGGGGAAGGCCTACATCTAGAATTGGTCAGAACTAGGCTGATATTATAGTTATCATTGGCGTATTGAGAGGTCGGAACTCTCATAAACGACTCCACCTACTACATCGTCTCTTAAAATCCTTGGTCGCCCAGCCCGAGGTTCTGCTCCCATTTTTTAATCAAATGAATACTACGAGCTTCATATTGTTTTTGTAAAACCATCTATGTAACAACTAAATTTCTACTGTCCCACATTGCCCTTCACTTCCCGTTGCGTTCGTACAAAAAGTCAAATTAATTTGTACTTGTTATGATACACCCTGTATTATTTCCTTATACGTTCTTACTGCGATTTATATCGTAACCAATACCAGATAAAGAGAATCGAATGCTTAATATTCATCCCGAATCCCAATAATTCCCATGAATATCGAAATTAGGCTTGGTTTACCCGTCCCCGGACACAACCATTACGCATGCATTCGGTAAATGATTGCGGCATTCGGCTCTTTCCACCGGCGTTAATTAAATTTTTATTGTGGACGCGCGGCGAACCCTTTGAAGCAAGGCTGCCGCCACGGCCAAGATCATTATTAAACGGATTTATAGTGGCTCACGGGTAATTTTCGAAGAGTAGATCCATAATTGCTTGTTTACTTTGGGTTAATGTATGGGACGGGACCTGACTGAGTTGTCGACCTCTGAAATTATATTTCGGGTGTGATTGACTATAAGCAATAGATAGAGAGTCGTGAAAAAACATAATATGGTCCGTTTTCTACATCCTTCGGTAAAGGAGGTATTATTTTCAAAAATCGCACTCCGCGGTGGTACATCTCTTCACCATATAGGGCCTCTGAACAGTGGCGTACTTAGGGTGGGGACACGCGCCTTGGGCGCCATTCAAAGGGGGCGCAAAATTCGCAAATTATTAAACTTAAAAATCAAAATAAACCAACAATTTAATTCATTGTTTAGTACGGAGATGAGAGCGTCTTTCCGAATCTATGCATTTGAATTCAGATTATGTTTACAATTGCAATATCCATCGCAAATTGCGAGCGATCTTTCAGTAAGCTAAAACAGATTTCGAAAATGTTATAAATCTATTTGAGTCGCAAAAGGCAAGGAAGATGCAATTTTAAGTATAAGGCTATTAAAAGTGCACTTTTACAGACTAATTTTCGTTTTAAAATAGAAAATAAAAATGCCTTGTAAGATTTATGACTGTTTTATTTAGTGTATCTGTTTATTTTATATTTAGATAATTTACGAAGAGGCGCAACTTCAATGCTCGCCCTAGCCGCCATTTCCGATTGGTATTCCTCTGCCTCTGTATCACGAAAAACATAGTTCCTAATTTCCTTGTTTGTATAGTTTTTGAAGGCTATCTACAGTCTGCCAAGTAAGAACCTAACAGCTCGTATACTTGAGAAAATATGTTTCGAGAACATTTTTTGCCATTAATGTGTTTTTTGATGTGCTAACAACGGCACAATTACCTTAGTAAGTTATCCAATCGCCTCCTGCGTCAATAATCGCCAGGCATCTTCGAGGCATGCTGTCGACGAGATTTTCTGCATACTTTGCAAATTTTTCGAATCTCGCGGAACAACTGAGTCAAAGTCCTTTCCTCTGAACTTTCTCTTTACAAGGCACCAAACGTTTTCAATAAGACTGGATTATGAGGGTCACTCTAGTACCTTATCGTAGGCCCAAGCGGGCCTCTTCGCTACGTTATTTTCACCCAGCAAAGGCTTCTTCAACGTGCAATTTTCTTAATTTTGCCACTTCTTAATGCAGAGTCAATTTCGGGTCCCGTGAAAATAAAATCACGATCCGTTTTTCGACTTTCGGAGTAACTTCGCCTACCGAGCCACGTTTTGGCAAGTCGTCGATATATTTCATCTCGCTAAAAAGATTTACCCATTTCTTCACAAACGATACCGACATTTTAATATATTTAGCGGCCGCGGAGTGTATCATTTTAGGTTCCTTTGGATGGGAACAAAGAAAGACTGCCTCGAACCGACGCGCAAAAAAGATACTTTTACTAAAATGCGTCGTAGAAAAAAGATCCCTCTACTAATTTTTTTGTTGAATCGCTAGAATCGCACCTACCAAAAATGAATAATTGCGGACACGTTCTTACTTGACAGGCTGTAACAGAAGAATGAGATGAAAAGAGTAAATTTAATAGTATAATAGGATTCTGATCCTTGTTTTTTGTTCAATAAAGATCAAATAGGATCTTCTTGAAGTGGTCTACCACCTGGCAACCCACTAGTTGGAGTGTGCCTTGGTTTTAGTGTTCAATGGCGTATCCATATTTTGTCTATAGTGATGAAATGATGCGCAGTCCCGAAGATTCCGCTAAAACGGAGGCAAACCGTCCTTCAAATACCTCATACGATTTCATTTTTGGCTAATTGTGAGAAATCGCTGCGCCAATCTTGTAAATAGCTTTTTCATATCCAAATGGTGTTACAAAATATTATATACCTGTCCAATCCAGATTCCCACAGTACTAGCAATCCTAAACAACTTCACTGTCATCTATCACGAGTAAATAACCTTAACAGGGCTTCCAAAATATTCGCTTCTTTTTAGTCACCTGAAGCGATTTTCCTTTTAAAAAAGTAATGTTTAATCAATACACGAAAAGCTTTTTTTTCTTGAAACCACCAAACACAAAGAAATAAACCCTCAGAAAGAAAGTTGTGTGTCCTTCCACTAGATTCTAACAACGATTTTGATACGCACCAATACTGCCATCTCTTTGACTTTCCACGAACTTTTCAAAGCATATATTATAGTTTTGCCGTTTTTCGAATATTTCTTATCATTAAACAAATACAACAAATTTTCAAAAATGTAGTTAAAACTTATACAAAATAAACATAATAATAAAAAAAATTTATATTATCACTTCAGGAGATAAACATCAAAAGGATAATCACACGAAATATTAATATATATATATATATATATATATATATATATATATATATATATATATATATATATATATATATATATATAAACTGTTACTAGATAACCTTAGATATTTGCCCATTCAACAATAAAGTGAGGCGTTTAATTTCAAAACGCTCTCAGTCCATCATTTTTCGAAAATCACTTTTTTTTCATATTTCGCTAAATCTTAGGGGAAACTATAACTATGAGAAGTCGTTTAGATTAAAACCTTTCCGAAGCCATTTAAAAAAAGCTGTGAAATTTTACTTATGTTTCAAAACCCTCTGAGTTCAAGCTTCGAGGTGATTTACACTGTTTGGGAAGGTTATGAAATTCAGGTTTCTTCATTTCTTTTCTTTGTTTTTATTTTTTTTTTAAATATATTTGTTTAAACAAATATCAAAACATTTTTTTTTTAATGGATCTCCCAAAATATCCTGTAGAGGATGGTGTACATCCTCGAAAAAGAAATGTTAAAAATTGGAAAGTCTCAAAACAAGAAGCCATGAGGAAAGTTACAATAATTTTCTACTTTAAAATTACGGGTATTGGATATTAAAATTTCTCACCTAATTTTCATAAAAAAAGAGTTAGAATTTTCAAGTTCAATTTTGTTTTTTTTTATTTATAAATCCTTTAGTCCAGGTGTCGTATCAGTGAAGGTCTCTCAATCATAAAATATCTGAAGGATTTCCATGAAATTTTGTACTTAAAGAAAACAAAGTTGGACCAAGACCAATTTATTTTGAAGTTTACCTACACTGAATCAACAGCTCTAAAAAGACCAGTAAGCAATAATCGTGCCCCCAACGAATACTCTTACCTCTGTTTGATGCTACTCAAGGACAAAAAAGTACAGGTTTGCCAAAAACCATTTTTAAATACTTTAATATTAGACAAAGATCTTCTTCAAGGCGTGAGCAAGAGAGGAATTGGTGGAAAGAGTCCAAAGGAAGAACGAGGTGGAAACAGGAAAGAGCTTCTGAGGTGATTTACACTGTTTGGCAAGGTTATGAAATTGAGGTTTCTTCATTTCTTTTCTTTGTTTTTATTTGTTTTAATTTTTATTTTTTTTTAAATATATTTGTTTAAACAAATATCAAAACAATTTTTTTTAATGGATCTCCCAAAATATCCTGTAGAGGATGGTGTACATCCTCGAAAAAGAAATGTTAAAAATTGGAAAGTCTCAAAACAAGAAGCCATGAGGTAAGTTACAATAATTTTCTACTTTAAAATTACGGGTATTGGATATTAAAATTTCTCACCTAATTTTCATAAAAAAAGAGTTAGAATTTTCAAGTTCAATTTTGTTTTTTTTTATTTATAAATCCTTTAGTCCAGGTGTCGTATCAGTGAAGGTCTCTTACCATCATAAAATATCTGAAGGATTTCCATGAAATTTTGTACTTAAAGAAAACAAAGTTGGACCAAGACCAATTTATTTTGAAGTTTACCTACACTGAATCAACAGCTCTAAAAAGACCAGTAAGCAATAATCGTGCCCCCAACGAATACTCTTACCTCTGTTTGATGCTACTCAAGGACAAAAAAGTACAGGTTTGCCAAAAACCATTTTTAAATACTTTAATATTAGACAAAGATCTTCTTCAAGGCGTGAGCAAGAGAGGAATTGGTGGAAAGAGTCCAAAGGAAGAACGAGGTGGAAACAGGAAAGAGCTTCTGAGGTGATTTACACTGTTTGGCAAGGTTATGAAATTGAGGTTTCTTCATTTCTTTTCTTTGTTTTTATTTGTTTTAATTTTTATTTTTTTTTAAATATATTTGTTTAAACAAATATCAAAACAATTTTTTTTAATGGATCTCCCAAAATATCCTGTAGAGGATGGTGTACATCCTCGAAAAAGAAATGTTAAAAATTGGAAAGTCTCAAAACAAGAAGCCATGAGGTAAGTTACAATAATTTTCTACTTTAAAAATTACGGGTATTGGATATTAAAATTTCTCACCTAATTTTCATAAAAAAAGAGTTAGAATTTTCAAGTTCAATTTTGTTTTTTTTTATTTATAAATCCTTTAGTCCAGGTGTCGTATCAGTGAAGGTCTCTTACCATCATAAAATATCTGAAGGATTTCCATGAAATTTTGTACTTAAAGAAAACAAAGTTGGACCAAGACCAATTTATTTTGAAGTTTACCTACACTGAATCAACAGCTCTAAAAAGACCAGTAAGCAATAATCGTGCCCCCAACGAATACTCTTACCTCTGTTTGATGCTACTCAAGGACAAAAAAGTACAGGTTTGCCAAAAAACCATTTTTAAATACTTTAATATTAGACAAAGATCTTCTTCAAGGCGTGAGCAAGAGAGGAATTGGTGGAAAGAGTCCAAAGGAAGAACGAGGTGGAAACAGGAAAGAGCTTCTGAGGTGATTTACACTGTTTGGGAAGGTTATGAAATTGAGGTTTCTTCATTTCTTTTCTTTGTTTTTATTTGTTTTAATTTTTATTTATTTTTTTTAAATATTTGTTTAAACAAATATCAAAACAATTTTTTTTTAATGGATCTCCCAAAATATCCTGTAGAGGATGGTGTACATCCTCGAAAAAGAAATGTTAAAAATTGGAAAGTCTCAAAACAAGAAGCCATGAGGTAAGTTACAATAATTTTCTACTTTAAAATTACGGGTATTGGATATTAAAATTTCTCACCTAATTTTCATAAAAAAAGAGTTAGAATTTTCAAGTTCAATTTTGTTTTTTTTATTTATAAATCCTTTAGTCCAGGTGTCGTATCAGTGAAGGTCTCTTGCAATCATAAAATATCTGAAGGATTTCCATGAAATTTTGTACTTGAAGAAAACAAAGTTGGACCAAGACCAATTTATTTTGAAGTTTACCTACACTGAATCAAAAGCTCTAAAAAGACCAGTAAGCAATAATCGTGCCCCCAACGAATACTCTGTTTGATGCTACTCAAGGACAAAAAAGTACAGGTTTGCCAAAAAACCATTTTTAAATACTTTAATATTAGACAAAGATCTTCTTCAAGGCGTGAGCAAGAGAGGAATTGGTGGAAAGAGTCCAAAGGAAGAACGCGGTGGAAACAGGAAAGAGCTTCTGTTTGTTGAGAAAAGAAGGTCAGTTATTCAATTTATTAAACGAATAAAATGTATTCAAAGGCACTGCTGTTGAGAAAAATCTACCAACAGAGTTTATTTTCAATCAGATTTGAACGTAAAAAACTTTGAAGAATGTATTGCTCAGGGCATGAAGATTTGACTGTTACGAGTTCCTGGTTCCGGACCATTTGCCGTACCAAATTCAAAATCGACATAGAAGAAAACATGTTTATTTTTTTTTAAATAACACTAATTTATTTTATACCTCATATACTATACTCGTGTAACTTAAAAAATATAACCAATTTCTACTTAGGTACAGTAATCGGTCATGGTAATCCTGTGGCAAATTAAATAAAAAACTGGTATTTATGCCTGTTTGCTTCAAACCCCGCTCGATCCAAGCATTTTCAGCCTTTGAATTGTTGTGGCTGTTACTTAATGGAAATTCATAACGAATGTAATGAAAGACTTGTTTTTGTCAAATTTCCACTTTATTTAGTTTCACAGAAAGTGTATGACGCGTTTCGCTATACTATAGCTTCGTCTGATACAAAAATGATATTTGAATATTAGTGTTGTTACATTTATACAAATACCCTAAGGCAGATAGGTAATAAAATTAATACTATATGCTAATGAATATTGCTGGGAAATACCTGTCTGGCCCATGGTAACTCACCTTTACTCATTTTATACAATTAATATTCAAAATGAATTTCGAAGCAATATTCATTAGAATATAGTATTAATTTTATTACCTATCTACCTTAGGGTATTTGTATAAATGCAACAACACTAATATTCAAATATCATTTTTGTATCAGACGAAGCTATAGTATAGCGAAACGCGTCATACACTTTCTGTGAAACTAAATAAAGTGGAAATTTGACAAAAACAAGTCTTTCATTACATTCACTTTTAGCCTATTGGCAAAGACAAATTTTGGTTGTTTATAGTTTACAATTTGATAAGCACCCTACAATGCTTTAAAAAATAATAAAAAAATGGCATTAAAGTGGATATTTTGATAGTAGGACGTTTTTTGTCTATCCCGTAAAATTTATAGGAATGGATCGAAAAGGTTTTGAAGCTAAACGCCTCAAGTAACTGTTCTCTGTATCCTGCTTGTGACTTAATTATTCTAGTATTTTCATAGATTTTATTTGTAATTTTTCATTTTCCCCTTTCTTTTTTCACTCCTTTTATATTTTAGGTAATTTTTGTATGAATTTTACCTACAATTGAATTACTTTAACTTCATATTCTAGAACAACTTTTTAACGTTCATTAAACATCACTAAACATTTACTGTAGTTTTAACAATTCAACTCAAAATGCAATAAATTTGATCAAAAACTTAAATTTAAAAATCCAACAATGCGTAACGCTTCGTATTATTATTTTGACATTTCGTATTATTAGCTTGATATTTCGTATTATTAACTTGACAATACACTTTGTTATTTTCAGATATGTGAGAATAACGATAAATATGTTTACATATTAAAGCAGAAAACAACACATAAATATTTTGGAATTTAAAAATACTAAAACAAAAATTGGTCGTTCAGAACCGACATTAAAGTGTAGCTCCCCTGTGGAACACTTAAAAAAAGGCGTAGGGGTCACCTACGTCTGTATCGGATATGGCACTTCAAGAAGAAGAAGAAACAAAAATTAAATATCTTTAATTATAAGCATAGATACACCTCGATTATTCTTCAACTATTTAAACCCTTTGCCTCGTGACACCATCTGTTATGCAGAACCTGAACACATTTAGGAGTTATCTATAATATATATAATATGCAACGTCTCTCTGTTTGTTGATCTGTCTGACTGTCTGCCCGTCCGTTAGGGCCCTTATCACTGAAAAACCACTTATCCGATTTACGTACTTTTTTTTTAAAACATATATATGTTCTCTGGCCAGGTTATAGGCTATATTGTATTACGATAGGTAGCATAAGGAATGAGCAGTGACGATAATAGTGAATGAAGTCGGAAGAAAGTTTGCCGCTAGCGCGTTCTCTTGCAATTCACTGCCTAAATCACTAAATATGGAACAATATCATGTAGCAAAGATATCCCTTGCAATACACAGCCTAATCCATTAAATATGGAACAATATTATGTAGTAGAGAATATCTATAATCTATAATATATAATATATATAAAATGCAATGTCTCTCTGTCTGTCTGTCTGTCCATTAGTGCGTTTATCACGCGAGAACCACTTATCCGATTTACGTGTCTTTTTTTAAATTCATACATATATTCTTTGGCCAGGTTATATAATAATAATAATCTATATCTATAATATATATAAAATGCAACGTCTCTCTGTCTGTCTGTCTGTCCGTTAGTGCGTTTATCCCTCGAGAACCACTTATCCGATTTACGTGATTTTTTAAATTCATACATATGTTCTCTGACCAGATTATAGGCTATATTTTTATTACGATAGGTAGCAATACACAGCCTAAACCATTAAATATGGAACATTATTATGTAGCAGAGAATATCTATAATCTATAATATATATAAAATGCAATGTCTCTTTGTCTGTCTGCATATATTCTTTTGCCAGGTTTAATAATAATAGTCTATATCTATAATATATATAAAATGCAACGTCTCTCTGTCTGTCTGCCCGTCTGTCTGTCTGTCCGTTAGTGCACTTATCATTGGGGACCACTTATCCGATTTACGTGCTTTTCTTTTTAAAAACATGGATATGTTCTCTGGCCAGGTTATAGGCTATATTTTATTACGTTAGATAACATGAGGAATAAGCAGTGACGATAATAGCGAATCAAATCGGAAAAAAATTTGCCGCTAGCGCGTTCTCTTGCAATTCACTGCCTAAATCACTAAATATGGAACAATATCATGTAGCAAAGGATATCTATAATATATATAAAATGCAACGTCTCTCTGTCTGTTTGTCCGTTTGTGCGCTTATCACTGGAGAACCACTTATCCGATTTACGTGCTTTTTTTTAAACATGCTAAACCATTAAACATGGAACAATATCATGTTGCAAAGAATATAATATATATAAAATGCAACGTCTCTCTGTCTGTCTGTCTGTCCGTTAATGTGCTTATCACTTGAGAACCACTTATTCGATTTACGTGTTTTTATAAATTTATACATATGTTATATATAATTCGATATAAGCCTAGATAATGGGAGATAAGGTGAGATAATGGGAGATAAGTATAAATAATGGAAGATAAGCAGAGGTAAGTCTAGATAATGGGAGTTATGGTGAGATAATGGGAGATAAGGAGAAATAATAGGAGATAAGGATAAATATTGTGAGGTAACTCGAGATAAGCCTAGATAATGGAAGATAAGGTGAGATAATGGGAGATAAGGAGAAATAATGGGAGATAAGGAGAAATAATGGGAGATGAGCAAAGATAAGCCTAAATAATGGAAATTATGTAGAGATAATAGGAGATAAGGAGAAATAATGGGAGATATTTTATTACCTTAGGTAACATAAGGAATAAGCAGTGACGATAGTAGTGAATCAAGTCCACGCGAGCGGAGCCGCGGGCACGGCTGATAATATATAATTCTTTTATAAGTAAACATATTTAGTAGGGAGTTTAGAAACTTGATTAGTAATTTCAATTACAACATGACTTAAAAAATTGATTACACAAGCAGCACAGATCATTGAAGTAACTTAAATTAGGCACTTTGATTCAGGGTCAGTATCCCGTTCGTTTCATCCTCCTAAAATTGCTACTGATATAACCCAATCGATTTTTTTAAATTCTCGTCTTAAGAACTGTTTCATTGCTACTGAAAAAGAAAATCTATTTTAAATGCTTAAAAATATAGATTTTACCCAACATGGTACACCGATTATATGACTATTATGAATGAAATTACTTCAAAATAAAAAAAGAAACGACATTAAAACTGAAAACGGGCATTATAAGCATAAGCTTTTTTTTGTTTTATCAATAACGTTAGGAAGCAAACAATGAATGATTAGGTTGCGCATTATAGAGGTCCATAAACTCGAATGGAAGGCTATAGCCAACAGTGGCGTAGAGCCTTAATTTAAAAAAAAAGAAGTGTAAAATTTTAAAGCATAATGAAATTCATAGGGGCAAAATCAACAAATATCCGACTAAAAATAGAAGAAATAACAACTCGTACTAATTAAACCTACTTAAGAGTAAATCTCAATACAACAGGAACACGGAGATTAACAAGAAATAACACACGTAAGGGCTCTGGAGCCATGAGACTATTTCGCTCCAAAATTATACTGGACAGAAAAAAAGAGCACTTATTTCGATTATAATACATTACAAAAACACAATTGAAAATTAATTAAGAAAAACAGGTACGACCTCTGTAAAGAAAAAAAAAAACAATAAATTTCTATGGCAAACCGAAGAATTACGTTTGGATTTGGGAATCTTTACACTGACCCTACGTAACAGTTATCAACACTACACTAAACACCATATTTATGCGCTCGATGTGCTTTTGGCTAACCATGTTAGAATCATCAAAAGCGAAGATTGTCAATCATCCGTCCTGATGATGCTAACATGGTTCACGAAGCGCGCGTTGTGCGCAAATATAAAGTGTTTGATGTAGAGGTGATAACTGTTAATGTGTATGTTTAGACCATTTCTTTTACAAGAAGTTTTAGGAAAATGTTATTTGAGTTCTGTAAATAAAATTGCGAAAATAATTTTATATTTACTTATGCTTTTAGTTACTGACAAGACGATTTACACCCACAAGAAAATAAAACAACAGGAGCGGGCACCGAGTGCACATATCTGTGAACAAAAATCGAAAGCGGAGGACATACAGAGAAGGATGTAGCAGAGAGAATTATAAAAGAAAAAAGATTGATAGAGTGCCTAAATCTATCTTTTGATCAAAAAGTGTTTCTCGAGAATCGAAATATCTCTTATATGAGTCAATATTTAAAAGTATGGATGCGAAACTTGGCAACTAACAGCGAACTTGGAACGGCGCCTGCTATCTCCCGAAATGAACTTCTGGGTTAGAGAGGTAGGAAGATCAAGGATGGAAAGAATAACGAGGAAATAGGAAATACTTTGAACACCAAAACAAATATGATAGAAGAAATCCAGCCAAGACAACTGGTGTGGTACGGACATACAGAGAGAGAATGGATGACATACGAATCTCAAAACAATTACTCAAATGGACACGGACAGAGAAAAGAAAAAAGGAAGACCAAAGGCTACATGGATGAATGGAATACACAGAACCATGTCGGAACGAAATCTACAAACAGGGGACTGGGCAGATAGAAGAGGGTGGAAGCAGGAAGCTAAAAGAAGCCATAAAACTAGATATATATATATATATATATATATATATATATATATATATATATATATATATATAGTCAGTCCATTGTCAGTACATTGTAAATTTAAAAAAAAATCAACGGGTTCCTATAAAACTCGACCATGCTCCGATCGTCCCAAGAAACTGACTCCACGTTGAGAGGCCAGTATTGTTAGACAAATAATTATAGATCCCAAGAAAAGTGCACCAAAATTAAAAGAAGAAGTACAGGAACTATTTTTGGAAAATGTTTGTTCAAAAAACAGTGAGAAATTGTTCACACAGGGCAGGCTATAAGGTGTGTGTAGTCTGAAAAAAGCCGTTAATTTTGGAAGCTAATCGCAAAAAGGAGTTAGCTTTTGCTAGGAAATACATTACCAAGCCTCCTGAATTTTGGGAATCCATAATCCCTAGTGATGAAACTAAAACTAACCTTTTTGGGTTTGAGAACTAAAGTTTGGAGAAAGAAAAATACTTCATTCGGTATTAAAAACACTTGTTCCACAGTGAGACAAGGGGGTGGCAGTGTTCTTCTTTGGGGATACATGTCCGCTGGAGGGGTTGAAAATTTACATTTTATTAATGGTAACATAGATCAGCATATTTATCTGAACATTTTGAAAGACAATTTAATATATATTTACATTTTCCAACAAGACAATGATCCGAAACATACCGCGGTGCGAGAATGGATGATCCATAATGTGCGACAGCAGCTTTATACACCTCCGCAATCACCCGATGTGAACTCCATCGAGCATTTATGGGAGGAACTTCAACGTTAAACTCCGTCATTATTAGTAATTGTTAAGTGTACGGAGACTTTTGTGATATTAATTTTGTTTACATTGTTATAACAATGATGTAACTTCTAAATAAAATGTTTCGTAGTTATTTTTAATACTAATCCTTGTTGGTTAAGTTTCAAATATTAATTTAAACATGTTTTCTCATAGTTCCAATTTATTAGTTAAACATAACAGAAAAATAGTATAGAAAGCAGGTTGTGTCTGGAGACTTTTTGGAATGAATATATATATTGAAAGGTCGTTCAAGCCCGTTTTTTATCAGGATTGCACATCTTTCCAAGCATTCGATAAAAAAAAGTATTTTGAGCTTTCATTAGGCTATTGAAGTGTATATACATGTTTTGAGGCCTCTGAACATGGTTCCATTAAGTACTTGGCTCTTACTATAGTATAACTCGAGTAAGAAGTAGGGACTGATTTGGTTTATAAGATAATATACTTTCGAGGTCCCTGAACACGATCTCATTAGTGGTTTGGCCGTTACTGTAGTATAATTCGAATTATTAACAAAAATAACCAACCTTATTCGTAAAAAAATGCACTTTTTACGTAATTTATCGATCAGATCGGGCTAGAATGGGCTCTATAAGAATACTGTACAAAAAGAAAAACTGCATTATATTAATTTTTATTATACATACATTTAAGTGTCGAATCGAGGAAAAAAAATATTTTCTGGAATGCCCAATAATAAAATTATTGGATATTGAAAAGTACCTAATATTATCATATGATTTTTAGGTTTGATAATGATATTTTTATATCAAAATGATATTTAATTAAAAAAATATTTTTTCTATAACTACCTACAAATATTATTTTAGGTACTGTTTAGACGTCTTATAGAGCTCGTAATAATCGATAAAATACGTCAAAAATCCTTTTTTTAAATTTTGTTAGATATTTTTGTTGATTACTCGAGTTGTACTATAGTAAGAGCCAAAAACCTAATGAAATCATGTTCAGAAGCCTCAAGAACATAATATGGTATACGCTTCAACAGCATAATGAAACCTCGAAATAGTTTTTTTTTATTGAATTTAGCCTCTGATGCTTAAAAAGATGTGATATCCGGGTAAAAACGGGTTTGAGCGACCTTTAAATTTCAATCTTTTTTGATAAAATTTGAAGGGCTTATTCCTGACATATAGTAAAACCTAAAAAAAAGTGCATTTAAAAAAAAACGATACTTTGTTTTTTTTTGCCAGTCTAATATATATATATATATATATATATATATATATATATATATATATATATATATATATATATATATATTAATTTGATTGGTTTTTCTTGGGTACTTAAGTTCTTTTTTTGAAAAATATAAACTAGTTTATTTTTTGCATTCTACTAATTATATTATTTAGTTCAGTTCAAAGTACGTACCTGTAAAATTCAAATAAGACAAATTAAGATTCAAAAAAGTTGGCACGACTCCCATATGCTTGCATCTTAGTAAGAAAATTCTTCGATTCTTTTGTGTGGCAAGTTTGGTGTTAATTTTGGAAATATCCTTCAAAATCTCTACCATCTGTTGACCATACAAAAACCTTATATCTTCGAAGAAAATCATTTTGTGGCGTTTTGCACCCTCACTACTATAAATATATAATAATTTTGCTGTTGAACCTTTTGTTTAAATAAACTTCAATCAAGTTTATGTAAACAAAAGATATGTGAACAAAAGGTTCAACAGAAAAATTATTATATATTTATAATAGTGAGGGTGCAAAACGCTACAAAATAACTTTCTTCGAAGATATAAGGTTTTCGTATAGTCAACAGATGGTAGAGATTTTGAAGGATATTTCCAAAATTAACACCAAACTTACCACACAAAAGAAGCGAAGAATTTTTTTACTAAGATGCAAGCATATGGGAGTCGTGCCAACTTTTTTGAATCTTAAGTCTGTTGGATTTTACAGGTACGTACTTTGAAAAATAACTAAATAATATAATTAGTAGAATGCAAAAAAAATAAACTAGTTTGTATTTTCCAAAAGAACCTAAGTACCCAAGAAGGACCAATCAAGTTTATGTAAACAAAAGGTTCAACAGAAAAATTATTATATTATATATATATATATATATATATATATATATATATATATATATATATATATATATATATATATATATATATATATAATTACTCTCTACTGTTTATACAAGTATCTATAAACATAAGTTTTGGTTATTTTAAACTTGGCACAGCAGACATCACTCGAAATAATTTCGACATTGGCCCTTAATTAATGATTGATTAGCATTAATGTAAAAAAATAAAAACGAAAATCTCCTATCAAGATACGCCACTGATTACAGAAGCCGAGATGATTGTTGCGGGATGAGATGCAACTACCGGACCTAGTGGAGCGTGTCCATGGCGGTTTTTCGATCGGGAGCAGCACGTACCTCATTAAAGGCGGGAAGTGTGTGGCTCGTTCGAAGGAGCAGCAACGCGGCGTCTGTGGCGAGCTGACCACACTAGGAATTTTGCAAGTGATCATTCATAGAATACATAAGGGGTAAAGAAATAGCCAAAACCTTGAAGAAATAATAAAATAAAGAACCGCAATCGCAGGATATATTTGATTTGAATACCGAAAGCTAGAGTTAGTCTCTAAATTAGGATTTTAAAGAGTAAATATTACAAGTTATGTAGTACATTTTGTCTAATTTACAGTCCAAATTCATTCAACTTTTTCAATAAGCAACTTTCTACTACATGAGGGAAAAGTCCCCAGACTTTTGAAGAAAACATAATGTTTTTGCCAAAACCGATTTTATTTTTCGAAAATATTTTTTTCCTTTAAGAGCGGTATACTATCTTCCAACATTTGGATTCCTTTCATATAGTATGATTTGTCGAGCTCTCTTAAATAAGCGTCAGTTTACCATTCACCTTCTTCGTTTGAGCCAAATCTCTTTTCCTTGAGCCACCTTTTCAAATTTGGAAAAAGGTCATAATCGCTGGGGGCTAGATCTGGTGAATACGGTGGATGAGGAATCAATTCATAGCCCAATTGGTCCAAGTTCGCCATCAATTTTATTGAGTTGTGAGCTGGTGCATTATCTTGGTGAAACAACATTTTTGCTCACCATTCAAACGATCCAATAACACAACGTAATAGATTCCGGTAGGCATCCATCCCAAAAAATACTTGCCAAAACCTTTCCAACTAATATTTGTGTCTTTGGACGTTTCGGTCGGCTTTCATGCGGTTCCAGCGACTCCGCAGATTGCTGTTGCACACAGGCGTGTAATGGTGGATCCATGTTTCGTCCACTGTTACGAATCGACGCAAAGACTTCTTTGGATTACGCAGAAATAGTCGCAAACAGCTTTCTGAGTCTTCGACACGTTGCTGTTTTTAATCAGTCGTGAGAGTGCGCGACATCCATCGGGCACATAGCTTTTTCATATGCAAATATTCATGCAAAATATGCCTCTCGTTTGTTGAATCTTCACGATGCCAGCTATCTCTCTCACTTTACCTTTGCGGTCATTCAGAACAATATGGTGGATTTTTTAAGTTTTTTGGAGTGACTTCCCCATTTGGATGTCTGGAACGTGGTGCATCATCGATGCTTGTACGACCACAGTTAAGTCCACTAAACCATCGACATATAATTGTTTTCGATGGAGCAGATGTACCATAACACTTCTCAAACCATCCTTGTGTTCTTGCTGTTGTGTTTTTTCCCATCAGAATCAACGCACGAAATTCTTTTTTGTTTCATCGTTTTTCAAAAATTAAAAATATCATGAAAATTTTACACGAATCTTCTGAGAGTTGACACTAACTGAAAACCAAATATTTTTTGTTTGTGCTGCCATCTATCGGAAAGTCTCTCACCCCATGTTAGTACGTACAGCTGTTTTTTGGGTAAGGCGCAGAATAAATTTAGACAAATTGATAATTCTGTAGTATTCCGATGTAATGTCAGAAACACATTACAATAGAGTATAACATGAAATGATAAAAATTATCACCTGGGTTTTTATAGCGTTAAATGTGGCTAGGTTACTAACACCCTAAGAAAGAATTTTCTCCAATTCTTTGTTAAACTGTTCAGGTATTTTCACGAGGAACTGTGTTCAAACGTCCAAGGTAGATAAAAAAAACAGGCGGGCTATCATCAGAAATAGTTTGGATTTTTGTTCTTTTTAGTGTTCCGTATGGAACTTATGGTATCACTTCGGTGTCTGTCCGCCTGTCTAGCTATCTGTCTGTCTGTCTGTCCGTCCGTCTTGTCACACCCGATTTTCTCCGAGACTATTTGAATTAATGGTCCAATCAGAGCAGTGTTGTTTTGAAAGTTAAATTTTGACTTAGGGGGTTAGTTTTAGGCGGTGAACTCGAAAGTGAAAAAAATTGTCTTACTAGATCATCGAGTAGGGTGTCAAATGAAGGCTTGTCAAAATACAAGTTAAAAATATATATGATGTAATACTCACGCGCACCTTTTTTTGTGTTATTTGTCAAAAAAATGGCAAAAATGGATATCCCTCCTTATCTCGAAAAGTACTGATCAAAAAATTTTGAAAAAAATTCTCCATAAAGTGTAGACCAAGCGAAAATTATCACGAGTGCATTACATTACTATGTCTATTGACGTATGGTGGAGGTAACTGTAAATGAGTGGCAAGTCGCTCTTGTACTGAGATATAATTTTATTTTATTTTAAAACCAATCACCGTACGGAACACTAATTAAGCAAGTCCGACTTGCACTTGGCAGGTTTTTTAACAACTTGTTAATGTAAAGAAGCAAAAGAGCAGAAGATAATATTGATTTATAACATACACCGGAGCTACCAATAAAAGTGTAGGAAAAAATTATTTATCACCAGCAAGAATCCTTCAAATAGTGAGAGAGATCTCAAGGACATGTTTAAGAACATGTCCTTCATGAGTTATAAGGATTTTAATATAACAGGTATGTTGGATAAGATGAAAGCTTGTAAAAATACGACCTAAAAAATATATATGATGTAATATACTGATGTAAAATACGTTCGCGCACTTTTCTTTGTGTTATTTTTAAAAAAGAAATCCTAAAAATCGATATCCCCCCTTTTTTCGAAAAGTACTGATTAAAAAATTTTGAAAAAATTCTGGAATATTCTCCATAAAGTGTAGATTAAGCGAAAATTATCACAAATGCATTACGTTTGATAATTTATCTGGTATAAAAAAAATATATATAAAAATAATGTGAAGAAGAAAAAGAGCAGAAGATAATATTGATTATCTTCTGCGTACACCGAAGCTACCAGTAAAAATATCGAAAAAAACCTAAAAGATAGGAATCCATACTTTCTCTTCGATTAAAAGCATGCGTTTTTTATAATTTTTGTTGTTGTATGTGCATTAAAAAGTAAAAAGTCACAAATATATATATATATATATATATATATATATATATATATATATATATATATATATATATATATATATATATACATATATATATATATATATATATATATATATATATATATATATATATATATATATATATATATATATATATATATATATATATATATATATATATATATATATATATATATTACTTTGCTTTCATTTGTTAAAATATGAAGTGAATTTTAGCTGTGGCAACATAACTTGAAGAAGACCGCGCGTAGACGCGGGCGTTCTTTCGAATTTTGAATCACATATGTGCATTGCACTGATTGGACTCTCTTTTAAAAGTTACTAGAATAAACGCATGCCTCGCACGGTCATTTATTCGATTATTAATATTTAATAATTGATATATTTTTAAGAAATAATCCAAAGTATCGTTTTAATTAATTATACCCTAATTTTTATTGTATATCATGTAAAACTATCAAGGTTATCTATACCTATAAAATAGTACCGTGACTGACTGACAGACAACGCACAGCCTAAACCGGTGAACCTAGAGATTTGAAATTTGGAGGAAATATTCTTTGAGTAACCTAGGGGTGCACTAAGGAGGCATTTTTTAAAATTCCATTCCTAAAGGGGTGAAAAGGGATAGTAAAGTTTGTAAGAAGAAACATTTTTTTTTAAGTTACGATGATGACACTTTGTAAATATACTCTTCAAAGGAAATAAAATAACACATGTCTCATTATTTTGGAAAATTCATCTCCTAAGGGGTGAACGAGGGTGGCAAAGTTTGTATGGAGAAACATTAATTATTTTTTCAAGGTACGATTTTGAAACTTTTTTGCATACTATTCGAAAGTAAGTAATACAAAAATACGCTTTGACTAATTTAAGTAAAATGTATATAATTTTCACGGATCTACCTGAAAAAAATACAAAACACGCATAGAAACTGACGGAGTTTGAATATAAGAAAGAAATATTTATGTTGAATAAATATTCTTATTCCAGAAATTATTAGACGTATTTTTTTTTTACAAAAATCAGCCTCCTAAAGGTTAAAATTAAATTGCAAAGTTTATATACTTATAGGGTGGAAATTTGAACCGCTTGCTTGAACAGGGAATCGAACCGGCCTAAATGACAACAAATAAGTGATCCTGCATTTTATAGCACTAATGGATAGACACAACAATAAAAGGAAATCCACATTTCATGGTTGTTCTTCTAATTTATTATAATATATAATTTAAAAATTATTTCTGAAAAGAAGGTTTAGTTCATGCATTTCTCATTTATGCCGGTTCGATTCCCGGCTCAGACAAGCGGCTATTTAAAAATATTTAAATATTGGTATCTTATTAAATTTCCTGCCTTTATAGTATTTTTTTTAACTTACAACTCTGTATAAATACTATTAAATAAGAATAATTAGACACATTTTTCATAATTATTCTAATATCACTTCCCTGAAGTTACAATTGAGATCTAAAGTTTGTATGTAGTCCTACTTGATGACATGTTCGTCCCCCATCAACGCCAAAAACGCAAAAACCGAAGCATAGTGTCGCGATCCATAATGGGTCATCCCTACCACTCCGTCGCACCGAACTTACCTTAAACGTTTTTTGATTAGGTTTATTTGTATAATTCCATAGCATTAGAAGAAAATTTTATCATCATTTAAGTACACTGTTTGCACCCAATCAAGTTGTTCCTTTTACAAGAAAAATACAGCCTCATCACCCTCTTCCAATAAAAATGAGTAGTTATATTACCTCATCATCTACGCGTACGGAGTCGCGGGTAAAAGCTAGTTATAAATAACACTTGAATGCGTGCGGCTACGTTGCCACATTCATTATATCTGGAAAACCAAATTATTTCGCGTCTTTTTCTAACATAATGCTCTCTCTGTCTTCTCATAAAAAATACCTTAATATAACAAGGTATATTGAATCAAAATAAAATAAAGACGCGCTTACCTCATATTTTACGCATATATTTGAAAACATGATAAACAACTATTATGTATGAACAATTTCATTTTAGCGTGTAAGCTCCATTTTCCGAATTCCAATGAATGGCTCGAACAGACATTTAGGGGTGACATTGATTGGAAAAGCAATCAAAAAGGGAGGCGATTTTAGGCGTTAACTCTGTCTATGGGCAACTGATACACACCGATAAAATCGAAAATAAGCAAATTCATTCATCCGAGGGTTAACGTAATTAGTAAAGTTTGTTTTGGGAGTTTTATTAGTTAGGGATGAAAGTAGGTTAACGAATTTAAGGAGGGAAATCCATTTACAACCTTCAAAAAGGTCATTTTTTTCCATAAAATGTTAGTATAACATAACAAGTTTTAAAACGAAAAGATAACCTCAAAAATCGTCCGTTTTGGCACCCTTGAATTCTGATACAAATTGTATGCTAAATGATTGTTAATGATAATGACTTTCTCATGACAAAGTTTCAAGTTGAGTATACATTTGTTTTTTGAGGTAAAAGGGATGGAAGTTGCCATTTTTGCCTTCAAACCTCTTTGGATGTATGTTACACAAATGGTGTTATAATAAGCGATATAGACATATCTTATGTGTACAACAAAACAGCCCATTTTCATTTCCACACATACATACATCATAGCGTTGCCAAAAGAGAACCTTATTTTCTAGGGGTGAAAATCTAGCGAAACTGTGGATGAAAGGGGTGCAAAATCGGAATGGCAAAAATACGTCTTGTTTGTTCTGCAAGTTCGTATTCGGGGATTTTTGGAAGTGCTGATATCTAGCTACAGAACTATTTGATCTCGCATATATGCTTATATCACCCGCGTATTATAACTTCAATCCCTCATAAGATCATTAAAAATCTTTTAGCATACAATTTGTAACAGAATTCAAGGGTGCCAAAACGGGCGAGTTTTGGCCTGTTTTTGAGGTCTCTTTCCTATGGTTATAGCCTGTGAACCTATTCATCTACTCTTGGCGCCGAACCGCGCCATGTATGCTACAGCATTCGGAGCCGGTCTACCTGCCCTTTGTAATCTCCTTTCTTTAAATCTAGTTATTGTTAATTTTTAAGTAGAACAGACATTTTAGGAGACGTTTTTATAAGGTATTTTTGAAAGAAAATACCGTTAACCATGGTCAATTACTACTAGATTAGGGCGGGGCCGGTCTTACAGTCAGTTTAGTTTCCATATTCGTTCTGTACGGAACTATTTTTGAAAGTCGAAACTGATACCATTACCGAAAAGAAGTAAAAAATGATTCATCAATATCATCAAATTCACGAAAGACGAGTTTTCATGGCGATCAGTACACAAAAGAAAAAAGTGAAGCCGGAGGACAAGTGCAAAAAAAAATCTCTTAATGTTAGAAATGATGATATTTATTGAAATCCTTTGCACACCTATTGGTTTATTACACTTTTTACTGTATACACTACACTATCAGATATTGTGATTTGTCATGAGTGTAAACGAAGCGTGAAATTCGAAGAAACTTTAAATCGAGGCCTTAGTTTCAAGCTTGTGCTACTATGCCAGTGTGGTCACAGAAGTTTTTGAATTCCTTTTTTGTAGAAACTGCGTGATTTCTCTTTAAAGAAATTCGTAAGGTCGTATTTGACTTACATATAATCAAATTTTTTGCCATTCAAATTATTTTGCAGAGAACGAAATAGATGAAAATTTGTAGGGGCAAGGTCAGGGGAATACAGCGGGTGCTGGAGGATTTCCCATATTAACTGTTTAGGTTTCTGCAGAGTCTGTTGAGCGGCATGTGGTCTGGCGTTGTCATAATGAAAGATGATGCTTTTTCAATTGACCAAATCTGGACGATTTGTTTGGCTTTCAACATTAAGTTGGGTGAGTTGCTCACAGTACGTCTCCGCAGTTATTGTTTGGCCATGAGAAGAAACTCGTAAAAAATTATTCCTCTGCAATCCCACCAGACAGATAACAACACCTTCGTTGGATGCAATTCAGCCTTTGCCATATATTCTGCTCTTTCACTTCCATGTTTCCAGCTTCTTTTTCTTATTATGTTGTTATACAAAACCCATTTTTCATCTCCAGTTAAGACTTGATTCAAGAAAGATTCGTTTTGTTCGCGAGGAGAGAAATGGCTCTGGAAACACAGTTGAGTTTGTTCCATTTTGACAAAACGGGCAGAACCCCTATATCGAGTTTCGAAGTGTATCCAAGTTGCTGTAAATGACGGAATATAGCCGAATTGTCAACATTTAGTCTCTTAGCAATCTCTTCCGTGGATTATTATTTATTAAGTCACGGATAAAGTCATTATCAATGCCGGAAGATCGTCCAGAGCGAAGTTTATCGTTTAGATTGAAGTCACCACTTCGAAATCGACCAAACCACTTTTTAACTATCCTAAGAGCAGGAGCACGATTCAAATAAACGCCTTAAATATATTTGTCGCAGTTCCAACACTGACTCCCTTTTTAAGTTCATAATAGCATAACATGACAAAAATGTAAATTTTCATTTCCCATTTTGGATATTAAACTTGAACACAAATTAATTTAAAAAAACTTTTCTTTTAAGCTTATGTTAACTCACGACGCATTTAGATAACTCTCAGTTAATAATATGATTACACAGCCCCACAAAAAAAAAAGTGGGGTATACTTTTGATGCGATATATCAGATTCGTAGTATTTTTGCCCGCTGATCACGAATCTGACGTCAGAATATCGCCATCACATCTCAATTTTTTTCTAACCTCAAAAAATAGGTAAAAATTAGTAAAAATTAAGAAAAATATACTCCTAAAAAATTGATTCAAGCTTTTTCATGAATCCAAAGATGTATTAATATATATTCGGACACGCTAGCTAATATTCATCGGTTGGATTAAGCCATACAGTTCTGTTTTCTTTCTAACCTCAATAAATCAGACAGATATAGTGCTTCTCGAATGCAAAAACGAATTCAAATTAAAATTCAACCGATTCTTACCAAATTTGGTACACGGGGGTTTTTTGGGTTGCTGATCATGAATCTGAGGTCGGATTTGCAAAATTCAAAATGGCGGATCCAAGATGGCGGACAAAATTTTTGAAAACCAACCGATTCCTACCAAATTTGGTATACAGTTGGGGAATCCTCAAACCTGATACTCTTAAACCCTAAACCCTGAAACCTTAGACTCCCACACCCTGTAACCTCAAAAAAATAGACCTCAATAACCCTGTAACTTTAAAAATGAGACCCAATAAACTCAAAACCAGGACTTTTAAACCATATACTCTCAAATAGTAGACCCTTAAGCCCTAGAATTGCGAAGGTTAGACCCGTGCCTAACTTTCCTTTTTTTGGCTGTATCTTGTTCTTTTTTCCGCGAATGACCTATTCAAAGGCTTTCTGCCCAAACGCTTTTGAGGACTTGTTTCTCTTTTTAGCGACCAGCAATAGTCCGCTAGCATATGGTCATCCCATCGTCCTTGATACCGATTTTCTATGATTTTCAGATCTTGGTGAAAACATTCCCCTTGCTCCTCACTGTAGTCACCAAGATTATCTGGGAAATCATCGATGTGGGAGTCCAGGAAATGTAATTTTAGATTCATTAAGCAACCTAATGTTTGAAAATTTTTTACCATTTTCTCGACTATTTCTTTGTACTTAGGACTTTTATTATTTCCCAAAAAGTTTGTTGCGACTTCTTTAAAACTAAGCCAAGCAGCTTTTTCAACTTTATTCATTTTAGTAACAAATAATGAATCTTGAAACAATTTTCTTATTTGTGGCCCGTCAAATACGCCTGCCTTAATTTTAGCTTCAGAAAATTTCGGAAATTTTTTATGCAAATATTTGAAACATGGGCCGTTTATATCTAATGCTCTCGTGAATTGCTTCATAAGTCCAAGCTTAATGTGAAGCGGGGGAATAAGAACTTTTCCTGGATCTACCAATGGTGGAAACAATACATTATTTTCACCAGGAGTGAACGATTCTCTTGTTGGCCAAATTTTTTTCTTATAATGACGTTCCCTGTCTCTACTATTCCACAGACATTTATAACAGGGATAAAGTGTAAACCCTGACTGTTGGCCAAGCAATATTGTTACAATTTTCAGATCTCCACAAATTTTCCAGTTATGATCAGCATATTTTATTTTTATCAAAAGCTGCTTCATTTTTTCATATTGCTCTTCCATAACTGTGGAATGAGCAATCGAAATGGGAGCGTAAACGTTGGTATTATGCAGCAAAACTGCCTTAATGCTCCGTTTAGAAGAATCAATGAACAGTCTCCATTCTTCAGGATCGTATGAGTTATTTTGAAATTCATCCATTAGACCTTTTACATCGGTACAATATGAAAGTGACAATTCCTCGTCCATTGTGAAATATTTTCGAAATTCTTCATCTCTGTTTCTATAATAAGAAATCGTAGCTTCTGGCTTAAGTAAATGTCTTTTCTTTAAAAAGGAAGCAAGATGCTCTGAACCATCTTTGGATAAGCCTAAATCTCTGACTAGATCACTAAGTTCTGACTGTGATACGAGTATTGGTTCTGGTTTACGGTTGTATGGTAGAAATTCTTTATCTGTGTCACTAGTATATGATAGGTTGTCACTAGAACATTCATTAGTAACAGTATTTGAATCTTTTTCGACAGTCTCAATGTTTTGGGCATGAACTGATAAGGTGAAATCATTTGTTTCCATAACATCAGCATCAAGTGCTTCAGGAGGCGGAATTAGTTTAGTTGGTCTTGTTACTGTCGAAACATCGTTATAAGTAATAGTGCTTTTATTTTTTTCCGTTATGCCTAGATACAACATTCATACAAAAGTAGCAATCATTTTCACTGTATGGTCTATTCCATATTGCTGGTCTGGAATATTTAATCGCCTTCTTATTGATGTACAACATTATTTTGCAAGAACTGCAAATGATGTGGGGAACCCAATCTGTATCCTGGTGCTGTATTTCAATGTTAAAACAATCCTTATATAAGGTTTTAATCTTATCCGTTATCGGTGACCCCATTTTACTCAATACGTGTTGACAGCAAATATAACAAAATGAATCACTGTTTTTATCGCACTTATGAAAAGTCCTTGTACCGTGAGACCGTTTTCTTGTAGCATTATACTCTACATGAGCCAAGTCACCCACACATGAAGAGCTACGGTCGCTGGATGACGACGGCTGCGGGCCCGCTTTCCCACCCTGACCAACCGCCGATACTGGGTTTCCGAGTCCCTGCATCATAATTCTCTTTCTTCTACCTGCCATGACGGCATCTTAGCCGTTATCCAGGGACTCTGCCGGCTAGTGGAGTAACACCGTTGCCCACCGTCACCACGTGGAGGTGCCCTGGATGCAAGTAGAAGAATAAAAATCGACCGATGAATTTTCTCGGCGTTCAAAATGGCGCGAAAACATCTGCCATCTTGAATTTTGCAAATCCAACCTCAGATTCGTGATCAGCGACCCAAAAAATCCCCGTGTACCAAATTTGGTAAGGATCGGTTGAATTTTAATTTGAATTCGTTTTTGCATTCGAGAAGCACTATATCTGTCTGATTTATTGAGGTTAGAAAGAAAACAGAACTGTATGGCTCAATCCAACCGATGAATATTAGCTTAGCGTGTCCGAATACATATTAATACATCTTCGGATTCATGAAAAAGCTTGAATCAATTTTTTAGGAGTATATTTTTCTTAATTTTTACTAATTTTTACCTATTTTTTGAGGTTAGAAAAAAATTGAGATGTGATGGCGATATTCTGACGTCAGATTCGTGATCAGCGGGCAAAAATACTACGGATCTGATATATCGCATCAAAAGTATACCCCACTTTTTTTTGGGGCTGTGTTATAAAAGAAACATCAACGAAATTTTGTAATCACCCAATATTTTATATGTTTGACTATAAATAATTACGCTTAAAATTTAAACACTGTTTTAATCCGAAACTAGGAAAAATTGGTATAATATATAGTACGTGTATACCGAATTTGAGCCCCACCCCGTTCAGCTCCCTCTACTGAAGCGATATCACTAAAACACTAAAGGTTCATTCCCTATTAAATATATTTTATATTATGTGTATCAAATTTGACATCGACATCTCCTTTTAGTCGAGAGTTATTATGCCAGGAAGCAGGAGTCCGATCGACAGATAGACCAATAAAAATTGAAAATTATATTTAGGATCTAGAGCCGCTGAAACATGAAGAAATATAAATATCTCGGGGTGCGATTTTTTCACAAATAAGTAACAAAGTTTTTTTCTATATAGATTTAAAATCTCTTGACAGTGGCAGCGAATTACTTGTACTATGTTCAAATTCATTATCTGGCTTAAAGAGTATCACATTCCAAATAATAAGCTATAATATCCTGAATGGAATATAACATCTGCCGGTAGATTCACGGACATATAGTATTATCTTCATAAAACGTTTTTTTCTAAAGAATATAAAACAAGAAGAAATGGCATTCACAAATGGCAATGTCGGATATTGAGAAGGGACAAGGCGTTGGTAGAGGCTTATTTTATATAAGTCTAACTGACTGTTTTTAACCTAATCTCCTCGGCAAGTTGTACCCAGTCTTTAACAAGACTAGTAAACTGTAAGCTCGCAACAAGCTGACGATTTACAAAATTCAGAGCCAGACTGACCTACTCAGACTACAGACCATCCAAAATAAGGCTCTCCGCATCATCGCTAAAGCCCCATGATTAACACGGAACACACAGCTTCATAGAGATCTCCAGATGCCGAAAATCCGAGAATTCACAAGCAACACCCAGACCAAATTCCCGGACAAAGTCACCCACCATCCCAACCCCAAAGTCAGGAAGCCGTACCTCCCCTCCCCCACCCACAACATACCCGACGTCGACTTCCAAGACCTAGGGACCCCCTACCCCTGGATTAGCTTAAGTTAGTCTTAATTAATTTTAAGTTTAAATTTAACCTTTGTGTTCACGAAATATCTTAAGTTCAAATATCTTAAGTTGTCTCAACACATTTATATAAAATCATTACCCAAGCTAAGTTAATTAGGTCCCTGAGATGTATATATCTTAAGATCCAATACGTATTTTTATGTTTTTTCTTAGTCAATCGTGTATAATAATTATTAACCTGTGATTAATATTTTACGATATTAGCCTATTTTCTATGGGTATATGTAAAGCCTATCATCCACAGCAATACACAATTAACTATTGCTGCAAAATCACTAAATGGAATTAAAACGTCTTATACTAGCAAGCAGCATGTAAAAAAGAAAGATAACTTGGCAGATTGAAAAGAAAACATCCACTACTATAATAATGTTAATAACATATCATTATTTCGTTTCTTTTTAAGTAGTATTTATGAGTCTACAGCTATAAAGTTACGAGGATAAAACAGGGCAAAAATATATTAATAGGATTTATTTTTATTAATAACCATAACATACATCGTACATGTTATTCCAGGCGAAACTGTGGCCATAGGATAGTACATAAAAAGTTGTAGCTGCTGCTGGTAGGTTTTTTTAACGATTTTACAACAATTTTTATTATGCCATCACATAGTCCTCCCATTAAGGTATGGTGGGACAGTTGAAACACACATTGAAAGTAAAAAAACAGCTCTTTTAAAAGAACCCCGCACTAATCTCATCGAAATTGGATCCCAGTGAAATCGGCTAAAAATGTAATATGTTATGCTTCAAGCCATTCTGATCAAAAGTCTTCATGGACACAAAGTCCAAAAATGGATAGATTAGGAATTATCGAGCGTGGTAAGTAAAAAAGCCGCTGAAAAAATGTTATTTTTGCGTTTTTTTAAGGACTTATTTTGACTAGAACATGATTTTACGAAAGATTCCAACGGTATTATATGTTTTTTGGGTTGCTAATATATATAAAATGCAACGTCTCTCTGTCTGTCTGTCTGTCCGTTAGACTGGAGAACCACTTATCCGATTTACGTACTTTTTTTTTTAAAACATACATATGTTCTCTGGCCAGGTTATAGGCTATATTTTATTACGATAGGTAGCATAAGGAATGAGTAGTGACGTAAAATAGGGAATGATGTCGGAAAAAAAGTTCGCCGCTAGCGCGTTGCCTTGCAATGCCTAAACCATTAAATATGGAACAATATTATGTAGCAGAGAATATCTATAATCTATAATATATATAAAATGCAATGTCTCTCTGTCTGTCTGTCTGTCCATTAGTGCGTTTATCACGCGAAAACCACTTATCCGATTAATGTGTCTTTTTTTTAAATTCATACATATATCCTTTGGCCAGGTTACATAATAATAATAATAATCTATTACTATAATATATATAAAATGCAACGACTCTCTGTCTGTCTGTCTATCCATTGGTGCGCTTATGCCTCGAGATCCACTCATCCGATTTACGTGATTTTTTAAATTCATACATATGTTCTCTAACCAGGTTATAGATATATATTTTATTACATCTATAATATATATAAAATGTAACGTATATCTGTCTGTTTGTCCGTTTGTGCGCTTATCACTGGAGAACCACTTATCCGATTTACGTGCGTTTTTTTTAAACATGCTAAACTATTAAATATGGAACAATATCATGTAGTAAAGAATATCTATAATATATATAAAATGCCACGCCTCTCTGTCTGTCTGTCCGTTAGTGCGCTTATCACTGGAGAACCACTTATCCGATTTACGTGCTTTTTTGTTAAACATACATATGTTCTCTGGCCAGGTTATAGGAAATATTTTATTACGTTAAGTGACATAAGGAATAAGCAGTGACGATAATAGTGAATCAAGTCGGTGAAAGTTGCCACTAGCGCGTTCTCTTGCAATACACTGCCTAAAGCAATAAATATGGAACAATATCATGTAGCAAAGAATATAATATATATAGAATGCAACGTGGCTCTGTTTGTGTGTCTGTCCGTTAGTGCGCTTATCACTCGAGAACCCCTTATCCGATTTACGTGTTTTTTTTTTAATTCATACATTTGTTCTCTGGCCAGGTTATCTATAATCTTCTATCTAGAATATATATAAAATGCAACGTCTTTCTGTTTGTCTGTCTGTCCGTTAATGCGCTTATCACTTGAGAACCACTTATCCGATTTACGTGTTTTTATAAATTTAAACATATGTTCTATATAATTCGATATAAGCCTGGATAATGGGAGATAAGGAGAAATAATGGGAGATAAGTCGAGATAAGGCTCGATAATGGGAGATAAGGTGAGATAATGGGAGATAAATATAAATAATGGGAGATAATGAGAAATAATGGGAGATAAGCAAAGATAAGCCTAGATAATGGGAGATAAGGTGAGATAATGGGAGATAAGGAGAAATAATGGGAGATAAGGAGAAATAATGGGAGATAAGGAGAAATAATGGGAGATGGGCAGAGTTAAGCCTAGATAATCGAAATTATGTAGAGATAAGGAGAAATATTGAGAGATAAGGGGAAATAATGGGAGATATTTTATTACGTTGGGTAAATTAAGGAATAAGCAGTGACGATAGTAGTGAATTAAGTCCACGCGAGCGGAGCCGCGGGCCCGGCTAGTTATGAATGTAATAATTATTTTGGCCCATTTCGTTCCTACTTTCGAACATTGGCCATCTTGGCCATTTCTGGAGTATTTTTTTGATTTAATTCGTCTATAACAAATTTTTGCGAAAAATTCTAACGAAATTTTATGTTTTTTGAATTGATAATTACGAATATAATAATTCGAATAGCGTTTATTTTTGGTTATATAACTTTCACCATTCTTTCTTTACAATTTCCTTAGAGTTGTTTAAACTAAAGTATAACTTCTCTATATTCTAGTTTAATTAAATCCAGAAAAGGACCAAAAGTTGGCCAAAAATAAACGCTATTGGAAAAATAATTATTATATTCGTAATTATCAACTTAAAAAAAAAAACATAAAATTCCGTTAGAATTTTTTACAAAAATATGTTCTAGATGAATTGAATCAAAAAAAGACACCAGAAATGGCCAATATTCGAGAGTAGGAGCGAAATGGGTCAAAATAATTATTATATTTATAATTAGCAACTCCAAAAAATATATAATCCCGTTGGAATTTTTCGTAAAATCATATTCTAATCGAAATAAGTCGCAAAAATAGCATTTTCTTAGCGGCTTTTTTACTAATTTCAAGCTCGATAATTCCTAATCAACCAGTTTTTGGACTTTGTGTCCATGGAGACTTTTGATAAGAATGGCTTGAAGCATAACATACTACTTCTATTAAATAGTAACTCTAATGCCCCGACATAAGTATTTTAGACTTAGAGAAATGGTGCACTAACTTAGCCGTTACTTAATGGAGATCCATAATAACTAGGAATAAAAAATTTAAACTGTTTAAGATCACCACTTATGTTTGTTATATTATTGCTGACAATTGTTTCGACACACTGTGTCTTCTTCTGGAACACGATGTAAATTAACTAACAAAGTATGTTACAGAATATATAGTTTACCTAATTACAAGTACTAAATTCATTAACAATATTTACCTTAATACCTAGAACAAGTCAAATAAAGGACACCTTCCCCCATCTAATTGATCGTTGAGTAATAAACCTGCGGATTTTTTCTGGTTAATTTCTACCTGTTCTAAACAATTCAGTAATTTTCCTTTCTTTCCATTATGCAAAATTTTGAAATCTTCAGAACGTATGATTTTAATCTGTTAAACGTTTGGGGTAATGAGATTTGTTATTTTTCATTCTATAGCTTTGTTTATGTTCCTTTATTCTTTTATAAAAAGATCTGCCTGTTTGTCCTATATAGGTTTTATTGCAAGTGCCACAGCATAATTCGTAAACCCCCGTTTTATTTTCTTTTTTTGTTTTACTTTTATTATTTTTATAATGTCGAGCTAATGTGTTATTTATACGGAAAGTGATGTTTACATGATTTTTATGGAAAAAATTTTGAATTTTATTAGTTAATTTTCCGGTATAAGTGAGTGTATGAAATTTTTCTTTGTTTAGTTGTTTGTACGGGTACACCAGCCCAGATTTTATGTGTGAAGGGGTAGTTAATATTAGCGTGTATAATTATATCTGAGTATGTTGGTTTATGGAAGATTTCAAAATAGTGTTTATTCATTTTGCTTGATATTTTTAAATCTAGGAAATTAATCGATTTAATTGTTATTTCTCAAATAAATTGATTGAGGTTTTGACAAAATATTGTAAATTCACACCTAAATATAGGATTAAAAATAGTAATGAATTGACAGCAAAAATTCATCCGTTAATTATACCAAGTACCTCCATATTTATATCGTTTGATGTACAAAATCTTTTTCCTAGTATACCACCATCAGACGCTATAATTTTGGTTCAAAGAATACTCAATAAAAATAATGTTAACCCAATAATTAAACAAGAAATATTAGACATCTTAACATTGTGTTTAGAACAGAATTATTTCGAATTTAACGATAAGATTTATATAAGTAAGAAAGGTTTAATAATGGGAAACCCTCTCAGTCCAATTTCATCTGAAATTTTCATGGACCATTTAGACGAACAAATCAGTAATTCTCATCTTTTTAAAAATTTCTTTTATTGGTACCGGTATGTAGATGACATATTGACTTGCTTTACAGGCACAGATCGACAATTAAAACTTTTTCTAGATTTTATTAACCAACTTATAATAATATTACTTTTACAACGGAAATAGAAACAAATAAATTGATTAATTTCCTAGATTTAAAATTATCAAACAAAATTAATAAACACGATTTTGAAATCTTCCATAAACCAACATACTCAGATATAACTAAACAAGCTAATTCTAACCACCCGTTCATACATAAAATCTCGGCTTATAATAGTTTCATCCATAGACTAATAAATACACCATTAACGGAAGAAAATTTTCAGAAAGAATTAAATATTATAAACAATGGGTACAGGAGCGATTTCGTAGAGAATATTTTAATGAAAAAACAATTTAAAAAAGCAATAGGACTGGTTTACCCGTACAAACAACTAAACAAAGAAAAATTTCATACATTCACTTATACCGGAAAATTGACTAATAAAATTCAAAATTTTTATTCCTAGTTAGAGAAATGCTTTGGCTAGATAAATTCAGTTTTACTTAAGTCGAAAAATATTTCGAGGGCGTATTTACTTTTTGACAAAAACATTATTAAATAGGAAATTGTATCGGATAACATGAATCAGCAAAACTGTATTTTGTCTTTTCCGAGACCGTCATTACAATTTTCATGTAAAATTATTTAAAATGACGGGCCAAGTGCAAGTCGAACTTACGCAATTAGTGTTTCGTACGTTGATAGCTTTTAAGACAAAAAAATTTTGTTACGGAGGTATAAAATGATCAATGACTTCGCAAAACACACCCCATGAGTTTCCAACAAAGTTTGTTTCCGATCTCTGTTGAAAACTGAAGACCTTGAAATTTTTATTTTTTTTATATACCAGATAAATTATTAAAGGTAATGTACTCGTAATAATTTTCGTTCGATCTACACCCTGTAGAGAATATTCCAAAATTTTTTAAAAATTTTTGGTCAGTAGTTTTCAAGATAAGGGGGGACAACGATTTTTGGCAATTTTTTAAAAATAATGCAAAGCAAAGTGTACATTATATATACATGTATATATATATATATATATATATATATATATATATATATATATATATATATATATGTATGTATATGTATATATATATATATATATATATATATATATATATATATATATATATATATATATATATATATATAGTGAAAGACCAAAATGTTGACCGAAATTTCACTATAGAGAGTTTTTCACTATATAGAGTTTCACCATAAACAGTGTCGACTGTATATATATATATATATATACATATATATATATATATATATATATATATATATATATATATATATATATATATATATATATATACATATATATATATATATATATATATATATATATATATATATATATATATATATATATATATATATATATATATATTATATACGGCTCTGATAGGGCCATCAGTTTCTATTTTAGTGCCAAATTTCAACTTTCTATGTCAAATAATTTCAGAAAAAATCGGGTGTGACAGACGGACAGACGTACAGACAGCGAAGTGATCTTATAATTGTTCCGTGCGCAGCACTAAAAAAATACTATTAGAAATTTAAATATATTTAAAATAGGTAAAAAACTTTTAAGGCCACAAGTCGCACGTTTTCCATTGTAGGCACTACAAATTTTATTTCGTCCCAAACATGCAATTCAAATAGATATACTTTCTTTACCGGTCCATATCCTTAAATTATTAACTCAAAGTTATATTTTATGCGCCATCTATAAATAACAGCTTAAACTATAAGTTCCCTCACCATCTTACAGGTGATGTTTTCTTTTCTCCCCTATAACGACGAACTCAAATAGCTGGTACAGGAAACTCTCCCAACTCATACCTTAAGTCGATTCATGCCGATTGCCGCTTTTAATAAAAGATGGCGCCACAGGCTCAACGATGGGTCTTTAACAAGGCGATTTGTATTTATAGACCGCCTTGACATTTTTCATGCTCAATGCCCCACTTTTGCCCGATCATTCGTTCAAATAAGAGCAGGCAGTGGCGTACCAGTGTGTACAAATATCTGTCAGTTCAGTTATCATCAGTTATCATAATATAACTAGGGTGCCCACTTCAATCTGTGTGAAAATGGTAACATTATCTATTATGCCTTACCAGTTTCTTATGTTGCGATGTCTTCGTAATATGGAGGATTTAATTATTCATAATCTAGTATTAATAGGATAGTGAACCACCCTTTATAGACTCTCCTACCTAAATGTCACCTTGTTTAACACTAACTAGGCTCTGAAATTCGAGCATGAGTGGAATAACTCCAGAGCGATAAAGCAGGAAATGTGATTCCTCAATGACGTCAATAATAACGGGAAATGGAATGACCACAAATAAGCAATTTCCATAGGCTGTTATTTTTCTCACCATTATTTCATTACCATGCCAAATAATTTCAAAGGAACTGCCCTCAGACTCAGACAGGTGTTTCGCAAGAGGGTGTTCAGAATTGACATTATAAAGTCAAAAATAAAAATAACAGAAACACTCGACGTCTTTATAACTTGATAATAGTCCGCAACAATAAATATCGATATTCGCAGTATAACCGAGACAAAATTGTCAGACAGTAGAAAAGTATACGAGATTCATTTTTAAAGTAAATACCGTTTTGATATTAAAAAACATATCAATTTTATTTTTACATGAACGCCCGGACCTTAATCTACGTATCAACATAATTTCCATCTCCATTAAGGCACTTTTCGTAGCTTCTGCATTCCATCTTCATAGAAATCTGCCGGCTGGTTTGTTAATCACAGCAGCACGACCGTTTTAGCGTCGTCGTCGGTGTTATAGCGCTGGCCGCCAAAGTGCTCCTTTAAGTGCAGGAACACATTAGATAATGATGAAATCGTAAAGTGTCTGTTTTCTCGAACTTCTTCCTCAACTTTCAGCACCAGGTCATCCATTAATGATGGACGGTCGCCCACTTCATCCCTCATCGTACATGTTTGTACAGCCATCTTTAAATATTCTAACCCATCTTCTGACCATTCCATCGCTCATAGCATTTTTGCCATACACGTCACTAATCTTCATGTCTTTTGCATTTAAGAAACGAATTACGACACATATTGGACAATCCGCGGGATTTTCAATCGTCTGAGGTATTTTAAACATGCACAAACAAACGTAAACTGGAACGAATGCATTCGTAATGGCGTCTGTGACTAGCGAATAGATGCAGATACTCAGCACGCATACGCAAAATGGCGATGACTATGCTGCAGCGGTAATATTTTAAAACGGTGTTTAAAAACGCGTCTCGTATATAAGATGATCCTTCATGTTAATTTCTAATGACGGTTTTGAACAATTTAGTTATTTGAAAATGAGTTATTTAAAACATATGCTGAATTTTCTGAATCGCTTACTATATACCAAGAAATACTACACATATATGTGTTCTGTACTAAACAAAATTGGGCAACTAGTGAATGGTCTTCAAGGGACACAGGGCTAACCCGAAAGAGGACTTAGAAATAACATCAGCTAATTTTTCGACTATATTTTACGTTGGCTAAATAAGTGACATCGAGGAAGAAAGCGAGGGAAAATTCCAGATATTTTTTCTATCTATTAGAAGCATAAAATGGAAATATGATTTATATATAAAACATAAAAAATACCCTTTTTGATGTTCCGTACGGAACACTTATAAGATCACTTCGGTGTCTGAGGATGACGATGAGTTTAGGGGTAGGACGGGTCGACTTCTTTGGTCATTTGGAGCCCGAAAATTGTTTTGGTTAGTTGACTATATTCTGATGTTCAATTCCTTAAGATAATCTAACATTTTGTCCTTGTTCGACTGAAAGGTGTTGATTACTTGAGTGAGAGAGGAGGGAATATTGTGAGATGATCCAATGTTCGGCCTCAAAAATATGTTTAATAGATAGTAAGGAGTTGCATGCGGGGCAAGAAGGAATGGGCTCATTTTTGTCTGTCTTTCTGTGTGGTGTCTGTTTGTCTCTCTGTCTATATATCTGTCGGTTTGTCACACCCGATTTTCTCTGAAACTATTTGACATAGAAAGTTGAAATTTGATACTAATATAGGAATTAATGGCCTCATCAGAGTCTTATAGTTTTGAATTAAGGAGTTAGTTTTGGGACTGTGAATTTTTTTTTACCAGATCATCGTGTGGGGAATCAAATGAAAGCTTGTAAAAACAGGAGTTTAAAAATATATATAACGTATTATTTTTAAAAAATTGGAAAAATCGCTCCCCCCCTATCTCAAAAACAACTGATCAAAAAATTTTGACAAAATTCTGGAATATTCTCCACAGAATGTAGATTGAAAGACACTTATTACGAATGCATTATCTTTAATAAATTATTTGGTATTTAAAAGAAACAAAAATTTCAAGGTAATCAGTTTTCAGTAAACATCGGAAAAAAAACTTTATTGAAAAGTCATTTAGGGTGTGTTTTGTGAAGTCGTTGATCATTTTATACCTCCGTAACAAACATTTTTATTTTAAAAGTAATCAACATACTAAACACTAATTGCGCAAGTCCAACTTGCACTTGGCCGGTTATTTAAATAATGAATTAAAAAAAAACATATCAGACTGGGCACAAATATCAGTCAAAGGTCTACGGTTCGACTGGCTCTGTTGATTCATCAGGATCAGATTATAGTTTTTATTTGACTATTGTTTAACATCAACATTAAATTACCGTACTTACCTGATCCCTGTCTCGTTATTGCTTATAGTAAGTGGTGTATAATACCTTTTTATGTTATGTTATTTGATAGGTTTTTAGTGATCATCCTAATCAACTAAGTTGGGAATGTGGAATCTTGGCACAATGAAACTACTCAGTATATATCACCACTACACCAAACACTTTATTTTTGCACTCGACGCGCGTTTCGCTAACCATGTTAGCTTCATCAGGAGCGATGATTGACTAAAGCTAAACTACAAATCTATATATTTATACTTAGCCTAACCCTTGAATTACTCAAGCGGAAATAATGACATAGGCAAGGCCGTCAGTTCCGGTCAAGTAACCAGTAGAGGGGACTATAAGGAATAGGCCCTCTGTCTTCATTTAAACTACTTTTACATTTTATGATTTCCATACTTTCGTATGCGTTCAACAATCTCCTATCAGATACATCCTTTATTAATCTTAGATTATCTAATGTTACAGTATGATTAGCTTCAAGGGCATGTTCGGCAATGCTAGACTTTTCTGTTCTATTGTATTTTAAGTGTGCTAAGTGTTCTTTAAATCTTGTTTTAATTGACCTTTTAGTTTGCCCAAAATACTTTTTGTCACAACCATTACAACTAATTTCATAAATTCCACTTTTCTCACAATTAGGAATCTTATCTTTGGGATTTCCTAAGATATTCCTCAGATTGTCTGATGACTTATAGACTAAGGTGAGGCCTACCTTATTAAATACCTTATTAAGTCCCTTGCTATATTTCGGATTATATGGTATGGAGACATACTTGGTGTTATTTTCTTCGCGTGTAAAAAAGGTGGAATTCTGAATATTAAACCTAAACTTGTCTATTTATTAGCTTATTTACTAAGTCATCGTCATAACCATTAACTGTAGTTATATTTCTAATACGATTCCTTTCTTTATTAAAGTTTACTCTATTCAGAGGGAAAGTGACCAAACGATGAACTAAAAAATGTAATGAGGCTAATTTATGTTGTTTGCAATGAAATGAATCATTAGGAATATATCTATCTGTTACTGTGTCCTTCCTATAGATATCAAATTCTAATCTATTATTATTTTTAATAATTAAAATATCTAGAAAAGGCAATTGTCCTTTGTTCTCAACTTCGTAAGTGAATTTAATGGAATCATACCGGCTATTTAATTTAGAAACAAAATGATCAATATTTGCTTTCTTTGTATCAAAAATCGCGAAAATATCATCCACATACCTATACCATACCCTTGGGAAATATTCGAATTCTAGACTGGCTTCTGATGTGAAGTCATTTGATTAGTTTTATGTCTAAAACGTTTTTCTCGCTCATTAGTAATAGTGCAGTTTCGTTGTTGATTTAACCGATATAGTGGCTTTAAGAAAAAACAAATCAGCGCTACAACAGTCACATTATAAAAGTTTCCTTACATTATATTTTATCGTCGTTACATCTAGTGAAATTCATATTATTCTTTGTCTCGTGGACAGCTTCGGATCAGTCGTCGATAAAAATCGATTTTCAAGCTACATCTTCTTAGAAGCTCTATTAAATGCAAGAGCAATGCACAAAGGAGCAAAGTCTCTTTCCGTACTTGTGCTAATTTTTCTGCATGTGGGAGACTTTAGAGTTTAATGTAGTAGTTATACAGAACGAAAGAATGGATCACATAAATTAAACTGTATCATATGTGGTTTACTGTAAAACAGCTGAAAACAGGTAAAGGCCATGTTTCAGCAGTCTACCCACTGTTCTCTTATTCGTTCATCCATACCGGGAAGCGTTTCGCCATGTCATGGATCAGTTGTTTTACAATAAACCATATATGGTTTGAGGTTGATCCCTCGTAAACCGTGCTGCCTACGTTTAGTGTTGGCTGTGCCAACCACTCTGTCGGTTTGTGGCTGCTGTGTCAGCCTCCAATTGAGTACTAAGTATGCGTATTTGGTACAATTCGTTGTATCTTACCATTGTGTTCCGTAAGTAGCGGAATAAGTAATAGAAATTTCCTTCTTTTGTTTGTCGATCCTAGCCTGACTGATGAGCCGTGATACGACGAAACGCGTCTCGGGATGGATGAACGAATAAGAGACTGCCGAAATATTGGCTTTGCCTGTTTTCAGTTGTTTTACGGTAAATCACATAAGGTCTGAGGTTGATTCCTCGCAATCTTACCTAAAGTGTACCAGAAAAGAGCGATTTTTATACGATTGATGCGAATATTAGTGATAGTGATTGTCAAATTCTACGACGATATCTTCATGAAAATACTTCCAAATCCAAAATGTATGTATATTCAAAGGTTGCTGGAGCTTTGAATAAGTGAAGACCACGAATGAGCTGGCGTATTATTTTGGATAAAGATAGTCAATAAAATAAAGAGAGAGAACATAATGTCTACGCCACTGATCTAGTCAATAAGCTTTATCCGTATCTGTTCTGTATACACGCCTTGAAATCACCACTTTCATTTGTGCCTGCAATAATTTTATTTAGACAGGGGCGCTCCCAAGTTTTTTTTCTGTAATCCTTGCAACCAGGTTAATTTTTTTGATACAGTTGTGATTTGGTTAGGTTGTTTTTATAGCTACGATTTTTTAAGTTGAATTTACTGACTGAGTTTTGATGTAATATTGTCTGCAAGTATAAAATAACTTATTGTTATGTGGTGAATTATTTTTGACACTTAAATACCATATATATATATATATATATATATATATATATATATATATATATATATATATATATATATATATATATATATATATATATATATATATACAGAACCGTGGTACGACCGGTTCTAACGTATGCAGCAGAAATATCTAAAACAAAAAGCATCATGAGAACTAAAGAAATAAAAACACTGCGCACTATCAAAGAAATAACCTTGAGAGACCAGGTACGAAGCACAACTATATGAGAAGAACTCAAGATTCAAGACATGGTCCGTTTCGCCAGATCAAGAGGTCGATATTGGAGGAATCACTTAAATAGGATGCTAGCTAATAGCTAGTCAAGATGGACAAAAGATGAAAAACCAGAAACAAGACCTCCCGGTCGACCACCAAAAAGATGACAAGAAAGCTGGACACAAGAAGCTTAAAAACAGACGAACCAAGACCTTATCTTATAGGGAGAAGAAGAAATATTGTAAAACCGTCTTGCAGTAAATTTAAAAATGTAATATTTTTGTTAGTTAACATAGCAGATATTAAATCACAATAGAACGAAAAGGGACTAAGGGAGGAATACTAATGTGAGTTCAGCAGTGTTCCCGTTTACATGATTATATTTACCATTAGGGCTAAATATTTAATAGCAGTATCGTATTGAGGTACAAGCATTATTTTCCCGACCATAGGATTTGCTATTGAATTAAAGATTCTGGAAGTTTACATCAGATGACGTTAAAGATTACTTATACCTTTAGATATATGTTCCTTAACTCTTGATTGCTGCTTTGTTTGTGTTGCGACATGCCTCTTCACCTACGCTAACTTATGAGCTTTAAAATTGAGAGAAACTTGACATGCTCTAGTCTGGTGATTAACAGACAGTACGACAGGGTTGTCCATACCTTTAACGCAAAACCAAAACTTACCAACGATCTTCGTCTGGTAAGTCACTTTATATTTTTTCTCGATATTAATGTAAATGATTCAAAAATACAAATTTTCAGTGATAGATTACTTAATTTTAATTCTGAAAAATAATCTCAGTAAATTTATTCCATACAGGCTATGGTACAATTATCACCTATCAAAACTTTTAAACAATATACACAGTTGCTTCACAAGATGTATTTTGTAATATTCTGTTATAAATTAATTGTTATTATGACGAAGATAAATCGTGCCCAAACCCAACTTGGGAGTTTGTTCCTTAAAACTTATTGCCAATATTTATATGTATATATATATATATATATATATATATATATATATATATATATATATATATATATATATATATATGTATATATGTACATATGTACATATATATATATATATATATATATATATATATATATATATATATATATATATATATATATATATATACCTATATATATATATATATATATATATATATATATATATATATATATATATATATATACATACATACATATATATATAGGGTGTTATAAAAATCATTCAATATACTGAAATGGATGACTCCTCAAAACACTTACCATAGAGATACATCTAATACTTATCTTTAATTATATAAATCGCTTGGCTGCATTTTAAAAAATAATGTGTCACAACAGACACCTATGGAACCCATCGGTGAAATGTCAAAGACGTCTTACATGTTTATGTCTGGAAATATTTAGCCAAAAAAAATGTTTTTTCGTGAAATATTACAAATTGGTGATGCAAAAAGTGCCCTAAGTGATTCATTGGTGGTGCTGAAGATTATTGACAGATTGTTTAATTAAACAAAAACAATGGTACTTTTATGACGTGAAATTTTAACCTATAACCATTATGTTTAAAGCCTTGTTTACTAAGAAAATTTTAATTACTAATATGAAATAAATTATTTGTTACTTATTTAGAAGCACGCAAATAATAAAATAGTTACCTGATTGATATATTAAAATAGGTATCGGTAAGAAGCTTTCAATTTACCCACAAGTAGGCAGAGGCAAAAGTTTGTGACCTTCTTAAGTTAGTTTTACCTATTATTATGGAGAGGCGCTGTTTATCAATATTTTTTTCAATTGTTTTCGCTAGAGAGAGATATGAGTTTATTAAACTATTTTCATAACTATATATATATATATATATATATATATATATATATATATATATATATATATATATATGTCTGTTATATCAGTTGTAAAATGACAGATGTTTCGTCAAAATAAGGGAATTGACGCTAGGTTCTCATAAATAGTAAAAAGTTTTGGTATCTTGGAAACTTAAAAATAAATAGTGAAAACTTATTTCGTGCAGAAAGTGTTTCTGTTCCCTATTTAAACCTTTTTTTTTCAGCATAGTATTTTTTAACGTCCTCCTCCGTTGTACCAGATATGACAGAAAGCACATCCTGGATTTATTTACACTGTGTTGTTATATCAGTTATGAAACTATAATAAAAGTCATACAGAAATTTAGTAATTATGAGCTTTGAATATAAAACTATGTGGAAATTTTCTTTAGCGAATAATTGTTTTTAAAACATTGAACTTCCAATGTTGTTTGTTCTGGTTCAGGTATGGTTGCATTTTTAAAACTGAAAAGGGTAAACATTTTTTACTTGTTACATTATAAAATAAAAAACTTTTGATTTTAAAGTATAGCAACATGGCGACAGTCCAGGCTATTATTGAAATCCAAATTATTTTTTTTTAAGTGTCTGTTTCCTATTTCCATTGGCGTACATATCCAACATACTATGAAGCTTCAACATATATATATATATATATATATATATATATATATATATATATATATATATATATATATATATATATATACATAAATATATATATATATATATATATATATATATATATATATATATATATATATATATATATATATGTAAATATAAACGTCACAACAGAGCATTCCGTAAGATAATGAATGAATGCACTTGATCTCTAACTACAAAAGAAAGTGTTATCGACCTGTTTAATACACGAAAAAATATACTATTTTTCTTAAGCACAAAATATTACTCATTACTTGTTATTAGCCGAATACAAACAAACAAAGAACCGACCTAGAATAAAACAACACAAGTCTTCGATCGTTTCGACAGTGTATGAGCTTTCGTCGTATACATATTATAAAAGAGTAAATTTAAATTTGACTATTAGACTTACAAAAAGCCTTAATGTAATATTATTTCTACGTAAAAAAAAACGAACTGAAAGATTTATAAAACTATATAAGGTGTCGTACTTAGGACATGTATCTCGAGGAACTCTATATTCGATACCAATATTTACACTATAAGAGAAGATGAGAGCAGACGCGAGCCAGATGCGGCATTCATGGCTCCACAACAAAAACTGGTGCCGTATAATGCATATAGGTACGCTGAGTATGACACTCTAGATATAGTGTGATAAATAATAAGAATGTAATCGATCAGTGATAGTCAACGTGCGGCATATTAGCTAACCTACGAACAAGAAGAAGAAAAGAAAGAGTAATGATCGTGGAGAAGAGAGGAAGTTAATTTTGACTCAAAATCAGGTGTTTTCTCTATTTTAGACCATAATATTTTTGTCCATTTACTTAATTTCTTGTGCACTAGACAGACAAGCGTTCCTTCTTATAAATATTTATCCTCCTCTTGCAATTAAAATAACTTATAAAAGTTATAGAAGTATAAGAGGAAGAAACAACAAACCATTCCAAGTGGATGACTTATAAAGAAGTAAAATTAATATAACGCCATACAAAAGAAAATAGTCCTAATGACTGAACGCCGATTCTGAAACCTCTTATCTCATATCCAATTACCACCACACACGTCGCGGCCCCCATACTTATGACGTCACAGTTCACCATCATTCGACCCCCATCACCCGACGGGAACCATAAAAATTCCTGACAGATGTCTTTTGTTTCCGACCTAAAGCTGATGCCAGCCGTTCAAGGTTATTCCCATGAAATTTTACTGGTTAAGCTTTTAACCAATGGAATAACGCCGGCTCCGCCTTCGGCTACGCCCATTTCACAACTTATTTTATGAAAATGTTTAGTAAAATGTGAGATCCTGTATTTTCCGAAATAATGCACTTAGAATAGTGGTGACATTAAGAAACGAAAGTAGACAAAAAGGACATTAAGTATGGAAAATTTGATGAAAATTGGATGCACGGTTAGCGAAATAATGTGATTTTTTCAAATTTCCTTTGTTTGAAAGAAAATTTTGACGTAAAACCTAATTCATTGGAATGGCATTATTTGTGTATCAATGCTGAATCTTAAAAATGTTTAATTAATTTTGTATGTAAATTAATACTCAGTTATATTTGAAAATCCAATGTTATAGGGGCCCGTTGTTGGGCGCCAGAAGGTAAAAAATTTTTGGTAATAATGGTTAATTAAACCTTCTTATCAAATTAAGAGTATCATTGTGTATCAAATTTAGTGGCAAGGTATTAAAAACGTAATTCATAACGATGAAAATATCTAAATTTGAACACGTTCAAAATCATAGGTATTTATAACTTGGGTAAGTCAAATAATATTTTATTTCAAAGTCCAATACCATGTTGGGTGCCAGAATATAAAGATTGTTGATGCCGATTATAAGAGATGAGAATATAGGTGTATATATATATATATTATATATATATATATATATATATATATATATATATATATATATATGTATATATATATATATATATATATATATATATATATATATATATATATATATATATATATATATATATACATATATATACATATATATATATATATATATATATATATATATATATATATATATATATATATATACATATATATAGCCAGAAGTTGATGCTTTGAGCATGGACCACAATTTAGAATGATCATCAAAATAAGGTTTTTGATAATGGTGGGTAGTTAAATTAAAAGTGTTGTTGGATATCGTGTTTAGTGGTAAGATATAATTGTAGGATAAGTACTTATTATAGTGTGAATAACAACGTTAACTAAGAAAAAGCTTATAAAATGAATTCCGATACTTACATACTTTAAATTTAAGAATGAATAATGATATTTTCATCTTGATGGGTAGTTGAACATTGTTATTAAATTAAGTTATTATTTTATTAAATCAAATTAATAAGTTATACAACATTCTAATTAAAAATAAAATATTTTATAATTGAGTGGATTATTATAATTCGTGTTTTGGATAGTTTTGCTACAAATTATTAAAAGTTATTCGTAGTCATACTAGGCATTTTCATCCAAACTTTGGAATTTCTTTTAAATGATTCCCTGTACGAGTATATTTTAAATTCAAAAATTGTACTTACTCTGATCCAGACAAACCCTTTAAAAGAGAACTGTATTAATGGTACCGAAAATTTATTAGAGTAGTAATTTAATTTTTGTATGCAAGACATTTATTGAAGTGGTTTATTTTTAGTTGTTTTTAATAGCCATTAGGGAAAAACCCTAATTATTTTTCCTAATATCGTAAGAAGACAGAGAAGATAAACATTAACAGTGTAAAGCTAGGACAGGGGTAGTATAGTGATAGTATGGAGATGAGACAGAGATATGTTAGAGACAGAATAAAAATAGGGGTCGAATTTAGTAAGATAAATTTATCACCCTTCATCGCAAATTTATTCATGTGTAAGTTTGAAACAGAGGTCAGTCAAGAATTTGAATACTTTCCGAGAGTATGGTATAAGTGTGTGGATGAAGTATTCGCGATTTTCAATACAAAAACATCAAATGGAAAAGATTTTGTTTCTAAATTAAGCAGGCGATACGACTTCATTAGATTTACTTATAAAATTGAGAACAGTGAACAATTACTATTCCTAAATATTTAGTTGTCAAGAATAATAATAAATTAGAATTTGATATCTAGGTATAGGAAAGATACCGTAAGAAAGAGATATATTCTTAACGATTCATTTCATTGTAAACACGCATAAACCTGTTGCGTTACACTTTTTGGTTCATCGTTTAGTCACTTTTCCGAAGAGTATAGGTAGAATCAATGGTAATGACGAAAACTTAATAAGCAAGTTAATAAATTAAAAACAATATAATATTAAAATAAAATAAGTTATACGTTTAGGTTAAGTATTCATAATTCCGCCTTTTTTATTTGTCAGCAGAATTTAACAAAATATGTTTCGGTACCATATAATCCAAAATATACCAGAGGACATAAAAACGTATTTAATAATGTATGCTTCACGTTAGTCTATAAGTCATCAGACAACTTTAAAAATATCTTAGGAAATCCGAAGGTAACACAAGTGGAATTTACGACATAAGTTGTAATGATTGTAATAAAAAGTATGTTGGTCAAAGAAGAAGGTCGATTCAAACAAAATTTAAAGAAAATGTAGCTCATTTAAGGTACGGTAGCTCTGAAAAATCCAGTATTGCCGAACATACAGCTTCAACAGAGACACGAAAGTATTCAAATCATAAAATGTTGAAATAGTCTAAATTAGAACCGAGAACCTATTCCTCACAGTTCTCTGTACGAGTTACTCGGAATGTAATCAGTTCCACTCGAGTGGTTCTAAGTTTAGTATAAATAGTCTGGTTTTTAGTCTTAAATCAATCATTGCTTCTGATGATGCCAACATAATTAACGAAACGCGCGTCGAGCGCAAAAATAAAGTGTTTGGTGTAAGGTGATAACTGTTGTGTAGTGTCGTTGTGCCAAGGACAGCAAAGTCTCAAAGTAGTAAAGATTAATAAAGCCTTATAATTAGAAAGGAATTATTAGTTTAGTGCAATCCGCTGTTTAGAAAAGCCCAAATTTTTTAGTTATACTTCAGTTTGCTAAAATACTGGATTGGCATGAATTAAACCAGGTATACAAATAGAAGTTAGAATTTTATTATTCTTGCCAAAACAAAAGGGAAATTTAAAACAATAATAAACTTAATTTTCTCCCCCTATTAATTACGCACTTTCCTTGTTTTAAACACATTTTAATGCACTATAACCCTCTTACTTGTTCTCTCTCTTTTACCTCAAACAATTCCGTAAACCCAAAACAATTCTCTTAAAAAAAAAACCTTTCACGCATTTCAAACACAATAAACCTTCTCTCTTTACAAGTAATGTTATTCCAGCAAAGTAAAAATCCAGAAAGAGACAAAAAACCGAGTGGGTTAAGAAGGAAAAAGAAGACGCATAACAGACAATCTGGCAACATCTATGTTTATTATTCAAGCGGTCTCGTGTTGTGTCGGCTAACATCGACGAACGGAACGCTGAGTTTATATAATTATTTCGTGTGAATCATAGAAGCGGTCTGTTTTCACGCTTTAGTTAGGGCAGAAATAAATATAGCTTAAGAATATCCCTTAAGTTGGGCTATTTCATTAAATAAATTATAATACTCACTAAAATAAATCAAAACAAAAACGACTGACATTATTCTCTCTCTTGCCTGTTGAGTATAAATAACACTATACTTTTCAAACTAATTTTTAATATGTATGAGCGATGAGGCCTAGATGTTGATAGTAGCTGCTGTATTACGAGGCATATTCGAAAAGTCACGGCCGTTGTCACAAAAAAAATATATTCGTTAGAAAAAGTTTTTATTGACGGTTCTAGTTTCCTACAAACTTACTTCACTTTTCCACATAATGGCCGCACTAGCTTAGAAGTCTATTTTTGAAGTCTTGATACCATTATCTAACCTTTCCTTCACTCATTCCTGTAGGTTTATAAACTAGGCACAACTCTCAATAAAGAATTCCGCACCAATATTATGAAGATCTCTTTCTGTGGTTTTTGTCTAATTTTTGGATATGTTTTAGTCCTCTAGATGGCATGGCTGACGGCATTTGCACGCCCCTCTCCCTTCCCTCGCCATTTTTGATCCACAGGGCCAGGCATAGTTAATCATTTTTTTCAAATACTGACAAGAATACCCTCGGTCCTGCGGATACAGCTTGTGAATTATTAGAGGCGCTAAAAAAATATCAAAATTCTGGAATTATTAATATTCACCTATACAGGGTGAGTCAACGATAGAGTAAAGTTCATTATCTCATTTGTTTCGGGAATGACGAAAAAATGTTAAATACAATAGTTTTAGGGAATGTGAAGGTGCACAGTTTAAAATTATTTTTGAGTGCACAGGGTACTTCAAAAAAGTGTGGCCGAAATAACATATGTTTTTTTAAATGGAACATCTATTTTCTAATTTATTTTTAAACTCTGCGTTAATTTTTATAACTTTTTTATTAATAATGTTATATACCTGAACCTAGTAGTTATTCTAATATATCATTTTTTTTTTGAAAATACTAATTTTTTAGTTTTGGAAAAAATTTCCAGTAACGCCATTGTTTCTGAAGATGGATTACTCATAATTGGTACGAGCGTTCTATAGAGATGAAAAAAAAGATATATATGTAAAGAAATTTGAGTTAGATGCTACAGGGTGTTCGAAATAAATTTATGCATTTCGACTATTTTAAATTGAAATCTCAAATTTTTTAAATGGTACACCCTGTAATAATAATTTTTTCTGATAGATTTTACAAAACCCTCCAACTTTTATTAAGTATGTTATATACCTATTTCTAATAGTTTTCGATTTATTTTGAATTTTTCAATTTTTACCCTTGTTTTTAATACACTTACGCTATAACATCATAGTTGCCAAGACAAAAAAAAAATGTAGCCATTGTCAAATTTTGACATGTCTATTAAGCAAGTAAACATAGTTTAATTTGTGGTAGTAAGTTTCGTATGAAGGTAATAGTTATGGATTTTCCTAAAAATGATTTAATTGATATGGTTTATATACTGGGCTAGGTGGGAAAAAATTATTTTGTGGTAGTAAGGCTTTACGGAGCGAAGTACCCTAATAGACGTATACCATCTAGAAAATCTTTTTAGTGCATAATGGAATGGTTTGATGGTAGTGGTAGCGTTGAGTATACGAAACGGAAAGTACTAAACCAGAATGCTACCAATGAGGAAAAAGAAATGGAGATTTTAGTTCATGTTGAAGATAATCCCTAGGTCAGCAGGCGTCAGTTAGCTGTCTTATCACATCCCAATCTACGTATCATCCCTTTCATATGGAACTATACCAAGAACTTCAAGACCGTGATTTTGAACGACGAGTAAACTTTTGTACCACCATGAATGGAGCAAAAGAGGCCGATCCAAATTTTTATCTAAAATAATGTTTTGATGAAGCTACTGTTCGCCAAAATGGAGCAGTTAACAGCCATAACATGCATTATTATTCAACAGTTAATCCATTTTGGGTCTGGGAAGTTCAAAACCAAAACCATTGGTCGCTTAATGTATGGCGTGGAATATTAAATTTTCGAATTATTGGTCCATATTTTTTCGCGAACCGCTTAACGGGCCTAAATATCTAAATTTTTGCAAAACAAATTACTCCAGCTTCTTGAAGAAGTTGGTAACTTTGAAAGGGAACAAATGTGGATTCAACAAGATGGAACTCCTGCTCATTACTGCTCATTAGCACCGGGAAGTTCGGGAATTTTTAAATGATCGTTACCCTCAAAAATGGATCGGTAGGAATGGATTCATTCAGTGGCTCCCTCAATGATGTGACGTTAACTTTAGACTTCTTTTTGTTTGGTTACATTAAAGATTGTATTTTTCATATCTACAACGCCAGTAGATATGGACAATAGGATATGGAATGCGTACAGGACAATAACGCCCCTTATACTAAGAAAAGTGAAGGAAAATATAGTAAAACGACTAAACATGTGTATTCAAGTAGACGGGCATATTTTTGAACATTGATTACGTCATAATAATTAATCATTAGATAAGTTAAACTATATTAAAATTATTATTAACTATTTGTTTATGTTTTCACAATAGCGTAAGCGTATTAAAAATAAGGGTAAAAATTGAAAAATTCAAAATATATCTATAATAATATAGACTATTAGAAATAGGAATATGACACACTTATTAAAATCTATCAGAAAAAATAATAATATACAGGGTGTGCCATTTAAAAAATTTGAGATTTTTCAGTTTAAAATAGTCGAAATGCATAAATTTAGTTTGAACACCCTGTAACATCTAACTTAAATTCCTTTGCATATATATTTTTTTTTCATCTCTATGGAACGCTCGGACTAATTATGAGTATTCCACCTTCAGAAACAATGGCGCTACTGGCAATTTTTTACAAAACTGGAAACAAGTCTTTTTTTAAAAAAAAATTGAAATATTAGAAAAACTACTAGGTTTATTAATAAAAAAGTTATAAAATTTTACGCAGAATTTAAAAATAAGTTATAAAATAGGATGTCCCATTTAAAAAAACATATATTATATCGGCCACACTTTTTTGAAGTACTCTGTATACTCAAACATAATTTTAAACTGTGCGCCTTAACATTTCCTAAAACTATTGTATTTACCATTTTTTCGTCATTCCCGAAACAAATGAGATACTGACCGTTCCTCTATCGTTGACTCACCTTGTACAGCAATTAAATTTTAATGTTTTGTAGAGTAATTTATTGTTCGCATTATCGTTTAGTGTTGATAATAAACGTCGTCGTGCAAAATGATAAAAAATGACATTCTGCGGGATAACAGAGGTTCAAACAACTTTCCTTTTTAAAACCCTACACTCTACGTAACTATATCTTGTTCATTAATTGTGAAAAATAAGTAAAAATAGGGAGCCTGTATGCCGTAGATATTTTCATTTTTTATTCACCACGGTTTCCACGAATGAGTGTGTTTTTTTTAAATGAAATTATACTTCATTAAAGTACTATTTATTTTGGCACTCGCCTGGGTTCATTCAGCATTCTCTATTTTAGTGTTTTAGTGTTGGGGTACACATTTTATCGGCTTGACAGAGAAATCTGGAATGATTGGCTTGGAGTAGCCGGAGCTGCATCATAAAGTCAACTTTTACCGGCGTGCCAAGATCATATTTTAACTAATATATTCCTTTATTTAAATTTTGTGTCAGTATTTGAATACGCAATTAACAAAATAAGTTTAACAAATATTACTGGTCAGTAACGAATTATATCGAAGTATTTCGAATATTCCACTAAAATTTATTTTAAGTGAAAAATCACTCGGATCGCGAAACATATTAGAAGTGCTGCTATCGATTACATCGGCGCTCATGAGTCATTATATAAACTATTTAAAAAATCACTCGGTATTCGAGAGATTATTCGATTATTAAAATTACTCGAATGCTAAGTACTCGATTATTAAAATCTTTTATAACACTATTCCCGCATGATGTTCATTATCTTCGATACTGAACATTTGACCCCCAAAGATTAGGAAGCTAATAATAATATTGCTAATAGGAACATTTGCCACACAATTAGCCTAGCAAACATGTCCTCGCTTAATGAGCTCTTAAAAGTACTGGACACAAGCCCTTCGTCTAGCTACGGGTGCCTTTCGCACCTCTCCTATTCCTAGCTTACAATGTGGAGCCTCCTCTCTCCCTCTGTCTCTAAGAAGACAACGTTCTTTGATGTTATACTTTGCGTCAGCTATCTTCAAACCTAACTTGATAAGAAATTTACACCTGACTCGCTCAAACCACTTACCCAACCCCTACCCTAACTCTATTTCAGCCAGAATATCTTCTTTCTTAGCCACTCATAGTTTACCTTTCAAAGCTTATGTATCCTCAAAATTTTCAATATTTCCTCCTTGGACATCCATAAATCCCCCTATCGATTTTACCTTTCTAAAATTTGATAAAAAGATATCTCCAGTGTCCCTGATAAAAACAACTTTCCATCAGTTAATAAATTTAAAATACACAGAATATTTTCTTATCTACACAGACGGCGCAAAAACAGACTTAGGAACAGGAGCAGCAGTCATAGCTAGTAATAAAACGATAAAAATCAAATTAAATCCTATCTCGTCTATTTTTTCTGCGGAACTTATGGCTATAAGAGAGGCATTACGATGGGCTATAACTTCTAACTTAAGTAAAAAACCCCTATTAATTACGGATTCCCTAAGTTCCCTACAATCTCTAAATTCATCAAACTTCTCAAACCCTATCTTACTTAACATTTCAGACCTATTACAAATAGGGTATAATAGAGACTTAGATTCTCCTTTTTGTGGGTTGCAAGTCACATGGCTTGGCTGCTCGAGGGAACGAAACAGCAGACTTTGCAGCTAAATCTGCCATCTCTGCAGGCACATTAGTAAACGATATCTTGGCGCCTAAAGATTTAGCTAACTTTTTCAAACATACCTTTGATAAATTATTCCAATTGGATTGGGACCTATAGGAGGGCGCAAACAAGCTGTAGGAGATCAAACCATTAGTATTTCCCCCTCTCCATTTATCATCACTTTCCCGCAAAGAAAACGTATTATGGAGAAGACTGTGCATAGGCCATTCTTACATTACTCACTCTCACCTTTTGAAAAATGACCCACCTCCAGTCTGTTCGAATTACAACGAACTACTATCTATCAAGCACATATTGAAATCGAATGAAGATTTAAACAAAAAAGCCATGAAGGCCTTGAACACTTATGCGCTTTTCTTAAGGAATCTCAACTATATTCGAAACTTTAATTCAGAATCTTGGTATGGCGCTAAATGATCTTTGCTATCGACGCGCCTTATTAAAACATCCATCCATCCATCAAAACACGAGATTGTGGCTGTTTTTTTGTTGAATTAAAGGGGACTAGGCTCCGTCGCCTTGTTAGATGTCTGGAAAGGAAAAACAAATGCAGTGAAAGATGGATTTCTAGCTTTCCAACGTAAAAATAAGTGACAAATATTAGTTGTTGCCGGAACTGGGCTCGAGAATATTCGGTCTGTTAGAAACGGTTGCTACCTAACAGTCTAAGATTGTTGATGCGAGAGAGAATAAAATGTAATAGTGGCTATCTGAAGTTTCAACTCAAATACCACTAAAACTAAAAATATGTAAATCGTCTCCATGGATTGCTGTAGCTGTGACTAAGCATAAAATTGGAAGTGAGATCGAGTACTGTTTTAAACAAAAAAAGAGAAACCTCTTAAAAAGAAAGAAAGAGCAAGCGAGAGGGGTTACTAGCGGAAAAAAATATTTAGCTGGTTTTCACCGCGTAGGAGCGTGCTTGCTCAATGACGTGTAAAGAAACCTTTGGTACACAAATCTAGCTCTTATATCTAATTTTAACTCCTTTATTTAAACCTCAAACTGCAGTTAACAAAATATGCATATCGCCCGGACTATAGGACCAAAACAGAAAAGACTGCTTATTCCCGTGGCGTATTCTTATCTCTTTCTTACTAACCAGATTAATTTAGAAGATGACAGAATAAAAAAAATGTTTTATAAATTTGATCGGTAGCGACTGGTGGCTTGAGTAATTTTGTGTTTAAACTGTTCAATATTTATGGGGAATTTATTATCAGATAAAAGACATGAATGTTTTGTTAGGTTTACCCTTAGAGTGGTTATTAGCAATTTAGACAAGATAAGCGGCGATTTTAAGTCTAAAGCATACTGCAAAATTTTACCCCTATCGACCAACTTGATGAATATGTGGTATGTGGAAAAAATAACATGTCAGAATTATAAATTCGCTGGCTTGAGTGATGGCTATCGTATACCTAAGCTCTTGGTAATAACTGAACTTAATAAAATAAAATAAAATTTACAACGTGACGGTGGTCTTTCTCGAGGAGGCAATCGCAAACCACCTGTAGTATCATGTCTAGCCTCTTATTTTGGCCGTTCAGAACCGATGTTAAACTGTCCCGCTTTGTCTGCAGAAACAATGAAAAAGGCACCAACCACAGGCAAAGGCGAGAAAGAAGAATTATCTATAATATATATAAAATGCAACGTCTCCCTGTCTGTCCGTTAGTGCGCTTATCACTGGAGAATCACTTATCCGATTTACGTGCTTTTTTTTACATATATATGTTCTCTGGCCAGGTTATAGGCTATATTTTATTACGTTAGATAACATAAGGAATAAGCAGTGACGCTAATAGTGAATCAAGTCGGAAAAAGGTTTGCCGCTAGCGCGTTCTCTTGTAATACACTGCCTAAACCATTAAATATGGAACAATATCATGTAGCAAAGAATATCTGTAATATCCATAAAATGCAACATCTCTCTGTCTGTCTGTCCGTTAGTGCGCTTATCACTCGAGAACCACTTATCCGATTTACGTGTTTTTTTTTTTTTTTAATTCATACATGTGTTCTCTGGCCAGGTTATATAATAATAATAATAATAATCTATATATATATATATATATATATATATATATATATATATATATATATATATATATATATATATATATATATATATATATATATATATATATATATATATACACTAGCAGTGGCTGCGGCTCCGCTCGCGTGAACTTGATTCACTACTATCGTCAGTGCTTATTCCTTATGTTACCTAACGTAATAAAATATCCGCCATTATTTCCCCTTATCTCTCATTATTTCTCCTTATCTCCCATTATCTCCACATAATTTCCATTATGTTTTCCATTCTGCTCATCTCCCATTATTTCTCTTTATCTCCCATTATTGGCTCTTATCTCCCATTATCTCACCTTATCTCCCATTATCTAGGCTTATCTCGACTTATCTCTCATTGGTTCTCCTTATTTCCCATTATTTCTCCTTATCTCCCTTTATCTGACCATAACTCCCATTATCTAGACGTATCTCTGCTTATCTCCCATTATTTCTCCTTATCTCTCATTATTTATACTTATCTCCCATTATCTAGGTTTATATCGAATTATATAGAACATATGTTATGTATAAATTTATAACACGTAAAGTGGTTCTCAAGTGATAAGCGCACTAACGGACAGACAGACAGACAGAGACGTTGCATTTTATATCTATTATATTCTTTGCAACATGATATTGTTCCATATTTAATGGTTTAGGCAGTGTATTGCAAGAGAACGCGTTAACGGTAACCTTTTTTCCGACTTGATTTACTATTATCGTCACTGCTTATTCTTTATGTTACCTAACGCAATAAAATATATCCTATAACCTGGCCAGAGAACATAACATATGTATGTGTTTAAAAAAAGTACGTAAATCGGATAAGTGGTTATCCAATGATAAGCGCATTAACGGATACACAGACAGACAGACAGAGATACGTTGCATTATATATATATATATATATATATATATATATATATATATATATATATATATATATATATATATATATATGTATATATATATATATGTAATAAAATATATATTGATAACTTGGTTGAGAGAACATATGTATAAATTTAAAAAATCACGTAAATCGGATAAGTGGTTCTCGAGGGATAAGCGCACTAACGGACAGACAGATAGACAGAGAGACGTTGCATTTTATATATCTTATAGATATAGATTATTATTATTATTATATAAAACTGGCCAAGGAATATATCTATGAATTTAAAAAAAGACACGTAAATCGGGTAAGTGGTCCTCGCATGATAAACGCACTAATGGACAGCCAGACAGACAAGAAACATTGCATTTTATATTTATATTATAGATTATAGATATTCTCTGCTACATAATATTGTTCTATATTTAATGGTTTAGGCTGTGTATTGTAAGGAAACGCGCTAGCGGCAGACTTTTTTCTGACTTCATTCACTATTATCGTCACTACTCATTCCTTATACTACCTATCGTAATAAAATATAGCCTATAACCTGACCAGAGAACATATGTATGTTTTAAAAAAAAAGTACGTAAATCGGATAAGTGGTTCGCCATTGATAAGCGCACTAACGGACAGACAGACAGAGAGACGTTGCATTTTATATATATTATAGATATATATATATATATATATATATATATATATATATATATATATATATATATATATATATAACGCAACGTCTCTCTGTCTGTCTGTCCATTAGTGTGCTTATCATTCTAGAACCACTCATCCGTTTTACGTTTTTTTTTTAATTCTTAATTTAATATATATCAAAAAAATCTATAATATATATAAAACGTAACGTCTCTCTGTCTGTTCATTAGTGCACTTAGCACTCAAGAACCACTTATCCGATTTACGTGTTTTTTTTTATAAAATACAAAGGGAATAAACAGAGACAAAATGCTAATATGTAGGAATACTTTAAAGAAACATTAAATGAAGATGAAAAAGAGTTAAATGAGAAATAAGAAGCAAAATTAACTGAAGGGCAGGAGGAGACAAACAAACCCTGCAAAGAAAAAATAAGAGAAATACTCAGAACCCAAAAAAAAAGAAGGCCAGGGGTGGGTGGAAATTGTATAACAGCAGAAATAATAAAAGCTGGAGGAGTAGATCTGAAAAATGAAATATGGGTCCATACCCATCTGTTTCCCATGAAACAGACAAGATGTCAGTGAGCGGGAAAGAGTCGCTCATTTGTCCGATATACAAAAAAGGAGAAAAAACTATATATGCTAATTATAGACCAATAGCCTTACTGGATGTCGTGTACAAGATAGTAGTGGTGACTATCAGAAACAGACTATTCTGGAAGAGTACCAGTGTAGATTCAGGAAAAATAGATCGGTTACAGACCAGATATTTTCGATTAAGCAAATCCAAGATAATAGCTTAGAACAAAATTTGGCACTACACTTCAGAGAAGCATATGACTCTGTAAATAAAAAAGGACTCTACAAAATAATGAAGAAATAAGAATTCCAAGTAAATTGATTCACATGGTGATAATGACCCTGAATGATACAGAAAATATAGTTTTGCTTGAGGGCAGGGTATCAGGCAAGTTTAAAGTGAAGAGAGGATTAAGACAGGGGATCCAGTGTCGATATGTCTATTTAATTTGGTACTAGAGAAGATACTCCGGGAGTCAGAAATAAAAACAAATGGAACGATATACCAACAAACCTGCCAATGCTTGGCCTATGCGGATGATGTAGCAGTGATTGCAAGAGCAAAAGAGAACCTCAAAAAAGCCATAAGTAGGATAGAAGAAAGGGGAAGGATGAGAGGACTAAAGATAAATGAGGAAAAAACAAAATACATGGAAATTACAAAGAAGAAGAATAGTAAAAACAACAAAAGTTTAGATATAATAAACAACTTAGGAAAAAGATATATGTTTGAAAAAGTAGACAAATTTAATTATCTGGGAGTAACAATAACAGAGCGGACAAGAAAGGACGGAGATACAAAAAAGAATAGCGAAAGGACAGAGATATTTGGGGGCAATAAATCCAATATTGAAATCAAAGAATGTATCAAGAAAAGCAAAAGAAAGAATATATATGACAGTTGTTAGACCCACGGTGACATATGGATGCGATACGTGGAAACTGCTATACAAGAGAAAAGGAGACGTTGGAGGTGCGGGAAAGGAAAGTTTTGAGAAGAATCTACGGAGGAAGGAAAGAAGAGGGACCGTGGAGAAGAAGAACAAACTACGAATTAAAATGCCTATATACGAAACCCCTTATAAGCCAAATCATAAGAAGCCAGCGATTAAGATGGTTGGGACACCTGGCAAGGATGAAGAAAGAAAGACAGGTAAAGCAAGCCCTAATAAGAGGAGTGGTTGGAAGAAGAGGTAAGGGTAGACCTCGATCTACATGGATTCAGGCAGTAAAGCAAGATCCGGAGTTGATGGGAATCCCGCACTAGGAAAAGCTAACAGGAGACAAAAAGAAGTGGAGACAAGTATGCAACCAAGCCATGGGCCTTTAACCCCCCCGGAGTTATATAATAATATAAATATAACGAATAAGCAGTGACGATAAAGGTGAATCAAGTCCACGCGAGCGGAACTGCGGGCACGGCTAGTTCATATTATAAATACGAGAACTACCTTTTAAGTTTTTACGAAAACAATGAAAGAAAAAGACATTTTTAGTACAAATTGTTTTACTGTTGGTACCTCAAAAACATGGTTTTGAAAGGATTCAACAGCTATCCACGCATTTCTTTTGTCATTCGGGAACAAAAAAAGTCGTTAGGCGATAAATCAGGTGAAAACTGCTTACAATTGGCTTGCAAAATTTCGTCATAGTCGCGCTTCCGTCAGCGATGAATTTCATGACGGTCGACCAAAATCGACTGCTGTTTCAAAAAACATCACAGATGATTGAAAAGAATCAGCATGACTTACCTTGAGATAGACGTATCCTTAGGCATATCGAAGACTGCAGTACATTCGATTTTGCATGAACATTTCGCTGTGAAAAAGATCTGTTCCCGATGGATTCCGCATAATTTGAACGAAACTCAAAACCAGGTTCGTGTCAATTGGTGTAAGGAAATGCTCTAATAATTCGACCAAAGACATGCAAAATCCGAATTCAACATCGTAACAGGAGACAAAACTTGGATATATTCGTACGAGCCGAAAACTAAGCAACAATCAACTGTTTGGGTGTTCCAAGATGAACCGAATCCAACAAAAGTGTTCGCGAAGCACTTCCAAGAAAATCATCGCTTGTTTCTTTGGTTATACTAGAAATGTTGCAACCATTGCTTTAGAGAATCGAAGAACAGTTAATGCTGAATAGTATACACCAATTTGTTTACCAGAAGTCATCGATGACATCAGGAAAAATAACCGAAAACGTCGCATCCTTTTTCATCCTAACAATGCCCGCCCTGACACAGCACGTCAAACAATTGATTATTTGAGGAAGAAAAACATCTAATTAACGTCTCGTTGCCCGTATACACCTGATTAATCGCCTAACGATTTCTTTTTGTTCCCGAATGTCAAAAAAAAAAAAAATGCATGGACACGTTTTTCATCACCTCAAGAAGCTTCCAAAACTTTTGAAGTGCTTCAGAATGGAAAAAATGTTTCGAGAATTGGTTCGAACGCATGCAAAAGTGTATAAATCTTAAAGCCGAATATTTTGGAAAACAGCAAAACGATTATTACCAAAATTTTTCTTCTTTTATTGTTTTTGTAAAAACTTAAAAGGTATCTATGTCGAGATATGAAAACTTTATTTGTGTTTTACAATTTTAATAAATTGGTAGAATAAACTCCAAAGGTCGTTTTCGTGCTCTGCTATCAGCACGGCGTGTTTTTATTTCATCATCATCATCATCTTTCATTCTTAACCTCTCAGTTTACAAATTTTCTTAATTATTTCATCCATTATTAAACTGAAACAAAACACAAAAAAAAACTGCGGATTTTAATACAACCACCCAATATATACAAACAATTAAACACAACCACCAATCCTCCATTTTTATTAACGATTTAATTATTTACTAGAAACCAATTAGCGTCCCGTTTTTAAAACTAAAAGCATAACAATTAAGTAATTAACGAAGCTCCACCCTTGGTGATATTTTTTTCATGGGGTTAAGGCGGTATAATTTTAACAGCCATTAAAACTAAACACTTGCAAATGTTGGCACATTTTATAGGCAATGAACCTGCAAACATCTGGCTGTATTTATATATTATATAACGTAGGGCAGGGGTGCTCAAAGTCGATCGCGAGTGCTTTTTGAGTCGATCTCGAGAAAAAAATTCCGATATAGGACTATTCACAGATTTTGTTTTAGGTAACTAAAACAAAATGTAATGAATAAACTACTAAAATTTATTCGATCCACAATTAGGCCAGAATAACCCCCTCATCACTTTCTTTTATCGTAATAACCCCCTGCTAGCGGCAAAAGGCGGCTTTATCAAAGGAACGCGCGATACTTGTCAAAGAAAAGCCGCGTTTTTGATTCCCGCCGATTTTTCTAGAAACTTCGGGCGGCGTGTTTGACGGGAACATTCGAGACTTCGTTCGCGCAGATATAAATGTTGCGCCTGCAGGAATAGGAGTCAGTTTGAGTTGTAACTTGAAGGCGATACATCGATACAAAGTTTATTAATAAATAGTCCAAAATGAGTGCGGCTAAGAAAAGTAAAACTTATCATTTTAATAACGATTGGGAGGAAGAATTTTTCTTTTGTACGGTAAAGGATATTTGCCGTGCGTCAGTTGCAATACCTAAGCGTGGGAACTTAGAGAGGCATCATAAAACGGTTCATAAAAACAATGAAAAGGATTTTCCGTCACAGAGTGAATTAAGGAAACGAAAAGTACGTGATTTGATAACTTGTTTGAAAAAAGAACAAACCATGTTCACAAGACCAGTCAAACAATCAAAAGCTGCAACGATCGCGTCATTTAAAATAATATCTCATATATTGGCGAAACACATTTGATGATGGATTGGTTGTGAAGGAAGCATTTATTGAAGCGGGTGAGACTTTATTTGGAGATTTTAAAAATAAAACAGAGATTATGTCTGCTATTAGAGAACTTCAGTTATCTCGTCCGACTGTCACAAGGCGTGTTGAAGTCATGAGTCAGGACATGGCAGATAAACTAAAACATGATATCATGGAATGTACATACTTTTCTTTACAGTTCGACACCATTAATTTGAAGCTTCAAGATAAAGGAAAAACTATTATTGAGATGATTAGCGCAATAAACGCATTCAAAAGTAAATTGCAACTTATGATAGATCGACTGAAAAGAAAGGATCTGAAAAATTTTTCGTCTTTGAAAGCAAGGATTCCTCAGTTGAATTATGATATTTATGAGGCAGAATTATCAAATATTTTGGGCCAATTCGAAATACGTTTTTATGATTTCAGTAAATTGGCAAATATCGCATCATTTATGAGTTATCCTTTTTCGTGTAAAAACATTGAGGAATTAGTTACTGAAATAGCAAGTCAGTTTAACATGGACTCATGTTCTGTTGAAAATGAGTTAGTGCAGATTATATCAGATATACATCTCAAAGCCACAGCATCTGATACAAAATTCTGGTGTTTTATATCTGAAGATAAATAACCGAATCTAAGGCAAATCGCCCTTCAACTGACGGCAATGTTTGGGTCAACTTACTTGTTCGAGTCTGCATTTTCTGAAATGAAGATAATTAAGTCAAAATATCGTAATCGACTAACTGACGAACATATGTCATCATGCTTGCGATTAGCACTCGGTAATTACGTACCATCTTATGAAAAGTATTCTGAGGACATGCAGTGCCACGCTTCAACATCCAAAGTCACTCTTTAGTTAAGTTTAGACACTAGAACTCGTTTGGTTTGTAAGAACCAATAAACTCGCAATTTTGAATAATTATGAGTTTTTTCATTGACATTTTAGAGCAGACCTACACTTACCTTGACTAAAAAAAAATGCATATATTGCGAAAAAAACTAATATCTATGCCACGATACACCCTGCCTAGACGACAATCCTGCATCACACTTACTTGCAGCTTCTCAGAGTCGATCGATCGTAGTCTAACAATATTGAGGTAGATCGCCAGCAGTTCAAGTTTGAGCACCCCTGACGTAGGGCATTAATCTTAAAAATAAGTTTATAAGGAAATAAACGTATATACTCAAAAAAGGATGCAAATTCAAAGGTTCTGTGTTACTACGAGGTGTAAAAAATTAAATTTTAAAATTTTATAGTAAAAAAACAGGCTCAAAATTCTGCCGTAATTAGTTTTTCGCAAAAAAATTATTTCTTATAGTAGGGAGTACTTTGACTCTAAGGGCCTCCTAAAAGAACTCATTTTTAAAATGAACCTAACAGCTTGAGCCCTTCCCAATTAGGAAGGATGTTCAGCTATCAGAACTCAGCGAAAAAAGGTCAGTAACCAGGGAAGGACTATCAAAATAATAAAAAAAGACTACGCTGACAATGAAACTTGACTGGTAAAAAATCCTCCTTTATAATGGACTTTTAAAAAGTTAAATATTGCCCTACATCAGCGCTTCTCAACCTTTCAGTATTTGTGACCCAATTTTCAAACATAATTTTCATCTCGCCCCCCCCCCCCCTCTCATACAATATCAATGCATGCAATAATAATGTATTTTCAGTATTTTGATGCTAAAGCTACACTATGACCTTAATTACAAACCTTACAAACTACCAAGAATAAGTAAATTTATTCATATTTGGCAACACATATCTGCTGCGTTGACAAAACTAGAATCGATGCTTTCTGTCACGTCCACCATATCAGTAGTGGCTTCGCGAGAAGTTCCGAGTAGTTATAGAACATTCGGAAAGTTTGCCCAAAAGTGTATAAATGCTGCACCTCGTTCAATTACAGCCCGTCTCAGTCGAGTTGATCCTTCTACTGCTATCAGATTTATCGTGAATGTGTATGTTGTAATTTAGGTGTTAATTGAAATTCAAGGTATTAAGTATTCACGGCAGTAAATTTACACAAAAACATGGATAAATTTTTAAGTGGGCGTAAGCGAGCATCAGACGATAGTGAAGCATCAACAAGTGCACAGACGAGCGTGGTTCCAAAAATAAAATCAAGAAAATATTCTCAAGAATACTTAAATTTAGGGTTTACCAATACTAAAGTAAATGAAGAAGAAAGGCCCCTGTGTTATTTGCTCAAAAATCTTGGCAGCAGACAGCATGAAACCAAATAAACCTAAACGACATTTAGAAACGCTTCATAGAGAGTTCCTTAACAAACCCCGAGAATTCTTCAGATCAAAATTAAAATCATATGTAAAGCAGAAATCATTTTTTAAAAAAAACTTTGTCTGTGAATGAAAAGACTTTACTTGCCTCTTACAAAGTTTCATATAAAATAGCCAGATATAAAAAGCATCACACCATTGGTAAAGAGCTTGTTTTGCCAGCAGCAATTGAGGTGTTAGAAACTATGTTTGGAGATAATTTTGCCAAACAATTGCTATCCATACCTATATCAAATGATACTGTTGCCCGTCGAATTGGTGATATAGCTGAAGATGTACAGCATCAACTTTTCGAGAAGTTGGGTGACAAATTGTTTTCAGTTCAGCTTGATGAGGCAACAGATAGCAATAAAGATGCTCATTTCATTGCTTATGTTCGATTTTGCGTCGGAATGTGCGCCGATGGTGCTCATTCAATGTCTGGAAGATTTCAAAGTGTACAAGCACTTGTGAAACAAAAATCTCCACTGTGTATGTGGACACGTTGTATGATCCACAGAAAAGCTCTGGCTTCCTGCTCTGAATACTGTGCTCACTACAGTTTTAACCGTAGTAAATTATATTAAAATGAGACCCCTAAAATTTAAAATTTTTTCTGCACTTTGTAAAGACATGGGTGCCGAACATGCAGCGTTACTATTTTATTGCGAGGCAAGATGGTTATCACATGGGAAATGTTTGCTATGTGTTTATGAATTAAGAAATCGCCATTTTTCTAGAAGAGGAAAACCGACCGGAAGCCGAGAAGATTCGAGATAGTTTATTTGTGATGAAATTGAGCTACTTGGTCAATATATTCGAGAAACTAAATACCTTAAATCTTCAACTTCAAGAAACAAATACACATATATTCGATACAAGTGATAAAATTAATGCTTCTTGTAGAAAATTGGAATTGTGGAGCAGAAATGTAAAGCAAAAAAACCTAGAAATGTGTGCAAATGTGGGTGAATGTGTTAAAACATACAAGGCTGAAGAACAAACATGTGAAAGTTGTTTTAGTAACCATTGAAAATCATCTAGTCATGTTCACAAAGAATTTTAATAAGTATTTTCTTACTGACGACAACTTGGTAGCACGTTACGAGTGGGTTAGGGATCCATTTCAAAATACCCCCGAAGGGGTCTTAACTTCCGAAGAAGAAATCTTTATAGACTTTACGGCAAGTGGCAAAATCAAAAGACAATTTAACAATAAATCACTCTTTGAATTTTGGGCAGGGGTGAATGATGAGTTTTCTGCACTGAAAACAAGAGCATTTCATATACTACTACCATTTTCAACATCCTACCTTTGCGAAACTGGATTTTCTACGGTGGCTGCTTTGAAAACAAAATATAGATCTTAACTAAATATAGAAAAAGAACTCTATGAGTGTCTATTTCTAATATTAAACCATCATTCGAAAACCTTTGCTCTGCAAAACAGACCCAAGGGAGTCACTAATAATTATTAAACTTGTTTTTAATTTAGTAATGATATGTTAATTATTAGGCAAATACATTGTGCAGTACTAATATAATCCTATTTATAGGTGTATTATATCAGTGTAAATCTATATTTTATTTTTTATTATGTCAGAATGTATTTTGTTTTGCTTTCCTTTCAATAAATTATATTAAATGTTTTTAATAATAATTTCTTTTCGATACGCTCGCGTCCCCCCAATAATGTAATCACGCCTCCATAGTGGGGCGCGCCCCACAGGTTGAGAAACGCTGTCCTACATGGTAAAAATAATCCAAAGACAAAACCCTTTCTTGCAATGACATTTCAAAAGCTTGAATCCTTGCCCAAATCGATTAAAATAAAACCAGTGGACTGAAAGGGGACATCGGACAAATAACGGAACTCCTTAGCACTTCTGAAAAAATCAGGCCTCGGAAAACCTCTCCCCTCTCGTCAGTCCAGTACCCGAGAATAAAACGATAAATGTTGAAAGACTTTTAAAGCATAATAAAGAGTAGTCAATGAGCCAAACAAATTTGAATTTATTGCCGGCAGTAACATACAACAAATTGTATCTCTGGCTTGTGAAAGTTTAAAATTATAAAGCATACCTGCCCTCCGTCAGGTGCCCTTTAAAGCCACAGACTTACAGAGGAATTGTTAAAACCAATTACCGCTAGGCAACTCGATCGTTAGGGTTCTAACCCAGTATTTAAAATCTACATCAACTACGAATAATGAACGAAATTCACATTTCAGCACTGACCAATGGCTCATCAGCAGAGCTAGGGTACGAGATGGATTGACAGATGAGCGAACAGTGGTTACGGCTGAAATGTAGGCTTCGTTTATTTTTAGTAGTTGATATAAATTTACTGATGGACTACCAGAGACATTATACAGTCTGTCAAGCAAGATTGTGTCCGCGATTATTCATTTTTGGTAGATGTGATTCTAGCGATTCAATAAAAAATCGGTAGAGGGAATCTTTGTCTACGATGCATTTTAGTAAAAGTATCAGTCGATTCCGAACTTTCGTCGAAATCACGTAAAATCCAAAATGAGTCACTTGTTTGCGCGTCGATGCTAGGCAGTCTTTTTTTTATTCCCATTCAAAAGGGCCTAAAAAAGATCCTGCGGCCGCTAAATATATTAAAAAGTTATTTGTGCAGAAGTGGGTAAATTATTTTATCGAGACGAAAAATATCGACTACTTGCCAAAACGTGCCTCGGTTAGCGAAGTGACTCTGTTGAAAACGTTTGGTCTTTTGTAAAGAGAAAGCTCAGAGGAAACACTCTGAAGACTTCGACTCAATTATATTGCGAGATTGGAAAAATTTAGAGATCATTGCCGTAGTATGCAGAAAATCTCGTCGACAGCATGCCTCTAGATATTAGGCGATTATTGATACTAAGATAATTGGGCCGTTGTTAGCACACCAAAGAATACACTAATGGCAAAAAATGTTCTTGAAACACATTTTTTCAAGACTACGAGCGGTCACGTTCTTATCTGACAGATTATATATGTAAACTAAATATGTCATCCATAAAATCTGTTTCTGCCAAATCAATCATCCATTTAAAAGTGGGGTTACATGTAAAGAGTCGAGAAAATTATCACCATGTCTTATGCAAAAAATTATCTTTGTCCGCTTCCGTGCAACACCGCTAAGCAAATTGAACTGAATGTGTAATGAAACCTACATTCGATGCGTATCGGTGTAGCCACTTATTAATTTTAATAAACGATTATATGGGTTTATATATAATTTATTAAAACACAAATTCAGAAAATATTCAGATATTACTTATAAATATGTTATTTATTTTCTTTTCTACAGGTAAACATTAAATTTGATAAAAACAAACATTTGATCGATTCGTTAGCAGTCGCTTCAGTCAGCTAATTTTTCAGGACAAGATAGATGTGTGATCGCATTTTAATGTAAATATGCGGAGGCTTGTGGGTACCCTGTATAATATAGCCCTCGACTTTCTTATATTTACATGAACTAGAGTAAGAGGGCTACCTAAAATTTTGGCCTGTCGACTAACCTTTTGCCTAGTTGTTCATTCTATGGACAAGTCGAATAAAAAGCCTTTAACGTTGATTTTACGGCCTCCGTGCCCTGAAATTAACAATTAAAGCCCAAAATGATATATCCTAAAATGGACGTCGTTTAACCACTTGAATCAAGTACCAAAACATTTGTTGATACTAAAAAAGTCGAGCCCCAAAGGGTAAACGCTGCCGAGACCGGACCTAGCTTTAGGGCCCAAAAAACGTCGATCCCAAAATGATAATTTAACCATGTAAAATCAATAAATTTAGTTTGTCTTCGATAAAATTAGAGAGAACCTGTAAAAGGCTCACGCCGCCAATACCGAAGGACGAAGCTGGATCCACTTTTTTCAGCTAGAAACGGTCGTTTTTGGCTGCCCCAGAAATTGCATAGAAAAGGCTTTTTCGGGCCTATGGTGAAAGACCCGAACACTATGGGGCCTCGAGAATGGCAAATTCTTCGGATTCTATGTGTCGAAAAACATAAAAAAATATCAATTTTAGTCATACGGTACGAATTTTATGACGCTATAATAGCGTCTATACCATCAGAATTTCGATTTTTTTTTTACCTTTAGAAATGCCTTGGCTTGTTCGGGTAAAAGCGAGGCGGCTGCCCTTGTGGTACTTTATTAATTAAGGCCTAAATTTTCCAAAAATAACTTGGGCAGACGCGTAGGACCCAAAACTTGGGACTTACGGTCTTATTTATTCAAAAACTTGAAAAACGACCATTTTTAGCTAGAAAAAGCGGGTCCAGCTTCGTCTTCCGATATTGGCGGCGTCTGCCTTTTGCAAGTTCCCTCTTATTTTATCAAGAACAAACTAAATTTATTGATTTTATATGGCTAAATGACAATTCATTTTTGGTACGACGTTTTTTTGGTCCGGCCTCAGCGGCGTTTGCCCCTTGAGGCGCCCGACTTTTTTAGTGTCAACAAATGTTATAGTACTTGGTTCAAGTGGCTAAACGACGTCCCTTTTTGGATGTAGCAATTTGGGCCTTATCTGGACATTCCAGGGCACTGGGGCCGCAAAATCAACGTTAAAGGCTTTTACTCAATTTTTATTTTTTTTATTCTATTTATTTTATTTACTCGGATAGTCGACAGGTCAAAATTTTAGGTCGCCCTCTTGGTCTATTAATATTAATTAACCAAATAAGAATTTTAAGCATCCGTCAAAGAATATTTTTTCTTATCTAATCATTTTTACTAAAACAGGACGTCAAAAACTTAAAATTAATTAAATCCCTCACAGCTGTTTCTTTCTAACCTGGTGGTTTTAAGTTCCATTTGGCCATCCGGCCGCAGGTGAATAGAAAGACGGTAGGCAAGGGTGTGAATTGTTTTTACGACTTCTAAATTACACCTTACCACCCCCTATAGAGGCTGGCAATAATGGACGGCGTGAGAACTTCATAATTAGCTGATGATTGTTATTAATTTGCAAGAATAACTTAATCCAAGTATTACGAATCGATATGATTAAATGATAAGTAATTTATGAGAAATGCACAAACACAATAGCAAAAGAAAGTTATGCCACAGTAAACATAATACACAGTAGCGATACCTAAGAAAATTTTTAGGTCCTGTTTTTTATCACACATACAAACAACATTGCTGCCAGCGCGGTCACGGTTTGTGTTTACATCTGAATTTCAAGAAGAATCTTTTCATAACGTGCTCCGAAATTCATTATTAATAATTTTCCATTAAGTAAATGACTCATTTGACGTTATAATTGAAAATAATTATAAAAAAGATGTCAAGAGGAAGTTTTGGTTGTGTGGTTAGTGCTTGTAAAAATATATGTGGCATCGCCAAAGTAGTTAGTTTTTTTAGATTTCCCAAAGATCCTAAAAGGTAATTTATTCATAATTCTTTATTTCTATTATGCAATATATTATACAGCGTGCCCCATATGTATAGAATAATGATACCACAGCATTTATTAATCAGTATATCAAAAAAAAATGTTTAAATAAAAGTTATAGGGTGTTATACGGCGCATATGCTGACGTTGACAATAAAATGTTTTGAACTGTCAGTTCGAAGAAATTACGCCATCTTGATTTTCTTTAAATAGAAAGCCCTGTATAGTATTTTATTTTTGAGTCCTACTAAAAATTCTAGATATTATTGATAAATTGAACTATTTTGGAATTATTTATATTTGAAATTAAGCAGAATATCCGAATCGAGAACCTATTACCCAAACTGTTTTGGAATTATTGCCATTTGAAATTTAAAAAAAAAAGACAAAAAACTATTAATAAATATTCTAGGTTTATTTTTAAGGTAATAGTTACTCAAGATGCATACCGTTAACAGCGAGGTAATGACCCAATCTGTCATAAACAACCTGAACAGAATTTTGCAGAGAGTTCGGGGTGATCTGAGCTACTTCATATTGAATTCCTTGTTGTAAATCTTCTACAGTTTCAGGTCGACTTCGGTATACTTTGATTTTCAAATGACCCCATAACAAAAATCGAGTGGCGTAAGGTCGGGACTCCTTGCAGGCCATTCTGCAGCATTTCTTCTACTCTTGTTGTGTTTTCGTACGGTCTCCGTAACCAACCAGCATTAACAAAGTGATTCTTTTAGTTTCTGTTAAATGTATCATTATGATATTACGCTCAAATTGCAGTTTCAGAAAATACAACAATCAATAAATCATTTTTTAACGCGTTAAGGCGTTACCTGACAGTAAATGTTTGACACAAGCCAGCTTAATTTTTTTTTTTAAATTTGATTTCCTTAATTTCAAATGTCAATAATTCCAAAACAGTTCAATTTAGATATATGGTATGTTAGACAAATAATATCTAGAATTTTTAGTAGGACTCAAACATAAAATAAATCCATTTTAAAACATTTAAGATGGCGTAATTTCTTCGAACTGACAGTTCAAAACATTTTATTGTCAACGTCAACATGTGCGCCGTATAACACCCTATAACTTTTATTTAAACATTTTTTTGATACACTAATTAATAAATGCTGTGGAATCATTATTCTATACATATGGGGCACCCTGTATATTCAGTGACGGGCAGAAAGTGGCGGCAAATGGGATTTTTCTTTATTAATAAATTTAGAAGAAAAGTGAGTTTATAGGTGAATTCTGCATCAACTCAAAAAACTTACACTGTCGATTGTCATTTATCGCTGGGCGGGACATTTCAATTTTCTAAAGTTTAAAATCCAAAAGTCACTCGAAATTTCGAAAATATTTATTATGAAAAAGTGTTTAGAATTGCATTTTATTGTAGTATGCAAAAGTTTAGATCAATTTAGACAATTTTTGACCATGTGATTGCAAGGAGATTTTTATTTCTGGAATTTTTCAATCCATCCTCGTAGATCAAAGTAATCTCAATTGTGATCTATTTCGCTTGAGACTATCTGTTCAAAAGACACATTAGACAAAATATTTAAGCTTGTGCTTAACCATGGGGAAGTTGTTATTAGTGTTCCGTACAGAACTCTTATAAGATCACTTCGGTGTCTATCCGTCTGTCTGTCTCTCCGTCTGTTCGTCTGTCACACCCGATTTTCTCCGAAACTATTCAACATAGAAAGTTGAAATTTGGCACTAATATAGGAATTGATGGCCCCATCAGAGTCGTGTAGTTTGGAAAATTTTGACTCAAAGTTTAGTTTTGGGGAGTGAAATCGGAAGTAAAAAAAAGAAAATACCAGGTCATCGAGTGGAGTGTTAAATGAAAGCTTGTGTAAACAAGGGTTCAAAAATATTTGTAACGTAATAGTTACGCACACTTTTCTTTGTGTTATTTTCAAAAAAATTGCCAAAAATCGCTGCCACTCCTTATCTCAAAAAGTATTGATCAAAATATTTTGAAAACATTCTCGAATATTCTCCACAGGGTGTAGACTGAAGAGAATTATCACGAGTGCATTACTTATTTCATATCATATCAGCTATCAGTTTTTAACAAAGATCGAAAACGACCTTTGTTGAAAACTCATTTGAGGTGTGTTTTGTAAAGTCATTGATCATTTTATACCCTCGTAACAAAAATTTTTATTCTAAAAGCAATCAACGTACGGAACACTGCGCAAGTCCGACTTGCACTTGGCCGGTTTTTTTTACTTATAATTCTTAGATTTCTGTAACATTTTTTCTTTAACCTATCAGAATAAGTAAGTATATACTAACACGTAGGTTGAAAAGTTTTTGGTCTGACACATAGATGCCGCCCTTTTCAAAAAATCTATATGATTTTTAGAAAGTACCAACCTTCAAACGATACGTTTCAAAATTTCATGACGTCTCGAAGATTAGTTTACAGTGGTTTTAGTGACGCTACTATTTGATATTTTTAAAATAATGGAAAAAATCGAATTTCGTGTGTTGATTAAACACTGTCTTTTGATGGGAAAAAATATCGTTCAAGCAAAGCAATGGCTTGATAAGTGTTACAGGTTGTTACACCGTAAAACATTAAAAAAATCCACAAAATTATTTTGGATGACCGTAAAGTGAAATTGCATGAGAGCTGACACCCTAAAGATATCAAAAGAGCGTGTTGGTCATATTTTGTACAAAACTTTGGGCATGAGAAAGCTCTGTTCAAAATAGGTATCCTGTTTGCTCACAATGGACCAAAAACGACAACGTGCTGATGATTCTAAGCGCTGTTTGGACTTGTCAAAACGCAATAAAAAGGATTATTTCATGCAATATGGACAACGGATGAAACATGAATCAACCACTACAGACCGGAATCAAATCGGCAGTCAGCTAAGGGGACAACCGCCGGTGAAAGCCGCCCGAAGCGACACAACAGTCGGCTGGAAAGGTTTTGGCCTCTGTATTTTGGAATACGCATGGAATAATTTTCATCGACTATGCTGAGAAGAGAAAAATCATCAACAGCGAATATTATATAAAGTTATTGGTGCGTTTGAAGACAGAAATCGCAAAGAAATGGCCCCAAATAAACAAGAAAAAAAGTGCTATTTCATCAAGACAATGCACCGTGTCACAAGTCGTTGGCAAAAATTGCATGAATTGAAGTTCGAATTGCTTTCTCATCCACCGTATTCTCCAGATTTGGCCCCCAGCGACTATTATCTATTCGCAGACATCAAAAAAATGCTCGCGGGAAAGACATTTGGCTCCAATGAAGAAGTTATCAGAAGCCTATTTTGAAGGCAAAGACAAATCCTTCTACAAGAAAGGTATAGAAATGTTAGAAAAGCGTTTGACTGATTGTATCGCTCTTGAAGGAGACTATGTTGATGAATAGAGTCGAATTTTACAAAACAAAATATGTTTTAAGTAGCTAGACCAAAAACTCTTCAACCTACGTGTTATATATGTTGTGCTACTCTGTTATTGCCCGGCAGCATCTGTTTGGTAACCTTTCTTTGGAATAAATAAATAAATGGTTAATAAACAAATATCTTTAATTTTCTTTTTACTTCATTCAATAAGAGAAAAAATAACACTCCGAGATTTTTGCGTTTTTTAGATCACAAAAAACATAGTTTCCAATACACGTCGGTCTGTCAGTCGTTATTTGAGAACTGTATATTTGCGATACAAGTACGGCTTAAATTATTTTACCGACACTGTTAATCAGGGTCCAATCACCTCTACATACTAGTTCTATTAAGAATGGAAATAATGAAAAAACAGCATTCACTTTGAAAACAAGTACTGAATTTGACTTTCCCACTGAGAATAACTTAAACCAAGCGCTACAATCAGAAATTTTAAATTATAGCTGCTTTAAGGTAAAATATAAATCACAAAAAAATTTGAGCACAGGAAGGGCTTTAGAGATATTTACGACTGAAACTTACCATTTCTCTCTACATACAATTTCGGTTAAAACGGAAAATAACGAAAGAATATCACAATTTCTCGACTCCAAGAATCCTGAAAAAAAATATCAAGATATATATTAAACAACCTCTCTAACCTCCCCCCTTAACCTCTTACATGCTCGATTTTAAAAACCTGACAAGGACATATAACATTTAACTAAGAAAATATAAAAAATGTATGAACCTCTACCTATTTTAACCGAACCCGTTGAAGAAACATCGCTCAAAATTATAGGTCCCATCTCTACTGCAAGTATTATATGCCCAGATTTCCCATTTCGTTCGAGAGTTATCATACCAACAGATAAACAGAGCATCGGAATGGGAGACCCTGTTTTTCATAATTTAGAGACACTGAATCGCCAAGATATGCAAAAATCTCTGAGGGTGATTTTACACAAATACAATACTTCACTTTGCAACTTCACTATATATTCGAAGCTCTCACTCGTAACCCCTTCCCTACACTTTAAAACAGTTATATGCTTGGCTACAAATATTTATGCTTAAAATTTATTTATTATCTCAATGAAAAAAATGTAAATATTTCCATCTATAATATATGTATATAAAATGCAACGTCTCTCTGTCTGTCTGTCTGTCTGTCCGTTACTGCGCTTATCACTGGAGAAACACTTATTCGATTGACGTACTTTTTTTTTTAAAACATACATATGTTCTCTGGCCAGGTTATAGGCTATATTTTATTACGATAGGTAGCATAGGGAATGAGCAGTGACGATAATAGTGAATGAAGTCGGAAAAAAGTTTGCCGCTAGCGCGTTCCCTTGCAGTACCCCGCCTAAACCATTAAATTTGGAACAATGTAGCAGAGAATATTTATAATCTATAATCTATAATATATATAAAATGCAATGTCTCTTTGTCTGTCTGTCTGACCATTAGTGCGTTTATCAGGCGAGAACAACTTATCCGATATACGTGTCTTTTTTTAAATTCATATATATATTCTTTGGCCAGGTTATATAGTAATAATAATAATCTATATCTATAATATATGTAAAATGCAACGTCTCTCTGTCTGTCTGTCTGTCCGTTAGTGCGCTTATCCCTCGAGAACCACTTATCCGATTTACGTGTTTTTTTAAATTCATACATATGTTCTCTGACCAGGTTATATAATAATAATAATAATAATCTATATAATATATATAAAACGCAACGTCTCTCTATCTGTCTGTCCGTTAGTGTGCTTATCATTCGAGAACCACTCATCTGATTTACGTGATTTTTTTTTAAATTCTTAATTTAATATATGTCAAAAAAAATCTATAATATATATAAAACGTAACGTCTCTCTGTCTATCTGTCTATCCATTACTGCGCTTAGCACTCAAGAACCACTTATCCGATTTACGTGTTTTTTTTTTATAAAATACAAAGGGAATAAACAGAGACAAAATGCTAATATGTAGGAAAAAGATGGAAGTTTAGCAGTAAGCTTCGCAGAAAGTCTGAATAGATGGGGGAGTACTTTAAAGAAACACTAAATGGAGATGAAAATGAGTTGAATGAGAAATAGGAAGCAAAATTAATTGAAGGGCAGGAGGCGACAAATAAACCCTGCAAAGAAGAAATAAGAGAAAAACTCAGAACCCAAAAAAAATAGGGCCCCGGGTGGAAATTGTAGAACTGATAAAAGCTGGAGGAGTAGATCTGGAAAATGAACTATGCCGGTTGGTGCAATAAATATGGGAAACAGAAAAGATGCCAGTGAGCTGGAGAGAGTCGCTCATTTGTCCAATATACAAAAAAGGAGAAAAAACTATATGTGCTAATTACAGACCAATAGCCTTACTGGATGTCGTAGATAGTAGTGTTGACTATCAAAAACAAACTAGCAGAGAAAGCCGAGTCTATTCTGGGAGAGTACCAGTGTGGATTCAGGAAAAATAGATTGGTTACAGACCAGATACTTTCGATTAAGCAAATCCAAGATAATAGCTTAGAACAAAATTTGGCACTACACTTGGTCTTTGTGGATTTCAGAGAAGCATATGACTCTGTAAATAGAGAAGGATTCTACAAGATAATGGAAGAACTAAAAATTCCAAGTAAATTGATTCGCATGGTGAGAATGACCCTGAATGACACAGAAAATAGAGTGTTGGTTGAGGGCAAAGTATCAGACAAGTTTAAGGTGAAGAGGGGATTAAGACAGGGGGAACCAGTGTCGACATGTTTATTTAATTTGGTATTAGAGAAGATAATCCGGGAGTTCGAAAGAAAAACAAATGGAACGATATACCAACAAACCTGCCAATGATTGACTCATGCGGATGATGTAGCAGTGATTGCAAGAGCAAAAAAGAACCTCAAAAAAGCCATAAGTAGGATAGAAGAAAGGGGAAGGATGAGAGGACTAAAGATAAATGAGGAAAAAACAAAATACATGGAAATTACAAAGAAGAAGGATAATAAAAACAACAAAAGTTTAGATATAATAAATAACTTAGGGAAAAGATATATGTTTGAAAAAGTAGACAAATTTAATTATCTGGGAGTAACAATAACAGAGAGTGGACAAGAAAGGGCGGAGATACAAGAAAGAATAGCAAAAGTACAGAGATGTTTGGGGGCAATGAATCCAATATTGAAATCAAAGAATGTATCAAGAAAAGCAAAAGAAAGAATATATACGACAGTTGTCAGACCCACGGTGACATATAGGTGCGAAACGTGGAAACTGAATGCAAGAGAAAAGGAGACGTTGGAGGTGTGGGAATGGAAAGCTTTGAGAAGAATCTACGGAGGAAGGAAAGAAGAGGGACTGTGGAAAAGAACTAACTACGAATTAAAATGCCTATATACGAAACCCCTTATAAGCCAAATCATAATAAGCCAGGGATTAGGATGGTTGGGACACGTGGCAAGGATGAAGGAAGAAAGACAGGCAAAGCAAGCCCTAACAAGAGGAGTGGTTGGAAGAAGACAGTAAAGCAAGATCCGGAGTTGATCGGAATCCCGCACTGTGAAAAGCTAACAGGAGACAAAAAGAAGTGGAGACAAGTATGCAACCAAGCCATGGGCCTCTAAGGTCCCTTGAGCTATATAATAATATAAACATAACGAATAAGCAGTGACGATAAAGGTGAATCAAGTCCACGCGAGCGGAGCCGCGGGCACGGCTAGTAATTCTATAAAAACACTTATACTACCCCTTTCATACCATTTCCCTGAAGCGAAAACTCTTAAAATTACGGGTTTCTCATTCACTTTGAGTATTATATGTGTACTAAATTCGAAATAGATAGCTTATTTCGATCGATATTTACTGCGGCAACACATCGACAGACAGGCTGCTGTAAATTGGAAATATAATTAGTGTTCCGTACGGAAAACTTATAAGATCACTTCGGTGTCTGTCCATTTGTCTGTATGTCCGTCTGTCCCACCCGAATTTCTCCGAAACTATTTGACACAGAAAGTTGAAATTTGGCACTAATAATAAGAATTGATGAATGAGTCAGAGCTGTGTAGTTTTGAAAATTAAATTTTGACTTAAGGAGTTAGTTTTGGGGGGCGAAATCGAAAGTAAAAAAAAAATTTTTAAGGTCATCAAGTGAAGTGTCAAATGAAAGCTTGTAAAAACATGATATAATATTTGCGCACACTTTTCTTTGTCTTATTTTTAAAAAATTGCCAAAAATCGCTGTCCCCCCCTTATCTCGAAAAGCACTGACCAAAAAATTTTGAAAAAATTCTGGAATATTCTCCATACGGTGTAGATTGAACGAAAATTATCACGAGTGCGTTAGCTCTGATAAACAATCTGGAATAAAAATAAAAATAAAACTTCAAAATCATCAATTTTCAACAAAGATCGGAAACAAACTTTGTTAAAAACTCATTTAGAGTAACAATTTTTTTTTTTTTAAACTAGCCGTGCCTGCGGCTCCGCTCGCGTGGACTTGATTCACTATTGTCGTCACTGCCTATTCCTTATGTTACCTAACGTAATAAAATATATCCTACAACCTAGCCAGAGAACATATATATTTTATAAAAAAACACGTAAATCGGATAAGTGGTTATTGAGTGATAAGCGCACTAACGGACAGACAGACAGAAAGACGTTGCGTTTCATGTATATTATAGATTTTTTTTGATAAATATTAAGTTAAGAATTAAAAAAAAAACACGTAAATCGGATAATTGGTTCTCGAATGATAAGCACACTAACGGACAGTCAGACAGACAGAGAGACGTTGCGTTTTATATTTATTATATAGATTCACATATTATTATTATTATTATTATATAACTTGGCCTGAGAACTTATGTATGAATTAAAAAAAAACACGTAAATCGGATAAGTGATTCTCGATTGATAAGCGCACTAACGGACAGACAGAAAGACAGAGAGGCATTACATTTTATATATATTCTATTCTTTGTTACATGATATTGTTCCATATTTAACGGTTTAGGCAGCGTATTGCAAGAGAGTGCGCTAGCGGTAAACTTTTTTTCGACTTGATTCACTATTATCGTCACTGCTTATTCCTTATATTACTTAACGTAATAAAATATATCCTAGAACCTGGCCAGAGAACATATGTATAAATCTAAAATAAAAACACGTAAATCGGATGAGTGGTTCTCGAATGATAAGCGCACTAACGGACAGACAGACAGACAGACAGACAGACAGACGTTGCATTATATATATATATATATATATATATATATATATATATATATATATATATATATATATATATATATATATTATAGATATTATAGATTATTATTATACAACCTGGAAAGAGAACATATGTATGAAAAAAAAAAACATGTAAATCGGATAAGTGGTTTTCGAGTGATAAGCGTACTAACGAACAGACAAACAGACAGAGAGACGTTGCATTTTATATATATTATTTTCTTTGCTACATGATATTATTCCATATTTAATGGTTTAGGTAGTGTATTATAAGAGAACGCGCTAGCGGCAAACTTTTTGCCCACACGATTCACTATTATCGTCACTGTTTATTCCTTTTGTTACCTAACGTAATAAAATATATCCTATAACCTGGCCAGGGAACAAATGTATGTTGAAAAAAAGTACATAAATCGGATAAGTGGTTCTCGAGTGATAAGCTCACTAACGAACAAACAGACAAACAGAGAGACGTCGCATTTTATATATATTATAGAAGATTATGGTTCACCTGGCCAGAGAACAAATGTATGAATTAAAAAAAAAAAAACACGTAAATCGGATAAGTGGTTCTCAAGTCATAAGCGCACTAACGGCCAGACAGACAGATACAGAGACGTTCCTTTTTATATACAATATATTATATTCTTTGCAACATGATATTGTTCCGTATTTAATGGTTTAGGCAGTGTATTGCAAGAGAACACCCTAGCGGCAAATTTTTTTCCGACTTGATTCATTATTATCGTCATTGCTTATTCCTTATGTTACCTAACGCAACACAATATATCCTATAACCTGGCCAGAGAACATATGTACATTTAAAAAAAAAGCACGTAAATCGGATAAGTAGTTCTCGAGTGATAAGCGCACTAACGGACAGACAGACAGACAGACAAACAGAGAGACGTTGCATTTTATATATATTATAGAAGCAATCACCGTACGGAACACTAATTGTGCAAGTTCGACTTGAACTTGGCCGGCCTTTCGTTGTGTTTTACGGACCCTGAAACATAAAGAAATGCGAAAAATCCGGAAGGTGATACTCCAGTTTTTTGTGCCTCTATGTACCCTAATTCCCGAAACTCCATAATGTTCTGACTTGAAGAAAAAAGAAAACAATGTTTTGTTCTGTCGATTCAACTATTGATAATATTAACCAAGCTTTTCTGAAGGTTGCTACTTGAAGCAACAGGACTGTGAGTTTGTTAAGTAATTCTTAGGGAATCTATAAACAACTTAATAACTGTTATAAAGAGATATGGTCGCGGTGGGGGAGGGGGGAGTTCTATTTCCAAAACCCGCGTTCCATGATGTAGATATGCTTCCTTAACATCGAAAACACAAGTAGAGGAAATTTTAAAAAGGCAAAATTATTTATTTTTAAAACCTTTAAAAGATTACACACACAGGGCTGTTGCATTTAAAAAAGTTAGTAAAATAAAAAAATTAGTACTTACGAAAGAAAAGCTCTGGGGAGTTGATTATATCCAGTGCTAAACACTCACACTTACACATACACACACACGAGAAAAATTAACGAGAAAACTAATCTAAATCACTTCTTTCTGGAATGTTTGGAAGAACTGATTACGTCGAAAACGAAGTAGTCTATGAAAGACTAAATATGGACACATATCGTAACAAAAAAGTTGGCTTTGAATAAATGACGCTAGTCTGTCGTGGTAAGTTTGTAGTATGCATTGCGCTAGACGTACAACTTTTAGAAATTTTTGTCAGTAGCGACTCGTCACTTAAGGGTTCAAAAACATAAAGAAATAATTAGAACTTTAGCTGCTTTACTAATAGAACGAATGTATTAAAATATGTTTTATTGGAGAAATAATTAGATTTTTAGCTGCTTTATTAATGTTAAAGTATGTTTTGTTGGAGTTTACTCACAAAAGGAACACACAAATAAGGACAAATTATTTATTTTTACATTCATTGGAAATTTTCAATATTATTTTAAAAGATGGTGCTATTGAGATGTGACATTACTATTGTTGTAAAATTTGATATTTGTTATTGTTAAAACAGTGGCAGCTCCGAAATTGGCTGAGTAGTTTATTTACAATGAGTGTTTAAAAAAAACAGTTTTGTGATCGAATGGAAATTTCACGTGAAAGTTTTCATTTGGTGATTTTTTACGATTTTAGTAAAGGCCTAACAAAACAACAATGCCTCGAATCGCTTCGTTTAACTTTTGGTAATGAATCATCATCAGAAAAGACTGTTTACAATTGGTTTGAAGAATTTCGTCATGGTCATGCTTCCGTCAGTGATGAATTTCGTGCAGGTCGACCATAATCGGTTGTTGTTTGAAAAAACATCGATGCTCTGCACAACATGATTGAAGAGGATCGACGTGTGACTTACCGTGAGATCCTTAGGCATATCGAAGACTGCAGTATATTCGATTTTACATGAATATTTAGCTGGGAAAAAGATCTGTTCCCGGTAAGATACAACGAATTGTACCAAAATACGCATACCTAGTACTCAATCGGAGGCTGACGGAGCAGCCACAAACTGACAGAGTGGTTGGCACATCCAACACTAAAGGCAGGCAGCGCGATTTGCGAGGGATCAACCTCAAATCTTATGTGGTTTATTGTAAAACAACTGAAAATAGGCAAAGCCAATATTTCAGCAGTCTACCCACTGTTCTCTTATCCATCCATCCCGAGACGCGAACAAGAGAACAGAATTTTAAGTACTGATTCCGGTACTTACGGAACACAATGGTAAGATACAACGAATTGTACCAAATACCTCAGTACTCAATCGGAGGCTGACACAGCAGCCACAAGCCGACAGAGCGGTTGGCAAAGCCAACACTAAAGGCAGGCAGCGCAATTTGCGAGATATCAACCTCAAACCTGGTTTATTGTAAAACAACAGAAAATAGGCGAAGCCCATATTTCATTAGCCTAATAAAAGTTTAAAGAGACTGGTTTGGCTTTAAAAAAAAACTTGCATAAGGTGACAAAGGACGTCGTTAAGCAAAATTAGAATGCGTTCGAGTGTCATTTTGTGAGAATCCCAACTTCTCCATACGCATATGACCAAGTACGGTAAGATGCATTCCTTGTAAAAATTTATGTCTACGCCACTACAAGATTCAGCTGGTATAAGAGTTAAAGCTAAATAATAATGTTAAGACGGGACGACGACTGCCAGAGACACTTAGTGGCGATGCAGAGTGGTCCACGTGAACCGACACTTATTTTGGCAATTTTAATATTTGAACGTTAGCGTTAAGCCTGAGCTCGACAATAGAGAGATTTTGCAACGCTTGTTTTGGTAGGCCGCTGTCTTTATCTTTATTTAAAGCATGCGCCCACCGTTTGGAGCTTGCGCAGTAGTAAAGGGAAGAAATTAAATACAAAAGACTCAGCTATTATCGTTATTTGAAGCATGCACTCACCATCTGGAGCTTGCGCAGTATTGAAACAAAATAAGAGTTAAGTTAATAAGGATAATGATTTTCTTTATTTAGAAACTTTTAAGAGAGGTTATTTGAAGTTCGTTATTATGGTAGGGCTTGTTTTTTAGTGTTCCGTACGGAACACTCATAAGATGACTTAGGTTTCTGTCTGTCTGTCCGTCGGTCTCTCTGTCACACCCGATTTTCTCCGAAACTTGAAATTTGGTGATAATATAGAAATTGATGGCCTCATCAGAGCCATGTCGTTTTGAAAGTCAAATTTTGACTAAAGGGGTTAATTTTGGGGGGTGAAATCGAAAGTGAAAAAAAATATTTTTTAGTAGGTCATCGAGAGTGGTATCAAATGAAAGTTTGTGAAAATACGAGTAAAAAATATATATGTAACATAATACCTGCGCACACTTTTCTTTGTATTATTTTTAAAAAATCGCAAAAAATCGCTATCCTCGAAAAGTACTGATCAAAAAATTTTGAAAAAAATTCTGGAATATTCTCCACGGGGTGTAGATTGAACGAAAATTATCACGAGTGCATTACCTTTAATAACTTATCTGGTATATAAAAAAAAAAATTCAAAGTCATCAGATTAGGAACAAACGTTGTTGAAAACTCATTTGGGATGTGTTTCGTGAAGTCAGTGATTAGTTTATACCATCGTAACAACATTTTTTATTTTAAAAGCAATCAACGTAAGGAACACTAATTGTGCAAGTTCAACTTGCACTTGACCGGTTATTTTTCCTACTTAGGTATACAAACAATTAAGAAAATACAGTAAAATTGAAATAATAATCTTTCATTGCAAATAACACTGACAACACTTAATTAGTGTTCAGATTATGTTGAAATTTTGCAATCTTTGACACAATGGCATGTGTGTAGTGCTAATTTCAAATGAAATTTTATTTATCACACATTCGTATTACCTTGGGAATATTGAAGGAAGTAATAGAAACATGCTAGACCCAACTTTAATTTAGAAACTTTTGTTGACCCATCAAATATTAATAGCCGGTGTGCTTAACTATAAAATGAATGAAAAAATAAATAAAAGTAAAACCTGAACTAACCTAACATTTCAATTCATTCGCCGGTTAATCCAAGTAGGTAAATTTAGGTTGGCGACTCAAAGTATGTGGTTTCCTTAAAAAAAATGATATTTTTAATAAGACTTATGCGTCTCACGTAACGTCTCACTCCCTATATATTAATGTTGTATTAGACGTAGTTTCTCAAATTACCTTTTTTCTATCTGAATATGTTTGGCGTCATTGATTTTTTGTTTCACCGCTCTGATTGACATCTATCTCTAACAGTGTTTGACAAATAATTATAACACAGCCCCACAAAAAAAAAAGTGGGGTATACTTTTGATGCGATATATCAGATCCGTAGTATTTTTGCCCGCTGATCACGAATCTGACGTCAGAATATCGCCATCACATCTCAATTTTTTTCTAACCTCAAAAAATAGGTAAAAATTAGTAAAAATTAAGAAAAATATACTCCTAAAAAAATTGATTCAAGCTTTTTCATGAATCCAAAGATGTATTAATATGTATTCGGACACGCTAAGCTAATATTCATCGGTTGGATTGAGCCATACAGTTCTGTTTTTTTTCTAACTTCAATAAATCACACAGATATAGTGCTTCTTGAATGCAAAAACGAATTCAAATTAAAATTCAACCGATCCTTACCAAATTTGGTACACGGGGATTTTTTGGGTCGCTGATCACGAATCTGAGGTTGGATTTGCAAAATTCAAGATGGCAGATGTTTTCGCGCCATTTTGAACGCCGAAAAAATTCATCGGTCGATTTTTATTCTTCTACCTGCATCCAGGGCACCTCCACGTGGTGACGGTGGGTAACGGTGTTACTCCACTAGCCGGCAGAGTCCCTGGATAACGGCTTAGATGCCGTCATGGCAGGTAGAAGAAAGAGAATTACGATGCAGGGACTCGGAAACCCAGTATCGGCGGTTGGTCAGGGTGGGAAAGCGGGCCCGCAGCCGTCGTCATCCAGTGACCGTAGTTCTTCATGTGTGGGTGACTTGGCTCATGTAGAGTATAATGCTACAAGAAAACGGTCTCACGGTACAAGGACTTTTCATAAGTGCGATAAAAACAGTGATTCATTTTGTTATATTTGCTGTCAACACGTATTGAGTAAAATGGGGTCACGATAACGGATAAGATTAAAACCAGGATACAGATTGGGTTCCCCACATCATTTGCAGTTCTTGCAAAATAATATTGTACGTCAATAAGAAGGCGATTAAATATTCCAGACCAGCAATATAGAATAGACCATACAGTGAAAATGATTGCTACTTTTGTATGAATGTTGTATCTAGGCATAACCGAAAAAATAAAAGCACTATTACTTATAACGATGTTTCGACAGTAACAAGACCAACTAAACTAATTCCGCCTCCTGAACCACTTGATGCTGATGTTATGGAAATAAATGATTTCACCTTATCAGTTCATGCCGAAAACATTGAGACTGTCGAAAAAGATTCAAACACTGTTACTAATGAATGTTCTAGTGACAACCTATCATATACTAGTGACACAGATAAAGAATTTCTATCATACAACCGTAAACCAGAACCAATACTCGTATCACAGTCAGAACTTAGTGATCTAGTCAGAGATTTAGGCTTATCCAAATATGGTTCAGAGCATCTTGCTTCCTTTTTAAAGAAAAGACATTTACTTAAGCCAGAAGCTACGATTTCTTATTATAGAAACAGAGATGAAGAATTTCGAAAATATTTCACAATGGACGAGGAATTGTCACTTTCATATTGTACCGATGTAAAAGGTCTAATGGATGAATTTCAAAATAACTCATACGATCCTGAAGAATGGAGACTGTTCATTGATTCTTCTAAACAGAGCATTAAGGCAGTTTTGCTGCATACCAACGTTTACGTTCCCATTCCGATTGCTCATTCTACAGTTATGGAAGAGCAATATGAAAAAATGAAGCAGCTTTTGATAAAAATAAAAAATGCTGATCATAACTGGAAAATTTGTGGAGATCTGAAAATTGTAACAATATTGCTTGGTCAACAGTCAGGGTTTACACTTTATCCCTGTTATAAATGTCTGTGGAATAGCAGAGACAGGGAACGTCATTATAAGAAAAAAAAATTGGCCAACAAGAGAATCGTTCACTCCTGGTGAAAATAATGTATTGTTTCCACCATTGGTAGATCCAGGAAAAGTTCTTATTCCCCCGCTTCACATTAAGCTTGGACTTATGAAGCAATTCACGAGAGCATTAGATACAAACGGCCCATGGTTCAAATATTTGCATAAAAAATTTCGGAAATTTTCTGAAGCTAAAATTAAGGCAGGCGTATTTGACGGGCCACAAATAAGAAAATTGTTTCAAGATTCATTATTTGTTACTAAAATGAATAAAGTTGAAAAAGCTGCTTGGCTTAGTTTTAAAGAAGTCGCAATAAACTTTTTGGGAAATAATAAAAGTCCTAAGTACAAAGAAATAGTCGAGAAAATGGTAAAAAAATTTTCAAACATTAGGTTGCTTAATGAATTACATTTCCTGGACTCCCACATCGATGATTTCCCAGATAATCTTGGTGACTACAGTGAGGAGCAAGGGGAACGTTTTCACCAAGATCTGAAAATCATAGAAAATCGGTATCAAGGACGATGGGATGACCATATGCTAGCGAAGTATTGCTGGTCGCTAAAAAGAGAAACAAGTCCTCAAAAGCGTTTGGGCAGAAAGCCTTTGAATAGGTCATTCGCGGAAAAAAGAACAAGATACAGCCAAAAAAAGGAAAGTTAGGCGCGGGTCTAACCTTCGCAATTCTAGGGCTTAAGGGTCTACTATTTGAGAGTATATGGTTTAAAAGTCCTGGTTTTGAGTTTATTGGGTCTCATTTTTAAAGTTACAGGGTTATTGAGGTCTATTTTTTGAGGTTACAGGGTGTGGGAGTCTAAGGTTTCAGGGTTTAGGGTTTAAGAGTATCAGGTTTGAGGATTCCCCAACTGTATACCAAATTTGGTAGGAATCGGTTGGTTTTCAAAAATTTTGTCCGCCATCTTGGATCCGCCATTTTGAATTTTGCAAATCCAACCTCAGATTCATGATCAGCAACCCAAAAAACCCCCGTGTACCAAATTTGGTAAGAATCGGTTGAATTTTAATTTGAATTCGTTTTTGCATTCGAGAAGCACTATATCTGTCTGATTTATTGAGGTTAGAAAGAAAACAGAACTGTATGGCTTAATCCAACCGATGAATATTAGCTTAGCGTGTCCGAATACATATTAATACATCTTTGGATTCATGAAAAAGCTTGAATCAATTTTTTAGGAGTATATTTTTCTTAATTTTTACTAATTTTTACCTATTTTTTGAGGTTAGAAAAAAATTGAGATGTGATGGCGATATTCTGACGTCAGATTCGTGATCAGCGGGCAAAAAATACTACGGATCTGATATATCGCATCAAAAGTATACCCCACTTTTTTTGTGGGGCTGTGTAATTATTAAAAAATGTAAAAATTTACTTTAAACAGTTTTCGTGACTTTCAGCCAGTATATGAGCAGCATAATCGGCCAAGTGAATGACAAATTTATTAGATCGCTCGGTATTTTTGCACCAGCTGTACTCTTCTCCATATCCGGAGAGTCGAAAGAGCTGTTTCTGCTCAAATTAAAATTGATGTTGAACAAAGTGTTGCTGATCCAGATTTATCGATTTCATGACGTTCTCAGGCACTAATGCTTTCTGACTGATTTCGCAATAGAAGCCACAAGACCATGGATTGCATAGTGAGTTTTGCTAAAGGGGTGTTTTAGAGCCATCGGAAACTTACCTTTATTTTTATACAAAAATTGTGTTCAGTGGCTTGATCCACAAGCGAAATTTCCAAACGTAATTTACCAAAGTTCATTATATCCAAAAAAGTTACATTATGCTATGAATTGTATGCTGGTGATGATATAAAGTCCTTTTCTTTTCAATGTGCCTGGTCAATTTCCGCTAATCGAATGGTTCAGCGCACCGTGGATTACCCTGTGAAGATTCATTTTTGGGGATGTCTTTCGGAAAAAGGGTTTGGGAGACTCTTCATCTTTATCTAGAATTTGAACGCTGAAAAAATGCTCCAGATTTACAAGAAGCCATTAGTACAGACTGCCAGACGGTGGTTTGTCAATAAAAATGAGAAGTGGATTCTTCAAGGGGATAATGACCCCAAATATCGGAGTAAAGCATGTGGAAGGGAAAGGAAGTGGAAAGGGGAATCCGGTGGCGTCACACTAGATTGACCATCCCAGTCGCTCGATGCAAACCCAATCGAGAACGTGTGGTCATACATCAAGCAGAAGCTACGTAGTAGTGTACACAGTGAAGCAGCTGTCATGGCAAATTCGAGCAATTTGGAAATTTTTGCCTCAAGAATGTACGGAAAATATCGTCGAAAGCATGCTCCCCAGATGTCAGGCGATCATCGACGCTGATGGAGATTGGACGAACTATTGAATTATTAGCATTCTGATGGTAATCCTTTACTGTCGAATCAACTTTGAAATACGTGGCGTATTCGAAAAGTAAGGGTCTGAACAAAGTTATACATATGCAGCGCCATCTATTGATTGTTTCCGAAGCCACTGAAGTTATTGTTTTGATTCAGTAGTCCACGAAAATCGTTGATCCCGCCAGTTGCGAAGAGCGTGCTGTGATTCGATTTTTGTGTGCAAACGGATCATCAGCTGCTCAAATTTATCGGGAGTTATGTCTAGTTAGTAATTAATGAAGGAAAGGTTAGACAATGGTGTCGAGACTTCAAAAATGGTCTCACAAAGGTGCATGATGAAGAGCGGAGTGGCAGGCCCAGTATCAAGACCGATGAAATCGTTCAACAACTGGACCAAAAACTGCGATTTAATCGACGATTGCACTTGAAACAATGGCTTGGTGGACAACGGTTTGAAGACGACGAAGAACTCAAGACCGCCGTTGTCAACTGGTTCAATTCCCAGGTGGAAAACTTTTTATGCAGAGGGATTTAAAGAAGCTGGTGCAGCGTTACGAAAGGTGCTTAGCAGTGAGCGGCGATTATGTGGAAAAGTGAAATAGGTTTGTAGGAAACTAAAACCGTCAATAAAAACTTTTTCTAAAGAATATATTTTTTTTATGACCAAACGAACCCTACTTTTCGAATATGCCTCGTAAATAAAACAGTGTGCGACATTTTCTTACTTGACCGATTGTAATATTAAAAACTGAAATTTTTACAGCGATCACAAGTTTACATTTTAGAATGAGCGGTCTAATACGGTTATATTTTAGTTTCTATATCCAACACGACTGGTCTATGCTTATCAAATCTGGTGGTTGACACACTGGGTGGTCGCAAATAATTTATTTGTATAATTTTTTATTTATTTAGGACTTTAAGAGTTCGTACTGTAAAATTTTAGTAGGTTTTTAAATATCAATAATAGAATAAGAGTTTTCTGACGCTAATTAAAACAAATGATAATTTAATTTTTTTTTAATGAAAATTGCAAAATAATATTTTACATTTCCTTAACATTTATCTAATTACATTATTATGATACAGTCCTTAACTAAATTAAAAATAACAATAATTTATTAAAATTAAAACATTAACAAGAGAATGCTAAAACTAACTAATAACGAAAAAACAAAAATTTACAATATGCAAAAAATATAGATATTTTTTCAAGATACACGATATATACAAAAAATTCGATACGTTATTTTTCTAACGAAAAATATACCAGAAAATTGTTTTAAAAACAAAACGGATTATTTCGTAACGTTTACAACAAAATATTTATTTATCAAGCATTTCTATCCCTAAATAGTAATATTGTGCAATACTTAGTGTTTTTACTATTACCCGATCAGAACATAGGCTATATCATTTTAACATTATATATATATATATATATATATATATATATATATATATATATATATATATATATATATATATATATATATATATATCTTTACAATTTTCTTTCTAATATTCGTAAATTTAAAAACTTGTTTTATGTCATAGTATATATTTTTGTAAAAACGTTTTAACCATGCATTATGGTCTTCATCAGTGGTTTACTTTACAATAAACACATTTTTTTCGTTTTCTTTTTTTCTTTTTTAGTTATGTTACACTGTCTACATTTACATTGTGTCTATCCTACATACTATTATTGATTTTCGGCTTACCTTTTATTTCTTCCAAAAAACTGTACAGTATACATATAAATTAAAATAAATTAAAACTATGTATACCATTTTGATTTTTGGTTTACCTTTATTTATTTTTGGCTTACCTTTTATTTTTCCCAAAAAACTGTACACATACAAATTAAAATAAATAAAAACTGAGATGAAAACATCACATGAAACATTTCACATATATTATTATATTTATTTGGTTTAGATTAGGAACATCAATGTATTTTTGGTTGTATAGCTCTGAGATGTTTCCTAATCTAAACCGCATAAAAATAATAAAATAAGAAAGAAGTTAAAAAAACTAAAGGAAATGGAAAGAACAAAACATATCACAAATACACAATTCTGTATCACTTTAGTGCTAATACCAGTTTCAAATAAAAATGTCTATGTAAAATGTTCCATGTGATGATCTCATGAATAGTTTTAATTTATTTTAATTTGTATGTGTACAGTTTTTTGGAATAAATAAAAGGTAAGCGGAAAATCAATAATAGTATGTAGAACAGACACGATGTAAAGAGAGACAATATAGCATAACTAAAAAAGGAAAAAAAAGCAAAGAAATGTATTTATTGTAAACAATTAATGAAGACTACATGCATGGTTGGAACGTTTTGACAAATATATATATACTATGACATAAAACAAGTTATTAAATTTGCTAACATTAAACCCAAGAAAAATGTAAAAAAAAAATAGTTGTGTTCAAGAAGTCAAAAAAAAAGAGGATAAAATTTATATATATATATATATATATATATATATATATATATATATATATATATATTTATAATATAAATAAAATATCAGGATACGTCAACAAGTGATTCTGATGCCTTTTTCTCCAATTACTCTTACCTAATGTCGTCACATTATTTTGCCTGTTTACAAAAAAAAAAATCGTTTTGGATACCAAACACTAGGTAGCCAAATAAGTTCGTTCGGTTTTGACCTTGACTCATTTTCAAGTAGCTCTAATTGTGTTTTGACGATTTCTATTACTAAACTTCGTGGCGCATTGGACAGCTCATTTTTTGTTTGTTTTATAAACACAGTTCAGTGTAATTTGTGTTTATACTGTTTTGAAAGCACAACTTTAAATATGGAAAGCTAAATGATGCTTTTCGCTAGATTTTGTTCTAGTACATCCAAAATAGAAGACATGCTGCTCAAGCCCATAGTAACAATGTACGGGGATGACGCCACAGTAGAACATGCTTATCAGAAAAAGTTTGCTAAGTTCCATCCTGGAGGTTTGATGCCAAAGATGCGATCCGATCCGCTGGGCAAAATATTAACAAATAAGCCATCATTCAAAAGGACTGGTCTTAATCAGTGCGACAGCACCAAAACTTAACACATAGAAATGTTGTAAACGATTTACATAAATTGGGGTATGTCTTTAAGCTAAAAGTGTAGGTCAGCACAATTTGACTGAAGCAAACTTGACTTAAGCGAACTTAACTAACCACATAGACGTGGGTACAATGCTGAAAATACGCCAAGATAACAATCTTTTTTAAAAAAAAAAAAAACGTTGACGAGGGATGAAAAATGGATTATTTATAATATATCAAAACTAAAAGGTCTTGCTTTCTATTCGGTGATATTACAAAAATGTCATTTAATATGAACTATATCACGATTGGCTAAATTTAAAAAATCATACCAGAAAATCCGTAAGAAACGTCCAAAATTCGTCATGGCATGGTTCTCCAGGACGACAACAGTAGACCCACGAAAGAACTAATCGGCCTTAAATGAGAAGTATAAATCCATCCTCCTTATTCGTCGGACTTTGCTCCCTCCGATTATTATCTATTTCGCTTGTTACAAAATTCAACGGACGGAAAAAACGTTCGCAATGAGGCAGACGTTGAAAGGCACTTCGATTGATTACACTGGTCAACAAAAAAAAGAAAATTGCTTGTTTCCTGTGATTTTTTTTTGTTTCTATCTCAAATTGACGCGTATTTTTTAAATATGGCAACAATTTTTCTCTAACAGCTTTTGTTTTTGAGTTATAGCTAACTACCCTCATTTACTATTTTTACTTAGATTTTCGTTTTTTATTGGACACTAAAATATATTTTGTTGTTGTTTTAGATAAGGCTTCGTCAAGAAGATGTTGTGTGCTTAATCCCGATTGTTTTTGCTATATTTGTGGTGAATATATATTTGCAAAATATCGAAAACCTATATCGGACTTTGTGAAAACTGCGTATCATCAATACTTTAAAATAAAATTGTGTAATCGGGACAAGCCATGGGTTCCTCATATTGTATGCCAGACATGTGTGGTATGTCGACGGTTATGGTCCAGTGGAAAAAGAGATGCAATAATGTTCGTAACATCCATGATTTGGCGAGAACCTCGAAACCATCATGACGATTGCTACTTCTGCGTTGTGAAAATAAACGGAATTAACCCTGGAAATCGAAGTAAGTGGTCATATCCTAACTTATCTTCTGTTCAACGACCTCAATTAATATCACAAGAGGTACAACCCAGCACATCTAAATCTTCTGATGATCCAAATCTCTGTTAACCCGAACGAAATACATCAAGTGAAGACTCTGATTCAGACTACAAATATAGCCTTTCAGAACCTCAACCATTTAATCAGAAAGAACTAAATGACTTAGTAAGAGATCTGAACTTACCAAAAGAGGCTTCTGAAATTTTAACATCTCGTTTAAAAGAAAAAAATTTGCTTACTCCGGAAACCAACATTACATTTTATCGTACCCGATAAAAAAAACTGTTACCGTATTTTTCTCAAAAGAAGGATTTAGTTTTTTGTAACGATGTTGGTGGTATTTTGCAGCAAATGGGATTAAAACAGTACCAACCTAGTGATTGGCGTATTTTCATAGACAGCAGCAAAAGAAGTTTAAAGTGTGTTTTTGCTTCATAACGGTAACAAGTACGGATCTATACTTGCACATTCGACGACTTTAAAAGAAGAATACGTAAATGTTTCTAAGGTTATGGAAAAAATTACGTATCAAGACCACAAATGGGTCATTTGTGTTGATCTGAAAATGGTTAACTTTCTTTTAGGTCAACAAGGGGGGTACACAAAGTTCCCTTGTTTCATGTGTCTCTGGGATAGTCGCGACAAACAACACCATTGGTCACAAAAAGTTTGGCCAGAGCGGGAAGAGCTAAAAGTTGGTACAAAAAATGTTATAAACGTGCCTTTAGTTAGCCGAGACCGCATCATACTTCCACCACTTCATATTAAACTCGGCATAATGAAACAGTTTGTGAAGGCGCTTGACAAAAGTGGCGAATGTTTTAATTTTCTTTCACGCAAGTTTCCAGGATTAAGTTCAGAACAATTGAAAGCTGCTATTTTAGATGGGCCACAAATTAGGCAACTCGTGAAAGATCCTAATTTTGTCAAATCAGACTACTGCTGGAGTTTGCAACGAGATCTACCTAAAGTCGTTCATTCAAGGAAATCTTATAAAAAGATCATTTGCTAGTGTTCAATAGAAATTTTGTTAACATAATGCATTATTTTTTTGTATTTTTTTGGCAAAATAATAAAACTGCATATTTCAAAAGGTAAAGCTGTTAGCAATCTCCCAGTATTTTTTTCATAGTCAGGGCCATAGAAATACCCAATAACAGAAAAAAAAAATAAAGGAAACAAGACTTGTGTTGACCAGTGTTATCCTGCCGAAAGTTCCAGAGTTCCTACGTATGCAGCATATTGCTCTTGTTTGTGGACAAATATCAAGAGGTCATCAAAAATCATCAGATATATATTATTAAATGTGATAAGCCCTCATATATCCGATCAAGATAGCAAACGCACAATACGGATTACATATTAACACCACAAAAACAGAAATTATAATCGTTAACCGTGAACAAGAACACGTTCCTAAGCTCGTCGACAGATTTGTTTATCTGGGATCTTTATTTTACGAGCAGTGGAAGTAGAAAGTCCGAGATCAGGCGACACATTCGGTTGGGAAGCAACTATATGGAAAAACCACACTACCCGCACAATAAAAATCAATTTAGTGAAAAGCTTAATCTTTCCTGTTTTTCAGTATGGATGCGACACCTGAACAATAAGAAGCCTTTGAAATGTGGGTATGGCGTAGAATGTAGATGGACTGAAAAACACACCAATGCATCCATAGGGACTGAGATAAACCCGGAAAAGCGCCTATCTTCTAATATATACATCAGGATCTTTACGTTTTTTGCCCACCTGACGAGGGCTGACAACATGGAAAAGTTGATAATATAGGGCAAACCAGATGGAGTACATCGCAGAGACAGATTATCTGTGCGTTGAAGTGATATAATAAGGACAGTTATGGACATCAACCTGGAGCAGGCTGTTAGACTGACCGATATCAGGCAACGCTGACCAAGAGGCGTAAAGAGATCAATTCAACGGCTGGAAAAGCAAAATCCACAATTATCACTCATCTGTTAAGATGATAGGTCTGGAAGAGGATCTTATTAAATAGAATAAAATTTATGTACAAGAAAGTGCTATGTTTTGCCCTCATAACCCAAACGAACTTATTTGCTAACCCAATATTCTTTTAATACCTGAGATGTAAATCAATGACATCTATAATTTTTACTATTTTACTATTTTATTTTTATTTTTAGTTATAAAACGGAGACGGCAAACTGTTGATTCTTTATAATTGGGTATAAATAAAAGCACACCACTAACATTAAAACGGTGTTTTTTACGAAAAACGTCGAAGTTTTCCAAAAGCAGTGAAACATTTTCTATATATAAAACAAATATCCAAAAATCATTCGAAGATTCCCATTGTTCTTCTGTGAGGGCTGTTTTTCAGAGAAATATAACCATTTTCAATACTTAGAATCCGACTTTTTTTTCCATCTGCAGCGAAATAATCTAATGCATATGAATATAGGTACTTCATATGATTTAGGATATCGTTATCATTTATGTTTGTCGAAATATTTGCTGTATATATATATATATATATATATATATATATATATATATATATATATATATATATATATATATATATATATATATATATATATATATTTATATATATATATATATATATATATATATATATATATATATATATATATATATGGGGTCCCAAAAACCAGCTATTAACTGACGTGACCATACGTCCTGTTTTGAACAGGACAGTCTCGTTTTTAGGCAACGTGTACCATTGTCCCCAACGAAGTTGTTGGGATACAGAAATGTCCCGTCTTGAAAAAATTCAGCTTTCGACACTCGAAAAAGTCGGCAAAAACAATCGCGGTGCCCAAGCAGGATACCGAGCACTACGCAGCGTGCGGTAAGGCGGGGGAGGGGACGTCAGATGAATTAATGGAACCAATCACAGCCCACGGTGATTGTTGCTGTTATAAACGTAAAAAATATGCCCATTATTGTCTATTTTGTTTTGCGTACTTTTGTATAATTATCTACGCCCAGGCTACTTAATGGCTTTATTGACTGTAATATATATATATATATATATATATATATATATATATATATATATATATATATATATATATATATATATATATATCCGTCTATGTAAGATTATGCATGAATTATTGCTTTGAAACCTGAAATCAGTCGTCCCGTTTTGCAGGAAAAAAATGGTCACATTACTCATAATTCACCAGAGTATGTAAATATGACAGTGAAAAATCGAGATTTCGAGATATTGACAGCTAATTAAAATGTTTTTACTCATAATACTAGCAAAAAAGTTTTTTTTTTCACTACAGGCTTAGCACAATTAGTTTTATTTTGAACGGCAGGGTTCTTCAGTTGTAGCATTAGATAAACTGATCTAAGGTATAGATTTTCATCAGTCATCAGGCATACGTTGGTTTTTGGGACATCCGGTATATTATATATATATATATATATATATATATATATATATATATATATATATATATATATATATATATATATAATAAACTCAACGTAAGTAATAATTTTAAAACGTCTGTATTACGAAACAAAGTAATAAAAGGAATGACAAAAATAAAAACTTATTTTTAACAAGTAAGGAACGGAGCTCGCTCCTTTCCTTGGGTCAAAAGGAAAGCCATACCAATTAATTTTAATATTCTTGATATTACTTTTAATTTAGATAGCTTTACTTCCCCCTGTTGTACAGTGAGTTCTTATTAGATTTTTTTTCGCAATCATTAAATTACAGAATAATAAAAATTATATAAATGGTACCATTAATTTATTCCAGAAAGATCTGGAATTTACGAAAATATTTTTTCCATTTAATAAATAAAATTTATATAGGGTGAAAGGGAAACGGCTACAAATGTATTACCACATGAAGGTATGAAATATTTCGACCAAAGAAATCTTATACAGAGTGTTATAGAAATCGATAAGTATAGTTAAACCTTTGGCCCTGACGATTTATATTTTTTCAGCATGTACGCTAATGATTAGAATCAATAGACAAGTCAAAAACAATTGATTCAGCTGCTTAAAATCAATTTTTTGTATATTTTGTGACGGGTCTAGCTTTGTTTCTGCACGGTCCCGAAGGTCCCGAGTTCCAGTTCGGTTAGATCAGTGTAGTTATTTTAATTTATTTAAGTATATTGGCCACATACATAGGTAACAGTTATTTCATAAATGCATTAACGTCCGTGACAGCACTCTCGCGTTGTGTAAAAAAAGTGCAGTGAAATACAAATGTATGTTTCCGCACTACGACTTGTTGATGGATATTACGATATCGCTGATATTCACCTCAAAAGGGTATTCAGGCGGGAGGGTTAACGATAAAGAACATAATAAAAAATAAATAAATAATAATTTTCAAAAATTTTCTATTTTATTATTTTAGTTAAAAATGCGTCTGATGATGCAGAAGTAAATTAAATTTGTATTTCAGTGCTCCAAAAGAAATTATTAGCTAACGAAAATTACATACACAAACATTTTTCTCTGCAAAACTGAAATTTGGCTTAACATCTATAATCAATACATATCCATTAAATTTGTTTTTATTACAGTCTCATTAGCAACACAGTATAAAAAGATCCAAGATTTTATCACTAACTGCAAAAGCCGAAATAAGCTGAAAAATATTCAGCAGAACACCCAATCAAGCTCTCAACCCTATAAAACGGAAAATAAAAACACTTTCCATACGAGATAAGAATTCCAAAGTTCAATAAATATAATAGTTTACAAAATTGTAAAATGTATAGCTAGTTAATTTAAATTTCTAGAGAAAAATTTGCGTTTGGCCTTAACCTCGAGAAATTTTCGAGATGTTCATGTCATAAAGTTAAAGATCGCCTAAAATAAACCAATCTTAACGTTTTACGTTAGCAAACTTTTCGAGATCCACTTAACATAGTATTGTCTGTGGTTTTAATATCAAAGTAACTGCTAGGCCTAGAACGAACTCAGGAATGCAGAGATGTAGATGAGTTATATAGAAGGAAACAAGTTAATCTAATATGGTCCTTGAACATCAGGAGGTACAAGGCAAAGAGACGACGCCGACGGACAAACTCGCTATATTGGTAGTCAAACCGCCTTCCTAAAGATCTGAGTTGAGTTCGTGCATATCCAAGCGGCAGATAGGTGCAGTCCGTAAGGAGTACACCCTAAAAAACAGTAGTGTCACAGCTCGAGTGCAGAAAGGCCAAGGATTTTACATTGTGACCTAGGAGGGCTCAACTTGAATTTATAAAATTTTACAAAAAGTAAACTTATCCTAAACCGCTTTGACGGGATTATCAAGGTACACGGTAGATTGAGAAGACATTTAACAGTGTTACGTGACTTATTCGACTTGTCTGAAGGATAAAGAGACGCCGCTCCTCTTCATTTGCGCTTTTCAGGGGCCGAGAAAACTCGAGTAGTTGGTTAATGAATCAGCGCACATACAGGTATTTGAACGATCTACGCGGCCAAAAGTCAAAATATCAAAACACAAAATATTGCCAGGTAACCAACTACCAGAGACAGAGGACCCTTCCGAGAACAAAAGACAACCGCTTCCAACCCCACCCGTGCAGTCTTACCTGTTTTATGTCAGTCGAAATTCGATCCTGTTACCTCGTGTACGTTATCAGTTCTCGGCGCTCTTAAACACCATAATTGTGAAAGTGGAATTTTATGTCTATAAGTTCTAAAGTAGTGGAAAAAGTGATGGATTCTCAAAGTACAGGTATGTAACTATGTTATTTCATAAAACTTTTATCATTTACTTATTTGTGAGTCAACGTAAGGGAAGGTAAAGAAAGGTCTTTTCCACGAGTATTATTTTGTAAAAAAAATATGTTTTACTGTCGTTTTCATACTTCCCTGTTACATCCGGCTATAATTTTGATAATATTCTAAAGTTGGTAGTTTCAGTAAATAATAAATCAAAAAACTGGCCCCGCATAAGTCCGGAGAGGCTACATTTTGGGACTTTGAAAATTATGGTCAAAATTGTGAGAAAAAAATAGATTTTGATTTTATCAATTTTAACTTAACGATTATTTGTTGTAGGTTCACTTGGTACATCGGGAATGAAGTTTGTGACCCGGAAATACTTGTTTCACCGCATGATGAAGGAAAATTTACCTTATTTGAAAGACAAACTAAATTGCTTGAAAGAACAACTTTTGTCAACTGAAGGATATACACAAGAGCAAATACAAACCTTAAAAAGGAATTTTTCTCATTTTAAATCTGAAGTTAAACGTAGATGGATCAAAGCCCATAATAAGGAAGACATATTTGTTCAATACAATAGTTCATGGCTAGAAGGAACCTTTGAAATTCCAGTGGTTGACAGTCTGCAAAATCGATCTGGTTGACCAAGCAAACCTTTTGAACAATTGAACGAGAGAAGTAAAAGAAGAAAGACGGAGGAGCTTCGCTCTACCTTTGAAGAGGAGGTGATAGTGCATGCCGCGCCAGTTGAGTTGAGAAAAATGGGAAAGCGAGATGCTTTAAATGTACTCAAAGAAATCATCACTACACCAACTCGGGCAACGAAATATAAAAAGGTGTATTATGGCACAAAATCATCAAAATATAAAAGTAGCCCTTTGACTGTCAAGGAAGCAATCCAAATGTACATAGAAGCAGATCTAACAAGAGAACAGTATGAAATCATAAGAAGGACGAACAAATCTATTTTTCCATGTTATAGCCTCCTACAAAAGGAAAAAAAAAAAAAAAAAAGTGTTACCCGCCACCAGAAGCGTGCAAGATAACTAGCACTAGTGCGGAAGGTCAATTACAGCCCTTGGTGGATCTTACTGTTACACGATTGTCCGACTACCTGGAAGAGGTATTGCAAACATTAAATGAACAAAAACGGAATACCCTAACGATGATTCATAAATGGGGTTGCGACGGATCACAACAATCCCAATACAAACAAAAGTTTGACAGTGATGCGGATTCGGATGGCAATATATTTCAAAGTTGCTTCGTGCCTCTAAAATTAGTGTGTGGAAAAAAAAATGAAAAAACCGTGTGGGAGAATCCGACTCCGTCTTCTCCGCGTTTTTGTCGGCCAATAAGATTTCGTTTTATCAAAGAGAGTACTGATGTCACAGAACAAGAAATTAACTTTATAGTCAAACACAAATTTATCATGACAATGGTGGATGGAAAAGTGTGTAATGCCGCCACTGGAACCACAGCAACAAGCCGGTGCTATATTTGTGATGCAACCTCAAAGGATTTTAACCGATTGGATATAACAAAAGAAGTTAATCCCGAGGCAGTACAATTCGGTCTCTCAGTATTACATGCCAGGATAAGATTATTTGAGAGTGTCCTACATCTGGCTTATAAACTGCCAGAAAAAAAATATAGAGAAAGAAAAACAGAGGCTGAAAAGAAACTCGAGAAAGAGAGGAAACTTGAAATCCAGACCCGGTTTCGCAATGAAACCGGGTTATTGGTCGATATGCCAAAGGCAAATTTTGGAAACACCAATGATGGGAACACCAGTCGAAGATTTTCTGAAGACCCGAAATTGGCAGCAGAAATAACGGGCCTTAGCTATGACCTGTTATATAGGTTAAAAGTCATTTTGGAGACAATCTCAAGCGGACATAAAATCGATCCAGAAAAATATGACAAGTATGCATCAGAAACTGCTCTTCTATAGGTGGACCTCTACCCGTGGCATCCCATGACACCCACGATGCACAAGATACTTGTTCATGGCGCAGAGATAATAAAAAATGCTTTGTTACCAATTGGGCAGCTGTCTGAAGAAGCCGCAGAGGCAAGGAACAAGCACTTTCGGTCTTACCGACAAGATTTTGCCCGAAAGTTTTCACGAGAAAGCTACAACAGGGACGTTTTTAATCGTTTACTTTTAAGTTCCGATCCTTTGTTGAGCAGTATGAGGCGAATAAAGAGGATAAAGTCACATTGATTCCTACCAGAGACGCTAGAAATGCTCCTGCCTGGAGAGCCGAACCCACTGTGTTCTGCTGGAAGTGAAGATGAAAATACGTTTATGGACGACAAAATATGATTGTTTAGTGTATTTTGAACCCTCCACGCAAAAGAGGGGTGTTATAAGTTTAAATTTTACATCTATTTTGTAAATAAATGTTTTCATTTAAATTTTTTTTTGTAAAATTAAGTTTTGTTCTTTTATTTTTTATTACAAATTAAGTAATTTTATGCAAAGTAACTGATTAATTTAACTTGGTAATGTAATGTAGCATACAATAGAACCGAAAAATAATTTTGGCCGCGTAGATCGATCAAATACCCCTATGTGCAGCGATACTTCATAAAGGGGACGCTAACATACAGCGATATTCTGGTCGGGGACGTTTCGAGAGGATCATGGTGGATAGGAACGTCCGGACGAATTGTGGGATACCCAAAAAATGAATCTCTCTGATCCGTTCGATAGCGGCGCTGAGCCTCCCCAAAACAACTATTATTATTATTGGACGATACAGTGTTGCGAAGTTCTCAAAAAAGGGTAACGTTTTAAATTTCTCTCGCGAGGCAAAACATTTGTAGCTATTTTCCTTTTTCCCGTATTTTTTTTGTACAAAGCGTATTTTTAAATGTTACAAGAACACAAAGTTCTTCTTCTTCTAAATTCTAAATAAAGTTAAAAATAATTCCAGTTTAAACGTCAATAATGGCGTAATTCGTCTGGAGAACATTTGTTAAAACACTCCCATTGGTTCTTGGATTCCAGACACAAATTTTGTTGTGTTTATTTGAAAACATGACAAGCAAAACCAAGAAAGTTTATTCTATTTTTTGTGTCGTAATACCCGTTGCAACAATTTAAAAAAATTGTAGAAATTGGACAGGGATGAAGCATTATCTTTAAACGAAGCTCGTTAGAGAAAACGAGAAAATTATAAATAAAATTCTCATTTAAAGCCTTCGGACATTAATACAACTTACCGCGATTGCTCACTACTTGTCGCAACTTTTTATATCTCTCTACACCTATAAAACAATGAATATACCCTTTTATACCCGATTTTATCATAACACCTAAAGGTACCTTACAACTTTTATAGGTGCATATGCGTATAAAATCGCATGAAGTAACACATAAAAACACAGCGTTATTAAATACGATTAGGAGAGCTCAACTTTACACGTGAATAGGTTGAATTAATGTCCTAAGATAACTACATTAACATTTACCAGTAAACACATAAAACATTAATGTACGAATTTACATAAATATTTTGCTATTATTTTTCGTCTACTACAGAATTTTGTACAACACCTGAGATTTTTCTTTGTTTTTTTTTATTGTAATAGACAAATGAGGCATATTACAAATTTTTGACGATTTTTTACTTGAAAATGTTTGGAGAATACAAATTTAACTGTTTTAAGTTATTATTGACTAAAATAAAGAAAGCTGATGTTCGAAAATATCTCTGATTAATTCTCGAAAACAAAATTTTTGGATCAAAATTTTCCAAAGCAATATTTACGAATGAATAGACATTCGAAAAACAACACGCAAACAGTTTTCAAATGGATACGTTTTTAACAAAAGAACTTTTCCAAAAATTTTGAAAAACGAAATTTTATGTTGATTTTTTAGGACAGAAGTTAGGTCAAGTTAGTTCATGCTAAACAGTAACAGACAGGTTAGTTAATGTGAATTTACGCATGGTGGAATTAATTACAATTGAATTTATAATTTAATTACTCAATGAGTTGAGGTTGTACTAGTCAGAAGCGACTTCTTCAACAATGTTAATTAAGAATTAGAAAATGGGGATTAATTCGAGAATGTCGTGTTTTACTGTTTCCGTTCAAAAATTCAGTTAAATAAACGTTTATCCGTTCAAAAATTATTTTTTGAAAATTTTATTTTCCATAAAATAATCCTTAAAATCCGGTTCTCAAGGATATGATAACTTCGGATCAATCCTCATAAACTTTTATAGAGTGTGTTGATTTTTTTTGCTTTACTACTGTCAAGTCGAAGGAATGTTTAGACATTTCTTTTTATATAAAGGGTGATTCATTAGTCTTGAGACCAATGTTAGGCTTGATTGTATAATTGAGGTGTCCGTTACTTTGTGACAGTACATTTTCAATTTCATAATGAAATGAAACGAATTATTTTGTACAAATAAGTAACAAATAACAAAATAGTTCGCTTCATTTAGAAATTTAATTTTAGGCGTTTGGGTGAATGTAACAAACACGATAGTGCGGTAACAGCAGCAGAGATGAAACAACTGAGAAAAATAGCAGGAAAGACAAAGATGGATAGAATAAGAAATGAGGACATTAGGCAGCAACTATATCAAGAAGATATAGAAAGGAAGAAAAACAGGAGAATATTGAACTCGTTTGGACACGTAATAAGAATGGACAACAACAGATTGGCGAAAAAAGCAATGGAAGAGGAGAGGGAGACTGAGAAAGACCTGGATACAACAGGTGGAGGAGATAGGAAGGCGAAAGGAAAAAACACTAAATGAAATGAAGATGCTGGCCAGTGACCGGAAAAACTGGAAGGGATGGGTGAAGAAGAATTTTAGGCGTTTGGGTAAACGCTGAACAATTGACGTTTAGGGATATTGTGTACGCTGAAGGTGTAACGGCACCTCTACTCTGATTTCAAAATCTGCGCATTCGCATTGCAAATGTCATGCAAGCTGGATTTACGAAAGTGCGTTGCTTCCTTGTTTGGACAACTATTCTCGAATCGTTTCAAGATAAGCCAATATCACGCGCCACCATATTTCGTGTTTTGCGTGATTACCGTGACGGCAAAGAATCAGAAAATAAAAAAAATCCGGTCGGCTACCTGTTCTTAGCAGAAGAACAACGAAAAATCTTCTGTCAAGCGCAAAAGACAAAGTTGGACAGTCGCAAGAAAATTGTCTAGAAAATACGGTGTTTCGCAATCAACTGTGCATCAAATTTTAAAGACAAATAATGTGCAAGTTCGAAAACGTAAAAAAACTTCGAAAAACACCGCAAGACAGCTCTAAAAAATACTAAAATGTCGCATTATCACTTCGTGTTAAGCATTTCAGGCATGGAAAATTCATCGCTATGGACGATGAAAAGTACTTTACATTTTCGAACAGTTCTTTCAGCGGAAATGATGTTCTAATACACTGACAATAATGAAGCAGTACCAGGTGACATCAAATAGGCCCGCAAAATGAAATTTGAACCAAAAGTGTTGATGTGAATTGCCATTTCATCAAAAGGTATTTCAGCTCCATATTTCCAACCAAGCAGTACTGTTGCAGTCAATTCTGATGTGTATATCAATAAATGCTTGACTAAAGTGGAGCAGTTTATCAAAGAAAATCATGTGCGCGACAATATAATCTTCTGGCCAGACGCTGCACGTTGTCATTATGCAAAAAAACACAAGAATGTCTGAAAAGTCAAAAAATCAAATTTGTACCACAAAATGACAATCCACCAAATATTCCACAGGCACGACCAATTGAAAGATTTTGGGTAATACTTTCACGTAAAGTTTATGAAAATGGTCGGGAAGCACAGAACCACCGGCACTTGAATGGCAGAATGAAGAGGAAGTTGAAAGAAATCGACGTTTCGGTCGTCCAACGCTTGATGGATGGCGTTCCAAGCCAAGTTGGGTAAAATCAAAGTTAATGATCCATTCGCTGCAATGTAAACGTGCTATTTAATAGATTTTGAATAAATTTATACGATATAAGCAACTGCATTTGAAATATTTTTCCTGGTTTCACTTATACGCAGGCCTGAAATTAATCTCAAGACTAATGAATCACCACTTATTTCGCAAAAACGATTTCGAAAATAAAAATTAATTGTTCGGGGCAGAATTAACCATTACAAAAAAACTTTGTATTGCCACCAAATAATTCAAGTAAATTAATCGTCCAAAATCTAATAAAATATTAACAAAATAGCGTTAGCATTATTAATTCGTTTTTGCATGGCTAAATACATTTGTGTAATTTTCAATATTCTAGATAATAAAATGTTAACATCTATTAAATCTAAAACATTTTGCATGTTTATATAACAAATTCCCTTGCTTCTTGTATTTTTTTAATTAAAGATAAAATCCGTATTTCGTTTTGGGGCCCTTAATGACAAAAACACGCGAATTGTCAATTATTAGCAATGCAGGCGGTTCTTGATATTGAATTTTTATTTTTTCTGAAGGTACACGATACGAGGGTGGATCAAGTATAAACGAGACTTTAGTAACGTTCGGAGCGGGTCGCCACTTTGTTGGTTGGGTTTGTTAGAAGTGGGGAGAACGATCGGTTGACCTGGCCAGGTGCATTCATTAGTAAAGCTCACGCAGCTCACGATGTCGGAGCGAGATGCGCACTCTTCGATTGCGCAACGCGTCATTATTAAATTTCTCACTCGTGAAGGCGTGAAACCGACCGAAATTCTGCGAACATTGACGGCACAGTTCAAGGATCAAACACTGTCAAGGCCTCGTGTGTTCGCCTGGCATAAGGAGTTCATGAGAGGCCGTGAACGAAAATGAGAGCCATGATCGTCGTCCACGGACGAGCATTACCGAAAACAACATTACTAAGGGTGATCGACGTTTGACGGTTTCCGAAATGTCTTCTGAAGTCGGAATAAGTTATAGGAGCACTCAATGCATCATCAAGAAGTACCTAGGATAGGGTCTGCCCGATGGGTGCCTCGTCTTTTCAGTGCAGAACAAAAACTGGCACGTTTGCAGATCTGTGAGCCACTTTCAGCACGATTTGCGGAAGAAGAGGACGCATTTTTAAATTGCATCGTAACCTGTGATGAAACTTGGGTCCACCACTATACGCACGAGTCAAAACAAACCCGTATAAGGCAGCCCCAATGAAGGCCAAGACTCGGCTGTCAGCTGGCAAGGTGTTTGCAACTATTTTCTTTGACCGGCGTGGCGTTTTTTGCACAAACGTCGCATCATACATGCTACGTACTACTGTGACCTTTTGGATGAGGGTTAAACTTACTTATCGCCACAAAAGACATGACCAACCGATAAGAGACGTGATTGTTCTCCATGACAACGCTCGACCCCACACTGCAACTCTCACTCGCGAAAAATTGGAGAAAAATGAGTTAGACAATACTTGATCACCCTGCCTACAGTCCTGACCTATCGCACTGCGATTTTCATCTCTTTGGGCCACTCAAAGAACTGTTTGGAGGCCAACGATTTGATTACGACAACGCGGTGGAGGGCTCCCAAGTACCCAATTACTACTACAAAAACTTTTAAAAAACCCTGAAGGAAACTGTGTTGAAGAATAATATCGATTTCTGGCAAAATCATTGTTTTTTTTCAAAAGTCTATGGACTTTTCATCACATGTAGTAAAAGACAGTGTTTTGTAATAATGGGGATAATGTTGTGTTGACGGTTAGTATATATCCGTGGTCAAAATAATTATAAATTTTGGTCACAGCCCAAAAGGTTTGATAAGTCAGATTGTAAACGAAATATATCCTTATTTTGACCTCGCCTGTACATTGTTAATTTCAGTGTGGTTTACTCCACCGATAACATTTTAATTTATAATTTAACAATTTATGTATTCTATATACAGCTGAAAAACATAAACATATTAAGTTCGTTTTCGTGCAATCGCCCGGAAAATTACTACTTTCAGGACAAATTATTTAATCGAAAAGTCCTATTTTTTAAACTTACTAGATACCAGCAGATAATGAAATACGTTTGCCAATATTTACGGTCCGTCTTTTAGAGCAGTAAAAAAAGATCAAAATAATGATGAGATAAGCATAGTTTATAGATACAACAATATCATGATTTTATCCTCTCTGGGGTATCACCAGGAGTATTGTCCTGAGTTTTGGACCTCGAAAAACTTGTGCTCTTTTGTTTATAAACAATTGAAGTTTTCAAAACGCATCTTTTGAGCTAAAAATGTGAATAACTCCGGTATTATAAGTCGGATTGCAACTCTTCGTAATGAAATTTCTAAAAATCATCGTTGGTTTTAAAACGCTCCAGTGTGTACAAAACCTACAATATTGAAAAAACAGGCAAGAAACTGTTTGTAAATTTATGATTCATTTTATCCGATTTTCTTTGTTTTATTGTCTAAGAGTGACATGTAAATTCTGTTTATTTTTACGTTCATATAACCTGACACACAGACCAGTGGCTGTACAAAATCAATTAAGTAAGGTTTTTGGAAAATCATTTCAAACTTTATTATCACCTTATCTTTTTAAAGATAATAAAATATTATCTAGCTCACAGCATGGATTTGTCTCCAATAGAAGTACCGAATCTGCACTTTTTGACACTGTAAATATGATTCTGAATTCCTTGGATGAAAAATGCAAAACAGTGGGAGCTTTTTTTGACTATAGTCGCGCTTTTGACCTGGTCGACCATAATATTTTATTTCATAAACTTGAGAAAGTTGGAATAAGGGGAGTGGCCTTAGAATGGGTAAAATCTTACCTATCTAATAGAGAGCAAATAGTAAAGTTGTCATATGGTACAAAATCTAGGGAGATCATAAATACTAGGGGACTTCCCCAGGGGAGTCTTCTATCTCCAATTTTCTTCATTATAATGAACAATGATCTTCCATCAACAGCAAACAGTAATTTTAATAGTAACGTCTGTCCCGTACTATACGTGGACGACTCTAACTTTATTGTATGTTCTAAAAAAGGGGAGATTTAATCTGCCACACAGAGAATTGTTAATGGAGTCTGTCAGTGGTCATATAACAATGATTTAAAATTAAATTTCACTAAATCCAAAGTAGTACAGTTTATCCCTAAGCCCGTAGCCCTGTATGAGAGCTTACTTATTCGATTCCCAAATAAATTGTCTTTAGCTCAAATAGACCAAATAAACTTTCTAGGAGTAAAATTAGACTACAAACTAACATGGGAACCACATATATTAGAAATATGTAAAAAAATAAATTCATTAGCACATCTCTTTAGACAACTGAGACCAACAGTCAAAGACACTACACTTCTTACTTTATACTATGGCCAAGTTTATTCTAGACTATCTTACGGAATTGTATGTTGGGGTAATGCTGCACATATTCAACAGTTATTTGTTTGTCAAAAAAATATATTGAAAATTATGGCTAAAGCCCCACCAAGGACATCTTGTAGGAATCTATTCTTTAGTTATAATATTTTGACTTGCTATGGAATATATATTTTTTGCAGCGCGGTGTATGTTAAAAGATATATTGAAGAATTCACGGTCCGTAATAATATTACTTCTTACAACACTCGGCAAGCAGATAAACTTCACAAGCCCCTATGTAGGTTGTCAGCTACTAATAATGGTCCGCAATGTATGTTGATTCGGATATACAATAAACTTCCAAAAAAAATAACGGGAATCTCATCTCTAAGTAAAGTTAAGACGATACTTGGTACCTAAAGCACATTACTCATTGAATGAGTTCTTTATATAGGGTAAGATTCTTGGTACCCAGATGTGAATAATGTAATGATTATTATTTCTTTTTTCTTTTATGTATTTTTAATTATTTTTGACGTATCCTATACTATGTCTTTGTACTATATTGTGCATCTACATCAGTCAAAAAAGGAAAGAAATGTTTATTTATTTATTTTATTTATTTCCTATTTGTATACGGGGCATACACAGTTGCTGTACACAAATAGGTGTCCAAAGGAAATAAAAAAGGAGCTTCTTTACAGCTACAACCCATATCTCTATAACTGAGGCATTCAGAACTTCACCCGTGGTTAATCTACAGTGCATAACAGCAATACCAACACTCCGTCTGGATAGGCAACACTCTCTGATGAAATTTTATGCATCCACTCTCAGTCACCTCACTCAAAAAACTCAATTAACCTAACAAAGGCAAATCGTTTCAAACTTTATATCTCCTCCAGATTCTATTCACAGTAGAATCAATGACTTCATACTACTACATACAAAGAATATAAGAGATAAATCCCCCATAGAATTAAAAATCATATTTGTAGATAGAATCCACTCCCAATATCCGAAACATTCTATTGTATATACTGATGGTTCAAAATCGGATAAGGGAGTTGGAGCGGCATTTATTCACGGAAATATGATAAAACAATTTAAACTGCTTTCTCACAATTCCATCTTTACGGATGAGCTACTCGCCATTAAGGAGGCAACAAGATTTGCGATTTCACCAACCTTAGGGACAAGTAAAATACTAATAGCATCAGACTCCCTGAGGGCCTTAATGGTCAGCAAATCCAGTAATTCTAATAATTCATATCATGGACCTCCTATATATTGCAAAAATGAGAAACATCAAAATATCATATTTATGGATCCCAGGACAAACGGACATAAAGGGTAATGATATAACTGATAGGGAAGGTAAAATAGCAGCAACCAATGGAGACCCTTTCTCAGGTGAAAACAACAAAAACGATATTCTTAATTTGCTTCAAGCAATAAATATGAATACATTTCAACTGGAGTGGAATCTCGAAAATAATGACAACAAACTATGGTCAATCAAACTTATGGTATACCCACCTTTACATATTATGAGCAATAAAAGATCTGAAAACATTTTATTAAGAAGACTTGCTATAGGGCATACCTATCAAACTCACTCATACCTATTAAAAAAAATAATCTGTTCCGAGATGTGCAACCTGTAATGCCATCCTCTTAATTAAACATATCTTTGAGGTTGATCACTCCTCCCTGTTGAGAATAAAACACAAATCCCTCATTCGATTACGCATACCATTAATCAATTTCCTACAATCAAAAACAACATCCGCAATTATCTAAACGAGATGAATATAATAGTATGATATTTAAATAAAAATCTTAAAATGAGGCGCCAAATGACCATAGCAGTCGACGCGCTCTGCCCCCTAAACAACAACAACAAACCATACCTCTATGACATAATATCAGTGACAGACCCGAAGTTATTCTAAAAGCAACAACTATCGTCGTATTTTGAAAATACGAAGAGTAAGAGATCGCTTTATAGATCTATTATTTTTGCCTCTTAGAATCATTGTTCAATATCTAATTTTAATCGCAACTAACAGTTTTGTACAAAAACTCCCTTTTATCAAATTTGTAGAGCAGTATCTTAACGTCTTCTTTTGATCTCGAGAGTGAGCTCATGAGGGGCCCACCAGACCTCCCTGTGAATTCTTCGTAGCTTCTTTACGCGATAAAAAAAAGCTTGCTGAATAACTTTAAGTATATCCGTATATTTTAATTGAATTTGGCAAGGGTTCTCATTTATAACTGCTCAAACTCATTGTCTTTTACTCTTTTTAGTTCAATCTGACGGTTGAAATTCTCCTTTTGAAATTACTGTGTTTTTATTTTATTGCGCAGGTCGACTGAGTGAACCGATCGGCTTGAAACTTTCAGAAAATATCCCTTTTGTTATAGCAAAAATACCCTGAAATTTTGGTACAAAAATATTGAACCCAGTGGGCAGAACTGAATTTGAACTGCCCGCCATTTTATGCCATTAGGTTCAAAATTTTTTTTTTCAAAATATAGGTCTTGACGCCAGCTTTCCAATGCCATGAAAGAAAATTTTTTTGGAGTCATTTTAACTGTTTTTTTAGTGTTCCATACGGAACACTTATAAGATCACTTCGGTGTCTGTCTGTCCGTCTGTCACACCCGATTTTCTCCGAAACTATTTGTCATAGAAAGTTGAAATTTGGTAAGAATATAGGAATTGATGGCCTCATCAGAGCCATGTAGTCTTGAAAGTTAAATTTTGACTTAAGGGGTTAGTTTTGGGGGGTGAAATCGGAAGTGAAAACAAAATTTTTGACTAGGTAATCGAGTGTGGTGTCAAATGAAAGCTTGTGAAAACACGAGTAATATATATATATATATATATATATATATATATATATATATATATATATATATATATATATATATATTATATATATATATGTATATATATATAATGTAATACTTGCGCGCACTTTTCATTGTATTGTGATAAATCGCTGTCCACCCGCCTTATCTCGAAAAGTACTTATCAAAAAATTTTGAAAAAATTCTGGAATATTCTCCACGGGGTGTAGATTGAACGAAAATTATCACGAGTGCATTACCTGTAATAATTTAACTGGTATATAAAAACAGAAATTTCAAGGCCATCAATTTTCAGTAAAGATTGGAAATAAACTTTGTTGAAAACTCATTTGGGGTGTGTTTTGTGAAGTCACTGATCATTTTATACTTCCGTTACAACATTTTTTATTTTAAAAGCAATCAACGTACGGAACACTAATTGTGCAAGTTCAACTTGCACTTGACCGTTTTTTTTTTACATATATTTATTAATCAAATACAACAAATGCATTTTTTCGGTCATTTTGAAAAAAAAAAATTGTTAACGAATATGATTTTTTTTAATAAAAGTGTCCCGATTCTCTGCCAGATGTGATAAAAATTTTAATTTTTTTTTTCAAAATGCCCGAAAAACGCATTTGTTGTTATTTGATTAATAAACAAATGTAAAAAAAAAAACTGTTAAAATGACTCAAAAATGTTTTTTTTTTTTTAAAGATCCAATTTGGATCAAATGGCATAAAACGGCGGGCAATTCAAATTTTAAAAAACAAATTCAATTGTGCACTAGGTTCAATATTTCTGTACCAAAATTTCAGCGTATTTTTGCTATAACAAAAGGCATATTTTTTGAAAATTCCAAACCGATCGGCCTATACAATACAACGAAAAAAAAAAAAAAACGGTTTTTTTACGTTTTTTTTTTTCAATTTTGTAGGTTATGTGCGTACTTGAGCGACTTAAAACTAACGAGGATTTGTTGAAAATGTCCTTATGAAGAGTTTGGTTTTTTTTTTGTCTCGAACCGACTTATATAACCGGAGTTATCTACATTTTAAACTAAAAAAAAACCCGTTTTGAAAACTCAAATTGTTTATAAACAAAAGAGCACAACTTTTTCGAGGTCTAAAACTCCGGACAATACTTCTGGTGATAACCCAAAGGCTTTAAAGTCATAATATTGCTGTATATAGAGTGCGCAATTTCAAATACTTTTTTTTACTGCACTATTGCATCAGGTTTTATATTAATTTATATGAATGCACAAAAAAATTTGTATGTTTGATGCCCGGCAAGTTAAAGTCTTATAGCAGAACTTAGAAGCTTTCAAGACTTCGCCTACGACGTCGTCCCGAAGCTTGCTTATTAGTTCTGCAAATTACCACTTTCCGAACTTGGCATGTAATAATACAATCTTTTCGATGATATATCATTATCTCGATAATTATAACCCTGTTCACCGGTTCACATTACTTTCCAATGTTTTTAAACTTCTACAAATTGCTTTGGGAACCATTTAGGCCGCCATTCAGACTCTGCAAATATTTCTCGTATTGCAGAAGGGGCCCTTGGTTCCTATTCAACCAATTATGCCTATTTTGCATTTCGAAATGCTTCAGAAGCATCGCATGCTGAAATGCTGCAAGCTGATTATTAGCTAAAACGGACGGGTTTAAATTGAAACTTGCTGTGATCTGCGCAAGGTTTTGAATGTTGTACTTTTCCAGAATTTCATTTGGACTCAGTACATTTCCATTTTGTGTTGATGAGCTTGGAGATGCTTGTGGAGTTTTTGCAGAAGGAACTTGAGTGGGAGGCTTTGGAGATATACTAACAGGCTTTAGAGACACACTAGGAACTCTTGGTGACGTACTATGAGCCTTATTAACATTATTTGCTAGTTTCGGAGATAAGCTAGCAAAACGATTCATTGGTGACGGTATTTTTTGGTTAAAAACAGGAACGGTTGGTGCGTACATGTGCTTTACAAGAGGTGATGACTTAGGAGAATGTTTTGGAGATGGAGTTTTTGATCTTGGTGATTGATAGCTGGCACTTGATACTTCAGGAAGTTTCGGCGACCCGAGACTCGGCGACGGTACTTTAAAGTCTGTTATAATGGATTTCAGTTCACTGAAAGGGGAAACCGAAGGTTTACACTCAGGGACTTTTGGTACAGATTCCGCTTTTACTGGAGAAACAATCCCGTTCACTTTCGTTGTTTTAGAAGGACTCTGTTGATTAACTGAAACGGTATAGTTCATACCAAGACTGGAAGAGTGTAAACTGGCGACAGTTTGTGGAACTAACTTGTTTAATTGGTCGAGCTCGAACTTTTTGTGCGTTGATTTCGGTGCCCTGGGATTTGGCAAGCGAGGAATTGGTACTTTTGGTAACGTCACCTCTTCCTTTTTGATCTCTAATTGATTTTTATCCTGTTCGAGCTTGGTCTTTTTATACAGCTGAGAGGCAATATCCAAAATATTTCTCTTACTACTGCTAGGAGTAACATTCGGATCGCTGGGACTTATTTCTATAGCTGATGTTTTGGGACCTTCTGGAGGTTTTTTCAGAGATTCTTCAAAAATCTTTTGGAAGGTCTGTGGGGATCTAGGATTGAGCTTAACCAAATTATCCTTTGATGGCACAGTTGTAGCCTTGTTTAGTTCAGGTACCGGCGACGGCTGTATTTGGAACTGTTGAATATTTGTTTTAACAGGTATCTGAAATTGTTGTTTTGGTCCAACTATTTGCGAAATAGTTGTTGACATGGGGATTTTTTCCGTCAAACTTTTTGCAATTTCGGAGAGATCTTGGTCCACTTTTTGTTCACTGTCATTATCACAGAATTTACTTATTTCTAATTGTGTCAGTTCCTTGGGATTATTGTCAGAGCATTGATTTTTTTCCTTATCAGTAGACAAGGGTGATTCGTCAGGAAGCTTAAGAATCTCTATGAAGTTCTTCACTGGTGGTGCAACAGGAGGTAAACTATCGTTATCGGAGCTCTCTTTAATTGTGATAGATAAAGAGGAAGGTATTTTGCAACTGCTTATTAAAGATTGTAAACCACTATCACGTTTTATGTCTGTTTGGCTTCCAGAAGATGGCACGATTGGTTTTAACAAATTCGGTTTTTCATGTAGAATTATTTTAACCGGTCTTTTTGCTTCAACTTTAGAAATTTTGGCTTTACAATTCTTAAGAGGACTAGTGCTCTTCCTCTTTTGACCTCCAGTCATTCTGGATATGATCAGTTGTTTTTTTGGTGGTTTATAGGATACCGCTGAAGGTGGACTTGTTATTTCTTTTTTTACTTGCAAACTGGATGTTGGTGTTAGTTCAACACACTTAAGAAACTTTGACTTTTCATCTTCCATATCAAGGTCGGCTTTTTCTTCTGGTTTAATATTATCGTTATTTTGTTGGTTTTCATCTTCGTGGTCATTTTTCGCAGCTTCAATTTTTGCAATGGGAAGTTCGCTAACAGCATTATCACTAGGCTGACTTCCATTTACAACACTTTTAGCTATATGTTTAGGAGAAGCTCTTTTCTTCACAGTTTTCTTTGATATAACTAGCCTAGGTATTGTAACCTGCCCCACTTTATTAGACATCTTTTTAGGGCTATTAGATTTAAGTTTCTGACCCTTCTTGATAGTTTGTTTAATAATATGATGCCCAATTGGCTTACCGTCCCTATTTGAAACAGGTTCAATTTTCGTGATTATTTCAACGTTTTCACTCCGATTTAAAGTGATACTGGTGTAGCTCTTAGTAATGGGTTTTGTAAAGTTTTGTGGCTTGGAAGCACTTAAATTGGGTTCCCCTATAAGATCCTTGGAAACTTTTAAAATAAGTTTACCTTCTTTATCTTCAGTCCTTTGGGTATTAATTTCAGGAGACTCGGGTTCCTTTTTGATAACAGCAATATTTATCGGTTCGCTTTTAATTTCAGTCTTTATTTGTTCAGTTTTTACATCACTTTTCTTAATAGCGTACGGGGCTTGAACTTTGGAATCAATGTCACCATTTTTAGTCTCGCATACATTTTTCTTTATAGTAAGTTTTCCTTTAATAGCATCACAAATTTTGTATTTAGGAACTTCACTTTCTTTTAAATTTTCTTTACCTAATTTATTACCACTATCTACTGCACTCGCATTATCAGTCTCATTCACTTTCAGGTTTAAATCGTCCGTCTCATTTTCAGTAAAAGTATAAACGTCATTTTCCTTTTCGGATACTTTTTTACACCTTTCAGCTTTAAGTCTTTTTTCAGTCTCACTTGGATTTACTTCGGTGTTGTTAGATAAATCTTTACAGGGTTCACTTTTAGTAACTGCTGTATTAGTCTGTGTTTTTTCTAAATAATTTTTATTGTTATTACCACCATAACGTGTAAATTCACTAGGTTCACCTGCTATTTCACTATCAGTGTTAGTGTCATTTTCATTAGTTTCAGATTTAATTGTACCGTTATTATTACTAATTTTACTATCACAACTTTTGAAATCTTTCTTTTCTTCTGGACTAGAATGTTTACCGTTATTAACTTTTCCAAGAGATTTTCTGTAAGACTTTGCGCTCTCCTTCCTCTTCGATGAGATGCTGGTCTTTTCCCCATTGCTTTTGGTTCTTCGGAAATGTCTCGGCAGAAACTGTGGAGTATTGTTTTCAGGGCTATCTGTTCTCTTGGTTTTGTTTCGATCGATGATTCTGAAGAAGAATTTCATTAACTCGTTCTGAAACAAATGAGAAATGGTAATTTTATTAAAATATAAATAATATAATATTGTAGTGTTCAGAAATCACTCCTCTTAAATACTAATAAATACAGTGTGTCCCATAAATAAGTTCAAAATTTTTTAATTTATTGCGTGAACGTAACAGATGGGAGAGACAGAGCGTAACTCTGCTTTTTGGAAATTTATTCGTTTTTCGTTAGAAAAGCGTGACATTTTCGTGAGAGAGTTTCACAAAAAAAATCAGTGACTATTACGAAGCGAAAGTGTTCCCTGAATAAACAATGGGTGCAGTAGTTTCAAGGAACTGGTTTAACTTAAAGTAAACGTCGGGCAAGAAGACCAAGAGTTTCCAGTCTTATACTTTCGTTTCTCGTTCTGTTTTGTAATCTTATATTCAGCATGTGGCGTTCCATTTCTCTCTGTGTTTTACTCGGTTCGTCCATCATCTTCTCCTCAATGTCCATGTCTAGGCCGGGTAAGTGAGAACTGGTAGAATGCATTGATCGAACACCATCTTTCT
>CM032448.1:96770446-96826927 GCA_019049505.1 Pachyrhynchus sulphureomaculatus
TGATTTTAACGGGCATACAATAAGTTACAAATATTTAATAAAATATAGAATTGAAGAAAAATCTTTGTGCATATATCATTATTATACCTTAAATTTCAATATAAGAATAATTAAAAATAGTCACATTGTCTGTGTTATTTAAAAATTAAGGTTTAAAATTTGAAAATGTGACTGCTGCAGTGCGGCGCCTGCAATTTTACGTTCAAAGCAGTACGAAAATAATGTTTTATTATTTTGTCAATATTTCTGTTATAAATTTTTAATAAATTGTTCTTTATTTTATTGTATTGTATTTATACAAATGTTATTAAATATATTCATTTTCTATATAAATAAACATATTTTCATTTATTTTTTTATATACACTGACTGCCACTTTGGATCACTCATTTGGAATTTTTAAATCTGTCCTCAGATTCTTAATCAGCACCCCAAAAAACCATTTAGTAGACACTTTAAAAAGAAAATTGGAAAATTAAATGAATCACGTACTCTCTGGCCGCCATATTGAATTTTTCAAATCCGTCAACGGATTCTTAATCAGTACCCCGAGCAACCCCCTAACAGCCAATTTCTAAATATTTAGCGGTATACAGAAACGTTAATTTAATCATAAATGTGGTGGTGTTTTTCCTGACCAGTGGAAACATAGTTTTATTACTCCAGTATTCAAATCCGGCGACCAGTCAGACGCTAAAAATTATAGACCTATTTCTATTCTAATTCCTATCCCAAAATTATTCGAAAAAATTGTTTGTGATAAATTAAAACACTTCATAAAATCTTTTTTAGTTGAGGAATAGCACGCTTTCGTTGGTTGTCGATCGACAGCTATAAGCTTGATCGTGTTGATTCAAAATACTATTGATGCAATGGAGGTAGGTGGTCAGGTTGACGTGGTTTATACTGATTTCAGCAAGGCCTTCGACACTATCAACCACGATATCTTGATAAGGAAATTAAGAAGTTATGGCTTTTGTAGATCACTACTGAAATTAACCTGTTACCTTAGATATAGGAAACAGTTTGTTAAAATAAAGGGCTTTATGTCGAGTGAGGTATCTGTTACATCGGGTGTACCACAGGGTAGCCACCTGGGTCCGTTGCTGTTTAATGCAGATGATTTGAAATTGTTTATGGTAATTCATTCTGTTGATGATGCTGTGAGACTACAGGGAGACTTAGATAGGGTGAGTGAGTTGTGCGGAAGAAACAAAATGAATCTTAATATTAAAAAATGCAAGTTAATGTCATTCTTTCGGGTAAAAACTCCGTTTTTATATGACTACAGTATTAATAATTGTCTTCTGGAAAAGGGCTCTTCATTATGTAACTTAGGTATTTATTTGGATACTAAGCTCGATTTTCATATTCACTATGACTTTATTGCTAACAAATGTTTAAAACTCCTTGGCTTCGTCTGTAGGAATACTAGGGATTTCCAGACTGTAGAGAGCATGAATACTTTGTATAAGGCTTTGGTAAGATCCTCTGTAGAGTATCTGTCATGTGTATGGTCGCCTTCATATGCTACACATCTTGATAGCATTGAAAGGGTAGAGAAGAAGTTTGGTAGATACGTTTCTTACAAATTTAAGTGAAACATCACTGTCTATGGGGACCTGCTGCGAAGACTCCAGCTGCAATCGCTTTCAAGACGTAGGAAAGTTGCTGATATCTGTTTCTTATTTCGACTTGTAAATGGTCATATAGACTGCTCCGATCCTCTGAGTTTGATAAATTTCTGTGTTCCATCCAGAGCAACAAGGGACCACACACTCTTCGCCCCGAAGTACCATATATCTAACTATGGCCTATTCTCGCCGATCACTAGAATCACTAATGGCGCCGGTGAAACGGAACTTGATCTCTCTTTAAAACTTTTAAAAAAAGAACTGTTGACAGTCCACTGAATTCTGTGAGGATAGTTGCTGGTGTTGTTGTATTGTTATAATTGTTGTTGTGTTGTTATAATTGTTCTCGTGTTGTTATAATTGCTGTTGTGTTGTTATAATACTCTAGGCTTATACACTTCGTCCAACGATGTTCTAGTTTGTTGATCCCTTCCGAATAATAGGATTTGTCCAAGTCTGCAAAATATCCACTAGTGTCTGCAATCACCTCCTCGTTTGAATAAAATCTTTGTCCCGCCAGCCATTTCTTCAAATTGGGGAACAAATAGTAGTCCGAGGGAGCCAAGTCTGGAGAATAGGGGGGATGTGAAACGAGTTGGAATCCTATTTCCATTAATTTTGCGACCACAACTGCTGAGGTGTGTGCTGGTGCGTTGTCGTGATGGAAAAGAACTTTCTTGTGGGCCAATCGCGGGCGTTTTCCTTGCAGCTCGGTTTTCAAACGGTCCAATAACGATGAATAATATTCACCTGTAATAGTTTTACCTTTTCCAGATAGTCGATGAGGATTATCCCTTGCGAATCCCAAAAGACAGTCGCCATAACCTTTCCGGCCGAAGGAACGGTCTTCGCCTTTTTTGGTGCAGATTCCCCCTTGGTAACCCATTGTTTAGATTGTTGTTTGGTCTCAGGAGTATAGTAATGTATCCATGTTTCATCCACAGTGACGAAACGACGCTTAAAGTCCTCCGGATTCTTCTGGAACAGCTGCAAACCATCCTTGCAACACTTCACACGATTCCGTTTTTGGTCAAGCGTGAGCAATCGCGGCACCCATCTTGCGGATAGCTTTCTCATGTCCAAATGTTTATGCAAAATATTATGTACCCGTTCAGTCGAGATGCCCACAGCACTAGCAATCTCACGCACCTTAACTCTTCTGTCATCCATCACCATATCATGGATTTGATCAATGATTTCTGGAGTCGTAACCTCCACAGGCCGTCCAGAACGTTCAGCGTCACTTGTGCCCATATGGCCAGTCCGAAAATTTTGAAACCACTTATAAACTGTTCTAATCGAAGGTGCAGAGTCACCATAATGTTTATCAAGCTTCTCTTTAGTCTCGTGAGGCGTTTTGCCTTTCATAAAGTAATGTTTTAATCACCACACGAAATTCTTTTTCGTCCATTTCTTAAAAATCACTCGACTTCCTTGATTCACACGAATGCCAAACACAAAGAAATAGACCAATATGGCTGAAACTTTGTGTGCGTTCATTCAAGAGATGCTACTAACTAAACATAACCTCGATATGCGCCGGTGGTGCCATCTCTCGGACTTTGCACGGACTTTTCAAACCAGCCTCGTATTATTATAATTTATGTAGAAACTATGTATAAAATGGGTTTTCCTGTAAATAAATAAATAAATGAGGTTGGAAGCATGACTCCCACTACAACTGAAGGGGTTAAACCAGCCATTTTATTTTAAATAATTTTTTTAAATTACGGTAAAACTAAAAAAAATTATATACTATTTTTTGTAAAATTTCTCGTTCTTTCACGTGGTGCTATTAGTTTTTCGATATCTTTTTTATTTTTCGAGATATTTGCGAAAAACCGAATTTTTCATTTAATTTTCGATTTTGTAGGATTAGCGTACGCTTTAGAGCAACAAACGTTTTTTTTATCGTATTCTACGTCCAAAAGATACCTGTATGCCCAAATGCAGCCTGTTAACATTTAATGAGAGCTTTTCGTCAATATTTGTCTCTGACAACTTGGCTATTTAGTGTGCCGGTGACGGACATTTTCATTCTGTAGTGTCATATTTATAAAGGTCCAAAATGAGAACTGACAAACAAAATCTTTTAAATTTGGTATCAGTTTTTCTTCATCAATATAGAAAATACCATTAAATTGTGGTCGATAACTTATTTAAAAGGAATCGAGTAAAATTAATTCAAGGATTAAAAATCCACTTACCAAAAACTTGTTAGTGTCCACATTGTACTTATTTCTGACGAACTTCTTCAATACTTCTATTCGGCACATGCACGGACAGAGCAGGTACCGTTTCATTTGAGACTCTTGACTTTCTTCTGCTGTCAATCCGTTGTTCTTTAACGTTTCGGGGGTCGGTCATGATTCCAGGTATTCGGATTGCACCAGGGTCAGAGTCATCACTGTAACAAAGAAATAATAATGTATCATATGGATTTTTTAATAGTCTCAAAAACAAGCCGCTTAGACAAAACTGTAATACGGATTCGCTAGTAGACGATGTAATTATTTCGTATATAAATAAATTCACAGAAAAAATGGACAAGTTACGAGGATGGTTCAATAAGTACCCGTGTTAGGATTGAAGACGCCATTTCTTTCAAAAACATTTTTTTTATTTTTCAACATAATCCCCTTTTAGGTATATACACTTTTCTCAACGTTCTTGCCATTTTGTTAACCCCTCCAAAAAATAAGAATTATCCAACTCCCCAAAATACGCTTCTGTCTGGGCGATGACCGCCTTATTTGAGCTGAAGTTTTTCCTGCGAGTCATTTCTTCTGTTTGGGAACAAGAAGAAATCGCAGGGAGCCAGGTCGGGCGAATACAGAGGGTGCGGCAGCATTTCATAACGCAATTCATGCAGTTTGGCGGCGACAACTTCTAATGAATGTGCTGGACCACTGTCGTGGTGAAACAGCATTTTCTTCTTCGCTAAATGGGGCCATCTTTCCGTCAATTTCTTCTCGAAGCGGTCCAATAACTCATTATAGTATAATCCAATGATCGTTCTTACTTTTTCTAAGAAGTCAATGAGTATGATGGTCTTTGCATCCCAAAAAAATCGTCGCCATAACTTTCCGACCGATGGAACCGTCTTCGCCTTCTTTGGAGCAGATTCACCGGAAGCAACCCATTGTTTTGATTTTTATTTGGTTTCGGGTGTATAACGATGAATCCAGGTCTCATCAACGGTGACAACTCGACGCAAAAAGCCTTCGGATTTCGCTTAAAGTGCTCCAAATATAGCTTCGAAGTTGAAAGCCGCACCTGCTTGTTGTCCACGGTGAGCAATCGCGACACCCATCAGGCCGACAACTTTTTCATAGCGAAGTTATCATGTGCAATATTAATTACCGCTCCTGTCGACACACTTATGGCCTCTGCTAATTCGCGCACTTTCTTTCGACGATCAACAAGAATCATGTCGTGGACTTTTTGTGTTCGTCGGTAACCACTTCTGATTGGCATTCCAAGTGATCCTTATCAAAAACGTATGTTCGACCACGTTTAAATTCGTTGAACCAATATATGACTGTTATCATGGATGGCGAAGGGCCCCCATAAACATCATCCATTTTCGGTTTTATCACCTCACACGTTTCTCCATCTAAAAGCAAAAAGCGAATCACTGAACGATATTGCACTTTTTCCATCTTAGTGACAAACATGTTACACTACTTACTGAAATGGCCCCCAAATGTAAACTCACTTATGAATCAGTGTCATTTTTTTTTTCGTATCATCTATCAGATAACAGCACATGATGGTAACATCAACTTGCCTTAGCAACTCCATCTGTCTTTAAATACGGGTACTTATTGAACAACCCTCATAATTTAAAATTGCAACATAAATATAATGTATGAAAGAAATGAAAGAGAAAATTGTGCAATTTTTTATGTCACTAAAGGTTACGATTCCTATGCAAGTCGAGTTCATAAAATTTCCTGTTATAGAAATGAATATCTTAGACTTGTAAATCAGAATGTTCGTTTCTATTAGTTATAGATTGCATTACATTAGAAACCCATAAACTGAAACACGGTCCACAGATATAAATATTATTTTTGCAAATAAATTTGTCCTGTTTTTAAGGGTAGAATAAAAAACTGTCCTACATAAGTTTTATTATAATTAATACTATATGCAGTATCTTGCTCGCTGCTGTCCAACAATTTCATTATGTCCCCTCCCTAGAAACTCTGGAATTTTTCCGTCAAAAAACCAATTGAGGTGCCTCTTAACATCCTCCTCATCTGCAAAAGTTTTTCTGTCCATGTAAAAAAAGTAAGAACCGGTGAATGTGGAGTAAAACTTTCCATTTAAGACTGATTAGCTCTTCCTGTGTGTTCAAAAATGTATGGGGTCTAGCATTGTTGAAACAGAAAGTAAGAAATGCTGTGGGCAGGCTTTCGGCGTTGTTTCAAATGGCTCGTATTTGTTTAATTATAAAAAATAAAATAAAATTATTTTCTCTCGGTACAGGAACGACAAGCAACTCAGTAGCAGTAATGTACTGAAAAGTATATTAAAAAACCCTCCACCATACTGTCAAGGCATAGTTTCTTTAAAACATAATACACTCATGATAATTTTCGCTTATTGAGAGTTTTTTCAAAATTTTTTGATCAATACTTTTCGAGATAGAGTGGGAAGACAGAATTTTTGACCATTTTTTTTTAAAAATAATACGAAGAAAAGTGTGCGCAAGTATTACCTCATACATATTTTTGAACTCGTGTTTTCACAATCTCCCATTTGACACCCCACTCGATGACTTGGTAAAATTGGGTGTGACAGCCAAACAAACGGACACCGAAGTGATCCCATAAATATTCCGTACGGAATCCTAAAAATGTGTTAGAAAAGAATGAGAAAGCTAGGACGCAGCTCAAAGTGTATAAAAATTATTGGAGAGGGTGAAGAGAATATATTGGTTATTTAACAGAAAACCATTAATGACAACTAAATATTCAATAGTGAATTATTGAATTACTGTAGATACATCAAGAATATACTTTTTTCTTTATCTTAATTCTAAAACCGTGGACGGTCCTTACTTGGCTTGCACCTTTCTGAGTTTATTCGGTGTTCCAGCCCCCGAGCGTAAGTAGTACAATAACTTGTATTGTATCTGACGTTTTCATGGATAAAACAATGATAGATACAGTCATAAAATTTTAAAGCGCTCCAATTTGAAACAGCCATAAAGTATAACGCTATAACATCGATACCATCATCATTGTAAGTAATGACTAGTAGTAATACTTTCAATTAAACCTACACGTCAAACGCAGGGGTAGAAGTTGTTGGAGCTCCTAAACTTATCTTTATGAAAAATCAATAATGTTCCGGAAAACTCATTTCTATAGGTCGTCCCTCAGTATTATAGGCAATGAAATGTGCACTAATGGATGCTCTGTGTTAAAAGAATGGACAAAAACTTTCTGTTAGGGCGATATTAATACCGTATTATATAAAGTTATAAGTAGATTGTGACGTATTTTTAGAATTTTAAGTCTATACTAGTGTGAAATACTTACATTAGTAAAATCATAATAATAATAATGTGTTGAATAATCTGCACGTGCTATTTGAAGATGGCAGAGGCGGTATAACTAATAATTTTGAATGATGTGGAGATGAATTATATTTTTTTTTCCACTCACTTTACAAAAATTGTGTGGCGATAACACACAATTTAAATATATCTGTGCCAATCTTTCGAGAAATTTTCCCCAATAAGTCGATTTATAAATTAGGTGATATAAGTTGGCTTTCACATAGACCCGATTTGACCAAGATAGATTTTTCATTATGGAAACAACCCAAAACTAAAGTTTACAGTAATATTAATACTCACTACTTCGAAAAATTAGAAAAAAATATTCCGCAAGAAACAACGTTCACCGAAATGACGAAACGTTTCACAATTAGAATACATTATTTTTAGTGTTGTACAGATCACTTATGGGATCACTTCGGTGTCCGTCTGTCGTCTGTCACACCCGATTTTCTCCGAAACTATTTGACATACAAAGTTGCAATTTTGTACTCATATAGGGATTGATGGCCCAGTCAGAGTCGTGTAGTTTTAAAGTTAAATTTTGACTTAAGGGGTTAGTTTTGGGGGGTGAAATCGGACGTGAAATTTTTTTTTACCAGGTCATCGAGTAGGGTATCAAATGAAAACTTGTGTCTGTGTTGTTTGCATTATTTTAAAAAAATGGCCAAAAATCGTTGTGAACCCACCCTATCTCGAAAAGTACTGATCAAAAAAGTTTGAAAAAATTCTAAAATATTCTTCATAATGTAGACTGAGCGAAATTATCACAAGTGTTTAATAATTTTTCTGGTATTAAAAAAAACTATGTGCCATGGCTATATACCTTTCAGTATACCAGTGTGGCCAACGAATAGGTACCGAGAGAAAATAATTTTATTTTATTTGTTTATAATTAAACAAATATTTAGGCAGTAAATATTTGTTTTACACTTTTATTACTAGATTCATTTATTAGCTATTAGGTAGCTGAGATGCTAAAACTGTTATGTCGGACTAAGAAAAAACGTGAAAAACATATTTTTAAGATTTCAAGATCTCTACATGTCAGGGACCTAATTAACTTAGCCTAGGTAAGGGTTTTATATTATTTTAAAAGCAAACATCGAAATACAAACTGCGTAAGTCCGACTTGCACTTGCATATTTTATCATAGTTATGTAGAATAAATGTTTTTTTTTTGTTTTAATTTATTAACTCGCTTTTACACTGCTAAAGAGAAGTATTGTACCCGTAAAAAAATTACCATCCGAAATATATATATATATATATATATATATATATATATATATATATATATATATATATATATATATATATATACTTTTATTTATTTACTTATTATTATAGTATCCTGGGCGACTTTAATGTCCACAAAATCAACTGGCTTAAATATTCAAATACTACAGATGAACAAGGTCGTGAAGCCGAATCATTTTCAATCAGTTGTGGCTTAACTCAGCTTATTGACGAACCAACACGGATCCCTGATCGAGACGGGGAGTTCGCCAGTCTTCTTGATCTGTTTTTAACCACCAATCCGAAGATTTACACGGTCAGCGTAAATCCGCCATTAGGTTCTTCCGACCATAAACTATTATCGACATCGAGTATCCTACCTATCAGCGACAGAGAGGCGCCTAAACCGCGCAAGATTTGGCACTACAAATCTGCTAAATGGAAAGATCTCATGGAATATTTTCGAACTTTCCCTTGGTTAGACGTTTGTTTTCGATCCGATGACCCATCTGACTGCCCCAAAGAAGTTTCCGATGTTATTTTGGCAGGTATGGAGGCTTACATCCTTTTTTCCAAGAAATGCGCTTCAAACGGCAAGCCTTGGTTTGACCGAAAATGCAAAGAAGCTGTTGCTTCTAAACATCTTGCATACCGACATTGGCGTGAAAATCCTAACACCATAAATCGAAACACCTTTGTTCGTGCCAGGAACAGATGCAAAGAAATTATCGACGAAACCAAGGAGGCACACAATTAACGGATTAGAAACAAACTTCTCGCTTGTCCCAACAATTCCAGGTCCTTTTGGTCAGTCGCTAAGGCAGTTAGTCAAAATTTCACCAAATCCACCATACCACCCCTCACACGACCAGATAATTCTATTGCAACGACACCTGTTGAGAAAGCGAATTTGTTGGCTGAACTCTTTGCTTCACATTCTACTGTCGATTTCCAAGGAAAAACACCACCTAATATTCCCATAGTGCAGTCAAGGATGCCCGATATTGTGTTCAGGCAGCGTATCATAAAAACGTATTTTGATGAAGCTAGACACCAAAAAGGCTTTTGGCCCTGACGGAATATCTGCCATAGTTCTCAAAAACTGTGCGAGGGAACTAACACCAGTTTTCTGTAGACTTTTCAACCTATCTTACAGAAAGGGAATATTTAATTCCTGCTGGAAATGTGCCAAAGTTCAGCCGATACCTTAAAAAGGCAAGAAGACCTTGCCAAATAACTACCGACCAATCGCACTACTTTCAATAATATCGAAAGTCATGGAAAAGGCTATCAATCAGCATCTTCTAAAATATCTTGAAGGATTCAACATTATTAGCGATCACCAATATGGCTTTCGTAAAAATAGATCAACAGGAGATCTCCTGACTTATGTAACACATGTTTGGAACAACGCAATTGAACACTTTAGAGAATCTCGAGAGGTTGCTCTTGACATATCCAAGGCATTCGACCGTGTTTGGCACGATGGGCTGTTGGCTAAGCTACGTTCTTATGGTATGTCTGAAAAGTTCTGTTTGTGGCTCTCATGTTTCCTCAGAGAGCGTTCTTTGCGAGTGGCAGTCGACGGATTTCTTTCTAACACCTTTACTATCAACGCCGGTGTACCCAAGGCTCCATACTGTCCCCTACTCTCTTTCTCATTTATATTAACGATCTGCTGGAAAAGACCGAGAATCCAATCTACAGCTTTGCAGATGACAGTCCACTTATCTCTTCATTCACTTTGAACGCTCGGACATCGGCTACTCAGACAAATATTCGCAGACAGCAGGAAGTCATTCAACTTAACAAAGACCTGGAAGAAATTCTATCTTGGGGTGACAGTAACCAAGTGGAATTTAACGCTACAAAAACCCAGGCGGCAGTTTTTTCTAAAAAAGTTAACGTTGCTGAACCCGACATAGTTATGTCGGGACACTCCATTTCTCTAACATCGTCATTCAATTTGTTGGGCGTTAATTTGGGAGCAAATATGTCCTGGCATGAACATGTTGCAGGCACAGCGAGAAGAGCTTCTCAGAAGTTGGGAATATTATTTCGAACCAGAAAGCTCTACGCTTCACAACAACTGTTAATTCTTTACAAAGCTCAAATTCGACCAACTATGGAATACTGCTCCCATGTTTGGGGCTCCGCTCCCAAACATACATTACATTTGTTGGATTCTATTCAGAGAAGAGCTGTTCGTCTGATTGGAGACCCGGAACTGACAGGTGACCTTAATTCGCAGGAACATCGAAGAACGGTTGGCAACTTGAGCCTATTCTACAAGTATTTTCATGGAAAGTATTCGAAGGATGTGGCCCGTTTAATTCCTCCCAGAGCGGTGCATGTTAGAAATACACGTCACGCTAATACTTCACATCCGTATGAGGTTCAGCTTGTCACTCCTCGTACAACGCTTTTCAAGCAGTCATTTATATGGAGAACATCATCCCTTTGGAATAATTTGCCCAGGACTGTGTTTCCCACCGAGTACAATTTACAGCGATTTAAGAACAACGTGAATCGCTTTCTTCGCACACGTATCGCTCCTGTAGTGCTTTAGGGACTTCCCTGTAGCACGTGTGCGAGACCCATAAAAAAAAAAGTGTAGTTATTGGACGACGAAAGGGGTAAGATCGAAACGTTTTATCTTATTGTGATAATTTTTCCTGGTTTTTGGTAGCCTTACTGAGCCAACTTTAAGGAAAATTATTTATAGGCAAAGAGGTTAAATAGGTGGGGAAAAAGTGAAGGGTGGCTTATAATATATCGAGTCGAAGAATCTGAAAATTTTCATTTTTTAACAATTTCTAAGCTTAATAGAAATATTATGAAAGGGCTTGTGATTGTAGAGTGACTCTATAACTTGTATTTACAAGAGGAGTACAGGTTATTACTTTTATTAAATTTTTACAGTACATATTTTAAAATTAATATAAAACTAAACTTTTTTATAGGACGCCTTGTATTTAACTAACACCGCCTAATTAAATAATATTGAATTTTCCTTAAGACAAACCTTTTTTTTCATCAAATTTATTGATGGCCTGAGCAATCAAATGTGTTTCTCTAAAAAAACAATCCATAAGTAGAGATTTATTTTATAAAATTGTAAAAACAGAGAAGATTAGTTGTAAAAATACAAAATAAATACCATTTTACATCACAGAAAATATCTACCCTTTTTTGAAAAACCACGTGCTAGAATAATTTAATGAAACCATAACACGGCAAATAGACCAAACGATAACAAAGAACCCTGAAATAACAAACCAAAGCCAGAAAAATCCTTTCGCCTGAATTATGAATGAATCGTTTTTATTTGTCATGGGGAGAGGAAATCTGGTCGTAATAAAGCAGGTAGAGAACCTAATGGTTCTCATTTAAAACATAAAAGGGAGATAGAAATGGCACGATTTCAATAAGCTTAAAAAAGAACTCGAGCTTACGGATTTATAATTTATACAATGGATACACAGCCCCATAAAAAAAAGTGGGGTATACTTTTGATGCGATATATCAGATCCGTAGTATTTTTTGCCCGCTGATCACGAATCTGACGTCAGAATATCGCCATCACATCTCAATTTTTTTCTAACCTCAAAAAATTGGTAAAAAATTAGTAAAAATTAAGAAAAATATACTCCTAAAAAATTGATTCAAGCTTTTTCATGAATCCAAAGATGTATTAATATGTATTCGGACACGCTAAGCTAATATTCATCGGTTGGATTGAGCCATACAGTTCTGTTTTCTTTCTAACCTCAATAAATCAGACAGATATAGTGCTTCTCGAATGCAAAAACGAATTCAAATTAAAATTCAACCGATCCTTACCAAATTTGGTACACGGGGATTTTTTGGGTCGCTGATCACGAATCTGAGGTTGGATTTGCAAAATTCAAGATGGCAGATGTTTTCGCGCCATTTTGAACGCCGAGAAAATTCATCGGTCGATTTTTATTCTTCTACCTGCATCCAGGGCACCTCCACGTGGTGACGGTGGGCAACGGTGTTACTCCACTAGCTGGCAGAGTCCCTGGATAACGGCTTAGATGCCGTCATGGCAGGTAGAAGAAAGAGAATTACGATGCAGGGACTCGGAAACCGAGTATCGGCGGTTGGTCAGGGTGGGAAAGCGGGCCCGCAGCCGTCGTCATCCAGCGACCGTAGCTCTTCATGTGTGGGTGACTTGGCTCATGTAGAGTATAATGCTACAAGAAAACGGTCTCACGGTACAAGGACTTTTCATAAGTGCGATAAAAACGGTGATTCATTTTGTTATATTTGCTGTCAACACGTATTGAGTAAAATGGGGTCACCGATAACGGATAAGATTAAAACCTTATATAAGGATTGTTTTAACATTGAAATACAGCACCAGGATACAGATTGGGTTCCCCACATCATTTGCAGTTCTTGCAAAATAATGTTGTACATCAATAAGAAGGCGATTAAATATTCCAGACCAGCAATATGGAATAGACCATACAGTGAAAATGATTGCTACTTTTGTATGAATGTTGTATCTAGGCATAACCGAAAAAATAAAAGCACTATTACTTATAACGATGTTTCGACAGTAACAAGACCAACTAAACTAATTCCGCCTCCTGAACCACTTGATGCTGATGTTATGGAAACAAATGATTTCACCTTATCAGTTCATGCCGAAAACATTGAGACTGTCGAAAAAGATTCAAACACTGTTACTAATGAATGTTCTAGTGACAACCTATTATATACTAGTGACACAGATAAAGAATTTCTACCATACAACCGTAAACCAGAACCAATACTCGTATCACAGTCAGAACTTAGTGATCTAGTCAGAGATTTAGGCTTATCCAAAGATGGTTCAGAGCATCTTGCTTCCTTTTTAAAGAAAAGACATTTACTTAAGCCAGAAGCTACGATTTCTTATTACAGAAACAGAGATGAAGAATTTCGAAAATATTTCACAATGGACGAGGAATTATCACTTTCATATTGTACCGATGTAAAAGGTCTAATGGATGAATTTCAAAATAACTCATACGATCCTGAAGAATGGAGACTGTTCATTGATTCTTCTAAACGGAGCATTAAGGCAGTTTTGCTGCATAATACCAACGTTTACGCTCCCATTCCGATTGCTCATTCCACAGTTATGGAAGAGCAATATGAAAAAATGAAGCACCTTTTGATAAAAATAAAATATGCTGATCATAACTGGAAAATTTGTGGAGATCTGAAAATTGTAACAATATTGCTTGGCCAACAGTCAGGGTTTACACTTTATCCCTGTTATAAATGTCTGTGGAATAGCAGAGACAGGGAACGTCATTATAAGAAAAAAATTTGGCCAACAAGAGAATCGTTCACTCCTGGTGAAAATAATGTATTGTTTCCACCATTGGTAGATCCAGGAAAAGTTCTTATTCCCCCGCTTCACATTAAGCTTGGACTTATGAAGCAATTCACGAGAGCATTAGATACAAACGGCCCATGTTTCAAATATTTGCATAAAAAATTTCCGAAATTTTCTGAAGCTAAAATTAAGGCAGGCGTATTTGACGGGCCACAAATAAGAAAATTGTTTCAAGGTTCATTATTTGTTACTAAAATGAATAAAGTTGAAAAAGCTGCTTGGCTTAGTTTTAAAGAAGTCGCAACAAACTTTTTGGGAAATAATAAAAGTCCTAAGTACAAAGAAATAGTCGAGAAAATGGTAAAAAATTTTCAAACATTAGGTTGCTTAATGAATCTAAAATTACATTTCCTGGACTCCCACATCGATGATTTCCCAGATAAACTTGGTGACTACAGTGAGGAGCAAGGGGAACGTTTTCACCAAGATCTGAAAATCATAGAAAATCGGTATCAAGGACGATGGGATGACCATATGCTAGCGGACTATTGCTGGTCGCTAAAAAGAGAAACAAGTCCTCAAAAGCGTTTGGGCAGAAAGCCTTTGAATAGGTCATTCGCGGAAAAAAGAACAAGATACAGCCAAAAAAAGGAAAGTTAGGCGCGGGTCTAACCTTCGCAATTCTAGGCTTAAGGGTCTACTATTTGAGAGTATATGGTTTAAAAGTCCTGGTTTTGAGTTTATTGGGTCTCATTTTTAAAGTTACAGGGTTATTGAGGTCTATTTTTTGAGGTTACAGGGTGTGGGAGTCTAAGGTTTCAGGGTTTAGGGTTTAAGAGTATCAGGTTTGAGGATTCCCCAACTGTATACCAAATTTGGTAGGAATCGGTTGGTTTTCAAAAATTTTGTCCGCCATCTTGATCCGCCATTTTGAATTTTGCAAATCCGACCTAAGATTCATGATCAGCAACCCAAAAAAACCCCCGTGTACCAAATTTGGTAAGAATCGGTTGAATTTTAATTTGAATTCGTTTTTGCATTCGAGAAGCACTATATCTGTTTGATTTATTGAGGTTAGAAAGAAAACAGAACTGTATGGCTTAATCCAACCGATGAATATTAGCTTAGCGTGTCCGAATACATATTAATACATCTTTGGATTCATGAAAAAGCTTGAATCAATTTTTTAGGAGTATATTTTTCTTAATTTTTACTAATTTTTACCTATTTTTTGAGGTTAGAAAAAAAATTGAGATGTGATGGCGATATTCTGACGTCAGATTCGTGATCAGCGGGCAAAAATACTACGGATCTGATATATCGCATCAAAAGTATACCCCACTTTTTTTTTGTGGGGCTGTGATATCATTAGACGATGTAACCGAATACATATTTGAAATTGTCATAAAAAATTTCTCATTTGATACCTGAATTGATAGGTTTTAAGAGTTGTGGTCTTCAGCTTTGAACAAAATGCGCCTGAAGTAGGTAATATTAAATTTTTGGAACAACTACTCGGCACGTAACTGTCGGAGAATTATGCCGACCAACCGAGCTCACCATGGCCTGTTTTAAAATGATCAGTGTAGCTTTGCCATCGCAATAAATGCACACGGTCGTTCGTTATGTTCGGTTTCACCACCTCTCAGCCCCAAATGAGGATAACGTAGATTTTTACTCAAAAACCAGACGCATAACAGCCCAGGATCATTGATAGCTTTGCAGAAAGAAGGTACAATTTGTCAAGTAAGAACGTGTCCGCGATAATTCAATTTTGGTAGATGCGATTCTAGCGATTCAGCAACAAATCGGTAGAGGGAACCTTTGCCGGCGACGCATTTTAGTAAAAGTGTCAGTCGATTCCGAACATTCGTCGAAATCACATAAAATCCAAGATGACTCACTTGTTTGCGAGTCGGTTCGACACTAAAAAGGTACTGACAAATTCCCAGCCGCTAAATTTATTAAAAAGTCGGTATCGTTTGTGAAGAAGTGGGTAAATCATTATAACGAGGCGAAAAATGTTAACGACTGCCCAAAACGTGGCTCCGTAAGCAAAGTCACTCCGAAAGTCGAAAAACGAATCGTGTCTTTGTTTTCACGCACCCGAAGTTGACGCTGCGGCAAAATTAAGAAACTCGGGTTAGAATGTGTCCCACGAGACCATTCGACCATATCTTCCTGCTTCGATGTCAAATTCCGAAGTACGTTGGAGAAACCTTTGCTAGGCGAAAATCACGTCGCGAAGCGCCTCGCTTAGGCCCACGATAAGATACTAAAGTGGTCCTCAGGGCTCCCAGGTTTATTTAAGAGTGTCGTATTTCTAATACGGCATGTTGCGTACCTTTTTCAGTTCGTTAAAAAGAAGCAAAGTGCAGCTCTCTCCTGTTCTTCATGTTCAACCATGCTAACTCTTTGAACTTTTCTGATAAATCATTAAATCTCGTCAGGCTACATATAAAGTGACAGCTTGAGTTTTGGACCCTCTGAATCTTTCTCTGTTCGACGGAATTCATAAAAAACCTGTCAAGTGGAAGTTGGACTTGACAGGTGACCGTGATGCCTTTAAAATAAAATTTTTTAGTTAAAATGGAATACAACTGTCATCTAACTTTCCTGACGGTCAGCCTGGACTGAAGTCAAACAACTTAAACATCAAGCCAATTATAGTGAATTTTTACTTTTCGCAGGTACATAGGAAAGGATATTTTTCGTCGAGATTATACCCGCCGTTATGAATGGAGCGTTTTTATTTCTCATGTCGGGAGGGCCACTTGCCAAGATAACAATCTGGGGCTATTTCTAAATCGGCCGCTGACGGCGCGTTAGTCGTTTTGTTGCTTGCCCGTTTTTTCGGCTTTGATTTATTAGGTATGTTGACGATTCTAGCCGCTGTTCGGTGTCGCGCTGTTAATCTTCACGAGAAAATATTATTTAATACGTCAATAGATGAATATGATTAATTATTTATCGACATAAAAGAAAATTAAGGACAAATTATCCAAATAGATTTTCGATAAATAATATTGGCAAAGTACTCGGAAAGAAAGAATTGATTGAAAAAGTCACAGAGTATAATAAATCATTGGTATTAGTTCTTATTGATTTCCGAAAAGCATTCGATACCACTGAACTACCAGCAATAATGGCAGCCTTAAGAGAATGCAAAATTGATTATAGATACGCAAAATTAATAGAACATATCGTCCCTACCATGTCAAACTATCGAATACGAAAATGGGTAGTTTTCAGGAGAGCAAAAAAAACACTTTAATAGTGAAGACAAAATTAGCACATTGCCAAAATTGCAAAGTTTAATACTTTTCCTACACATTTTTTTAACCTTTTTAGGATATTATCAAGGTTTAGTCAGTTTAATCTGTTTTTACTTTAAATTAGTTTTTTCACATTCGATAGTTTGACATGGTTGGGACGATATATACAGTAATGCTTCAGCCACCATTAAGCTTCATGAATCAACATCATCATTTCGAATTGAAAGAGGAATCCGACAAGGAGATACCTTATCCCCACAACTTTTTATAGCAACGTTGGATTATGCATTTAAAGCTTTGAACTGGGATAATATAGGAATTAGTGTAGATGGCGAATATCTTAATCATCTTAGATTCGCGGACGATATCGTTCTGATTACAGATAATATGGGAGATGCAATAAAAATGGTAGAAGAACTGAAACGGGATGTAGAAAGAACTAGTCTAGAAATAAACAAGGAAAAGACCAAACTCATAACTAATCTGATGTTAAGTGAAAATATAAACATATCTGGACAAACTATACGGCAAGTAGACGACTACAAGTATTTGGGGCACCAAATAAGATTGGGCAGAGACAATCAAACATGCGAGATCCAAAGAATTGGCTTGGGGTGGGCAGCTTTCGAAAGACTACGTGATACCTTTAAGTCTAAAACGAAAATTATTCGAGCAGTGTGTAATGCTGGTCATGACATACGGAACTGAAACTCTAACTCTGACAAGAAAGACCACACAGAAATTAAAAGTAGCACAGCTTGCAATGGAAAGGTCAATGCTAGGCGTTATAAGAAGAGATAGAATCTTGAACAGAATCATCAAAGATCGTACAAAGATAGTAGATATTATAAAACGTATTACGGACCTGAAATAGAGATGGGTCGATCACATGGTGCGCTTGACGGACAATAGGTGGACGAAGAGAATTGTTGAGTGGAGACCGCGGCCAGCCGATCGACGGACGACCTAAAGAGAATTGCCCAGAACTGGATAGCGAAAACACATCGAGGGAACTGGAAGGACTTGGAGGAGCCCTATGTCCAGCAGTGGACGAGAGAGGTTGGATGATAATGACTCGGAAAGTTTACCTGGTAATTTTACCGCTAAAATTTCGGTAGATTTAGGGTCAAAATTACCGGTAAGCGTCATTTATGGACCTTCTGTATGATTATATATGTAGGAACACAACCCCGAAGCGCGTAATGTACTATTCAAGCACAAATAAGGTTAGAAATGAATCTACATAAAGCATCGTTTACAGGGGTGCCAACAATAACCTCAAAAAAAAGGAAATTATTTTGCCGACTACAAGTTATAGGCGAAACGTTCTTATTCGACTGACTGTACTTGAAAAACACATTCGAGAAATCGTCCAAATAAACTGATTTTCAAAAGAGGTGATAGAAACATAAGTTGGGCTCCACATAGACATGATTTGACACCGAGGGATTTTTCTGTTTGGCGAAACTTAAGTTCACAGTAGCAATCTTTGTTCAGCTTAATTAAAAGAATATATCCGTCTAGATATAGCAGCGATCACGGGAACGGCGTGACGAGCAATGGTCAATAATTTCACGTCTGGCTTAGAAGAGTGCCAGGATCATAAAGTTTACTTAGATTTTATAATTATTTTTAAAAAATAATTTTGCCAGGACTGTAGTTTAATAAACGAAAAAGGTTTTTGTCATTTTTAAATTCGTCTCTGTACTTTCAAAATTAAACTTTTTTAAGGGATACCTTGAATAAAAGTGTAAAATTATTAGTTACTAGTTTCCAAAGAAAATTATAGTGGCATTGGGCCACGGAAAAACTAGACTGGCGCCCTACTGGGTGTCTAGAATATTGCTAAGATTAATATGTTCCATGAAAATATTAAACGCATGACGCATGTATTGATATAAATAACGGTACCACCGTTATTTATTCCTGTATGCATTCTAAATATAAACATGTCATCCGAAATCTAAATGCTCATATTTATCATAAATCCACTCGATATTAGTAAGAAGCGGTAGAGTTCTAAAAGCAAATCGAAGGCAAAATTTGCAATGCAAATTTACATTGTAAATAAAACGAAGGAACTGAATGATAATTTTTACCAGCTGTTTTGCGAATGCCTTGTGATAAATAGATAGTAATCTTTATATACAGGGTGCTATAAAATATTTTACTGGGGCTGTTCAATACGTCCGTGCAGAGTTCGAACAATAGCAGTACTTCGAGCATCACACACTAAATTTTAATTCGATAATTCTATTATTCCGGGATTAGCATTCATTTGAGTTGAAGAAAAACTAAAATTAAAATTAAAAGATGAATTAGACAAAGCAACTCGATATCTCCAAAGCTGTTCACGTTGACTATAGAAGACATGTTCAAATCGTTAAAGTCGGAAAATAAAGGAATACAGTAGAACCCCGATTAACCGAGTCGCGATTATCCGAGCTCCGGATTAACCGAGCCAATCTAAGAACCTGATTATCCGAGGTACGAGCGTCTATGATGCGTATTAACCGAGCTTCTAAAATATGTATGTACATATTCCCATTTAAAATCGTCGGTGCCTTCGGGGAATCCCTCTGGCCCGTGTGAGGGGGATTTATGTTTCTGGACTCTTTCAGAATGTAAATTTGCGTGAATGCAGTGCGTTATAGCGCTTACTACGGAGAAGTACGAGTATACTCACATAATTTATTTGGTTGGAGTTCTGGTAGTTAAGTGTAATTAATACGAACTGCTTTGTTTGAATTTTTGCTTGTCGTATTATAATGGAGCAAAACAAGCGTAAGAGAATCATCGTTCCTATTGAAGAAAAATTAAAAGCCATCAGAAGAATTGAAGCAGGAGAGACAATTAAAGTTGTTGCACGAGATTATGGAGTAGGTGAGGTAACAGTTGGAGATTGGAAAAGAAACCGCACAAAAATAGAAGAGTGGTGTATAAATCAAGCCGCCTCGTCCTCAGGAAGAAAATCAATGAAAACCGGCGACTATGAAAAGGTTAACGAAGCTTTATTCGTGTGGTTTAACCAACAGAGATCAAAAGGTGTGCCTCTGTCAGGTCCAATTTTACAACAGAAAGCAATAATGATTAGTAGGCAATTCCCGGAGATAGATCAGTTTACCGCCAGTTCTGGATGGCTTGACCACTGGAAAAAACGGTACGGTGTACGACAACTGACCGTATGTGGTGAAAAACTTTCTGCTGATGTGTCATCAATTGAGAAGTTTAAGCAGAACTTTAAAAAGCAAATCGAAGATTGTGGATACACATGTGATTAAATTTACAACTGTGACGAAACTGGTCTGAATTATAAAATGCTTCCATCAAAAACATTGGCATCTCGACAGGAAAAATCAGCTCCTGGGCACAAACGAAGTAAGGGAAGATTAATTTTAATCGTATGTTCCAATGCATCTGGCAAGCACAAAATCCCACTGATGGTGATTGGCAAGTCTATACGTCCAAGAGCTTTAAAAGACATCTCACCGACCTTATTTACTAAGTGGTTTGAAGAAGAGTTCGTGCCATCTGTGACTAAATTTTAGAACAGAAACCGTCTTCCTATTAAAGCAATTTTATTAATGGATAATGCCCCCTCTCACCCTGGAGAAGAACTTCACGTGGGCGAAATTGTTGTAAAATTTTTTCCTCTAAATGTAACCAGTATAATGCAACCAATGGATCAAGGCATCCTCGAAAACATTTTAAAAAAATTATAGGCGTTTATATCTTGAACATCTGTTAGAATACACAGAAAAGGAGGATATTATCAATGGGATGGGAAAGGTTTACACTGAAAAATGTTATTTACTGGGTAAATCAAGCTTGGGATTCTGTGCGTACTACCACTATTCAAAAATCTTGGTCAAAAGTTATTGATTTTGGGGACTATAATGACAGTGAAGATGATACTCCATTAAATGAATTAGCTTTGAAATTGAGAAGCCATGGAGAAATGTCCTGTTCAAATTTTGACGGCGAGATAGAAGAAAAAGAAAAAAGTTTATTTGACTTAATGCAAAAATTAAAAGGTTGCTAAAATGTGACAAGAGAAGATGTTGTTGAATGGTTTACAGCAGATGATTTAGAAGAAAAAATGAGTATTGAAGAAATAATGCCTTTCAGGAAACCGAAAAATCAGATGACGATGACGAAGCGGCGGTGTATGAACAATCTTCCACTAAGATCTCTCATCAAGAAGGTTTTGCTTCTTTGGAAAAAGCTTTGAGGTATATCGAACAACAACCAGAGCCAACCCCAGCGGATTTGCTTCTTCTTAATAGATGGAGAAACATTGCAGCGAGAAAAAGAAGATGCAATATGAAACAGAAGCGCATAGATACCTATTTCACTGTTTTATAATGTATGTACCTATTTATATGTTAAAAACGTTAATACATCGGTTTAAAGTATTGGTGTTTATTTATTGAATGAATAAAAAACCAATCCGGATTATCCGAGTTTTCAGTTATCCGAGGAGGGTGCCCCCCACATTACCTTGGATAACCGGGGTTCTACCGTACTAATGAACGGTAAACGATTAGATCACTTAAGGTTTGCAGATGATGTCACTCTGATCGCCAACACAAAAGAAGAATTACAAGAAATGATGATGGAATTAAATAACTAGTCGCGAAAAATAGGTCTAAAAATAAACTGCACCAAAACTAAAGATTTGAACAACGAAAGTGAAGATAACAACCAGGAACTATTAATAGAAGGTGAAAGAATAGGAAATGTACAAACATTCATATATTTAGGACAAAAAAATCGAAATATCAAAAATTATAGGCTCACTTGGATAGAATAGTCTCGTTAGCTTGGTCTGAGGTTGGAAGGCTACAATCTACATTTAAATTTGACATCCCAAATACAATAAAAGCCAGAGTAGTTGATCAATATGTATTGCCGTTATTAACATATGCCACTGAAACGTGGGCTTTAAATAAAAGTATGATAAATAAACTCCAAGTAACCCAAAGAGCAATGGAGAGGACAATGCTAAATATTAGACTCTAAGATGTTATTCCTAACATCGAGATACGAAAAAGATCAAAAGTGACAGAGGTAATACAACGAATATGTATATTAAGGTAGAATTGGGCAACAGATGGACATGCCGTATAGTTGAATCGAGGCCTAGAGAACATAAAAGATGCAGAGGTACACCACCGACAAAGATGGACGGACGACATAAAAAGATTAACGGGACACGACTGGATGCAAAAAGCCAAGAAGAGAGTTCATTGGAGATAACTTGGGGAGGCCTACATTCGACTATGAATGGAATAAGCTAGTAATGATGATGATGATGATGAGTCGAATAAATACTGTGATTTGCAAAAAATAGATAAGAAAGAACTTCTTGTTTCGATTAAATTTGTGAAAGGCAAATCGGCTCAGGTTAGTTGAGGTTAGTTTCACAATATGACAACGGATAATAGAAGAGTAAAAGTGCATGGAATGGGTGTGGCCAACTCAAATGGCTGCTCGAGCATTTACACATAAAAAACTGCAAGATGGATGCTCAGTGTCCTGACTGATTCACAAATATCAACGTGTAAACCGGAGCAAAAACAGTTTGAAGCTGTTTGAAGAGAATCCAGAAGCATTTTTGCGACGCTTCGTAACAGTGGATGAAATATGCGTTCATCACTGCCAAAGTGTAACTGAGCAAAAATCGGGAAGCAAGCGAGAAATCTGCTCCAAAAAAGTGAAAAATATTGATTTTTTTTATCGTTCAGCTCCCTGTCTGAGTAAGGATTTTACCCTTTTTATATACCCTAAGGATATTGGCGAGGATGTCGTAATACCCGTCAAGTTTGTCCAAATTCCGAATCATACATTTTTGTGTTTCACAGCACCTTTTTTTAAACAACGCGGTAGTGCTGCCACGGACGTTATTACATTTCTGCACACAACTACTATCTATGTACGTGGCCAGGCCAAATATACTTAAATAAATTAATAAATAAGTATACCGACCTACCGGGATTGGAACCCGAGACCTTCTGCACCGCTAGCAAGTACTATGCTAAGGAGCCACGGGCAGAGTCCCTCACTAATAAGATGGAACAAACCTCAAAGCACCTCAAGCTGTTCAAACAAAATCATCGCCGCCACTAGCATACAATCATGTGGTCGACTTTCTAAATGTTTCTAAGCCCTAGCGTCAGTTTAAGGGCTTTGTTGATAAAATAATACGTTAAGATGACCAAAAACCACATTAACATCTAGTTTTCAATTGACTCTTAGTCCACAGACAAGCCAAATATTCCTTCAAAATTCTTCGTCTTATTTAAAGACGAACTTCCCAATCTCCCCAATTTTCTATTAGACAAACGAAATTTTAACAATCTTATTGTAACTATATTTTTAACTTCGTGACTCTTTTACGACTCTCTTGATAGGGGATGAAAAATTTGTAGGTCGCACTTGTCCTATAAAACAAGATGGTCCGTCCAGCAGTCATTTTAAATGACTTGTTATCTCGCCGAAACAATAAAAAAAGAAAAACTATCGCCAATATCGTGTCTGTACGCACTTCCGAAAAGCATAAATGAGCTCTTCTACGACAACAGTAAATAACACGTAGGCTGAAAAGTTTTTGGTCTGACACACAGAGATCGCCCTTTTCAAAAAATCCATATGATTTTTAGGAAGTACCAACCTTCAAACGATACGTGTCAAAATTTCATGGCATTTCTACGATTAGTTTACAAGTTACAGTGGTTTTAGTGACGCTACTTTTGATATTTTCAAAACAATGGAAAAAATGAAATTTCGTGTGTTGAGTAAATAATGTTTTTTGATGGGAAAAAAATACCGTTCAAGCAAAGCAATAGCTTGATAAGTGTTACGGGGACTCTGCCCCTGGAAAGTCACTCATCATTTACTGATATGCTGAATTTAAACGCGGTCGTACAGATACAAATGATGCTGAACGCTCTGCTGAGGTGGTTACACGAAAAACATCAAAAAAATCCACAAAATTGTTTTGGATAACCGTAAGGTGAAATAGCTGACACCCTAAAGATATCAAAAGAACGTGTTGGTCATATTTTGCATGAACATTTGGGTATGAGAAAGCTCTGTCGAAATAGGTACCGCGTATGCTCAGAGTGGACAAAAACAACAACGTGTTTAAGCGCAATAAAAAAGGATTTTTTCATGCGATATGTGACAATGGGTGAAATATAAATAATATACAAATCGGAATCAAATCGGGCAGTCAGCTGAGTGAACAGCAACCGGTGAAAGCCGCCCAAAGCAACCAAAGACACAACAGTCGGCTGGGAAAGTTTTGGCCTCCGTAATTTTGGATGCACGCGGAATAATTATCATCAACTATGCTGAGAAGAGAAAAATCATCAATAGCGAATATTATATTAAGTTACTGGTGCGTTTGAAGACAGAAATCGCAAAGAAACGGAGCCAAATGAACAAGAAATAAGTGCTTTTTCATTAAAACAATGCACTCTGTCCACAAGTCAATGGTTACGATGGCAAAATTGCATGAACTGAAGTTCAAATTGCTTCCTCATCCACCGTATTCTCTAGATTTGGTCCCCAGCGATTATTATCTATTCGCAAACCTCAAAAAAAAACTCGCGGAAAAGAGATTTGGCTCCAATAAAGAAGGTTATCGCCGAAACTGAGGCCTAGTTTGAAGGCAAAGACAAATCCTTCTACAAGAAAGGTATGGAAATGTTACAAAAAGCGTTGGACTGAGTTTATCGCTCTTGAAGGTACTACGAGTATATTGATGAATAAAGTCGAATTTTGCAAAAAAAAAAATGTATTTTAAGTAGTTAGACCAAAAACTTTTCAGCCTACGTGTCATTTATATGGAGAATTGCTAGTTATTTAATTCACTTCCATAATTTCTCTAAAAGTTTTAGTTTTCGAGTAAAAAAATATTGAATATCCAAAATATGGCAAATACGCTGTGATAAATATCTCCGAAAATTGAGACCATAAAAAAACTTTTCCTACAAAAGTTGTAAGTTTTTTGAGGGGTAGAATAAGATTATCAGAGAAAACTTTTGGCTACATTAGCAAATTACATTTTTACTTTAGTTTTTCTGAAATTTTTTGAAATTCATTTTCAGATTTGGGTGGGTATTGAGCCAAAATCAGCACAATTTCCTAATATGCCACTCAAAAGTCAAAATTACATATCAGAAACTTTAATTTGGACTAGACTGCATACTCATAAATTGAGCCAATTTATAGACTAATGGTATATATATATATATATATATATATATATATATATATATATATATATATATATATATATATATATATATACATATTACACTTGTAGTTTTTTTCGCAGAATAACCCTTATATGAGCCCTCTTTAGGTTTTTTACGGAAATAGGAAGGCTTCACTGTGTGGGGTGATTTATTTATTGAAAAAAAGTCGACTGAAAGGGCGCCTTTATTGATTTTGCCCTTCGGAGATCCGACGGTGGTGGCTTGTAAGTCAGTCAAGTGCCACTTGAACCGTTTTTTACTGCCCATTTTTCTTCAGAAATAAAATTTATAGCTGAATTACCGTTCACATAAGTTTAGAACAACAATTTTAGAAATAGTGGCAAATAATAATACTAATATATATATATATAATATATATATATATATATATATATATATATATATATATATATAATATATACAGTGGCGTGCAAAAATATATTTCCGGCCAGTGACATTTCGTACTCTAATTTATTAAAAAAAAGACTAATCATTATGAGATGTGAGTATGAGATATAGGAAACAAAATAATATAGTAAAAGAGTATTATTTATGTTTGTGAATATATTTATATTATTATTCTTATATTTATATGTGCAAAAGTTTCCGGCCACATAATATACATTGACGCAATAGGACGTTCAAAGACGTATTTACGAATAATAGCGCGTTGAATGTTCACATTTAGTTTATAAAAGGTCCCGGGAGCATAAACATGGCTCGGCATATGCAAATCCAAATTCGTGAGAGAGTAATAAAATTTTCAAAAGAAGAAAAGTCTTCTTGTGAGATTGCTTCATTATTATCGATAGGTAAATCAACCGTGAACGATATTATTGTAAAATACCGTTGTGGATATGGTTTAAAAGATCGTCTGCGTAGTGGAAGACCAATAAAACGTCTAAAAAGTAGATCGTATCATTAAACGCAAATCAACTGCGAATGTCAAGAAAACTGCTGCAGAAATTGCACGCGAGCTAAAGGATGAAAACCTAGCTAATGTTAGTCGTAGTACTGTGACACGAAGACTACATGATGTGGGACTTTTTGGCCGTATAGGTATAAAAAAACCATTAATCAGTAAAAAGAATAAGAAGGCCTGATTACAATTTGCCAAAGATCACCTAAATTGGACAATCAAAGATTGGAAAAAAGTAGCTTTCTCAGACGAATCTAAATTTAATCTTTTTGGAAGCGATGGTAGACAACATGTACGACGTCCTATTGGTACGAGAAATGATGTTCGGTACCAAATTCCTACTGTAATACACGGTGGCGGAAGTGTGATGGTTTGTGGAATTTTCTCTTCACGAGGAGTAGGTCCATTGATCGAGATCAACGGAAATATGAACGCTGATATTTACAAGGACATTTTAGAAAACAATTTGTTATCATATGCTGAAGAAACATTGCCGCAGAATTGGATATTTCAGCAGGATAATGACCCCAAACATACATCCAAGTTGTTAAAACAGTGGTTTTCTGCTTCAAATGTGAGAGTTTTAAGTTGGCATCTCAATCACCGGACTTGAACACAATAGAACACTTATGGGAAACGCTAGAACGACAAGTTCGAAAGCAACATATTCAAATAAAGCCGCATTATTCAATCATTGAAGGAAGAATGGGATAAAATTTCACCTGCTTGTATTAATCGATTAACTGAGTCAATGCCACATTGTTGTGCGGCTGTTATCGCTGCAAAGGGTATGGCTACAAAATATTAACATAAAAATATAATTTAAGTCTATTATAGAGCATATAGACTTATAATTTTTCTCGTGGTACAAAGTGGCCGAAAACTTTTGCACATATAAATATAAGAATAATAATAATAAATATATTCACGAACATAAATAATATTCTTTTACTATATTATTTTGTTTCCTATATCTGACACTCACATCTCATAATGATTAAAAATCATTAGTCTTTTTTTTAATAAATTAGAGTTCGAAATGTCACTGGCCGGAAACTTTATATATATATATATATATATATATATATATATATATATATATATATATATATATATATATATAATACATACATACATACATACATACATACATACATATATATATATATATATATATATATATATATATATATATATATATATATATATATATATATACATACATACATACATACATATATATATATATATATATATATATATATATATATATATATACATACATATATATATATATATATATATATATATTATATATATATATATATATATATATATATATATACATACATATATATATATATATATATATATATATATATATATATATATATATATATATACATACATACATATATATATATATATATATATATATATATATATATATATATATATATATATATATATATACGAGGCTGGTTTGAAAAGTCCGTGCAAAGTCCGAGAGATGGCACCACCGGCGCGTATCGAGGTCATGTTTAGTTAGTAGCATCTTTTGAATGAACGCACACCAAGTTTCAGCCATATTGGTCTATTTCTTTGTGTTTGGCATTCGTGTGAATCAAGGAAGTCGAGTGATTTTCAAGAAATCGACGAAAAAGAATTTCGTTGTGGTGATTAAACATTACTTTATGAAAGACAAAAACGCCTCAGGAGACTAAAGAGAAGCTTAATAAACGTTATGGTGACTCTGCACCTTCGATTAGAACAGTTTATAAGTGGTTTCAAAATTTTCGGACTGGCCATATGGGCACAAGTGACGCTGAACGTTCTGGACGGCCTGTGGAGGTTACGACTCCAGAAATCATTGATCAAATCCATGATATGGTGATGGATGGCAGAAGAGTTAAGGTGCGTGAGATTGCTAGTGCTGTGGGCATCTCGACTGAACGGGTGTACATAATATTTTGCATAAACATTTGGACATGAGAAAGCTATCCGCAAGATGGGTGCCGCGATTGCTCACGCTTGACCAAAAACGGAATCGTGTGAAGTGTTGCAAGGATGGTTTGCAGCTGTTCCAGAAGAATCCGGAGGATTTTAAGCGTCGTTTCGTCACTGTGGATGAAACATGGATACATTACTATACTCCTGAGACCAAATAAGAATCTAAACACTGGGTTACCAAGGGGGAATCTGCACCAAAAAAAGGCGAAGACCGTTCCTTCGGCCGGAAAGGTTATGGCGACTGTCTTTTGGGATTCGCAAGGGATAATCCTCATCGACTATCTGGAAAAGGGTAAAACTATTACAGGTGAATATTATTCATCGTTATTGGGCCGTTTGAAAACTGAGCTGCAAGAAAAACGCCCCCGCGATTGGCCCACAAGAAAGTCCTTTTCCATCACGACAACGCACCAGCACACACCTCAGCAGTTGTGGTCGCAAAATTAATGGAAATAGGATTCCAACTCGTTTCATATCCCCCCTATTCTCCAGACTTGGCTCCCTCGGACTACTATTTGTTCCCCAATTTGAAGAAATGGCTGGCGGAACAAAGATTTTATTCAAACGAGGAGGTGATTGCAGACACTAATGGATATTTTGCAGACTTGGACAAATCCTAGTATTCGGAAAGGGATCAACAAACTAGAACATCGTTGGACGAAGTGTATAAGCCTAAAAGGAGACTATGTCGAAAAATAAAAAAGGTTTACCCCAAACACATAAGTAGTTTTTATTTTTGCACGGACTTTTCAAACCAGCCTCGTATATATACATATATATATATATATATATATATATATATATATATATATATATATATATATATATATATATATATATATATATATATATATATATATATAATATATATATATATATATATATATATATATATAAATATATTGGCCAAACTTATTATTATTTTTTTACTGTTCACCTCTCCGCGTGAGTAGGGTTTTTACCCTTTTTTTATATCTTATAGGATATCGGCGAGGATGTCGTAATACCCGTCAACGTTGTCCAACACACATTTTTGTATTTCACATCACCTTTGAGACAAGGCAGTAGTGCTGCCACGGACGTTATTGCTTTTCTGTAAACAACTTCTACCTCCGTACGTGACCAGGCCAAATACACTTAAATTAATTAATAAATATAGTATATCGACCTGCCGGGATTGAATCCGAGACTTTCTGCACCGCAAGTAAGTTACTACGCCACGAAGCTAAGAACAGCCACCTAACACAAACCTAAAAATCTTAAAACTATGCTGGAGCAGAACAGAATGCAGAAAAAATTCATTTGCAAACACGTACTGAATTTGACTTTCTGATGTTAAAAAATAACTTAATCTCACTTAGAACATATAGTACCGAAATTACGAAACAACCATCCTAACCCCAACCTCCACCTTATTAACACCTTATAAATTTGACTACAAATAAGTATATTTAAAATTTGTTGATTTTCACAACCAAAAGCCAAAAAACAATATCTTACATATATAAAATAAGTCTCAGAGGGGGCTTTTTCACGAATAAAACACTTCCCTTTAGTAAGGCAAGAACGCCCTGGATAATATGAACCCCTTTAGTTTTGTGATATTTCGAGAGAGAGAGAGAGAGAGGGAGACCGATCAAGTCACAGAATTTTACTAAAAAGGACAACCGTAGTCAGCAGTTTAAACAATATTAGCCGGCTCGGACGGACCGGAAACGACCTCATCCGTCACCCGGGCTAATCTCTGGCCGTCAGATTCCGCCGATATGCCGTCGCTTCGCCGGTTTCACTGTGGCCCGATATATGGACATTTAATTGACGCTGGGACATGTCGTGGAATAATGGCTAAAGAATTAGGATCTATGGGGGTTAAGCCTTTGGTAAATGTAGGTGCGTAAAATAGTGGCTCCAGAATGTAATTAAAATTTGTTCTAATTAAACGAAATCACGTTAAAGAGCAGAGAACTAATATGTAAATGCTGGGGAGCAAAACATTCTGATGTATAATTGTTTTAAATGGAGTTGCGAAAAAAAATAAACAATAATATATATCAATACAGAAATCACACATATACTTAACAGTGTAAAGTAAATGTGGCCCATAACAAAGAATAAAAACAGGGTGTTTTGATAAAATTAGGATTACTATTTCAGTTAAGAAAGTTAGCTTTTAGAAATAATTAATTAAAAAACCCCATATTCAAGTATTTTTTTGGTGTTAGTTGATTACTTATCCGTAAATTTTGATAAAATAATGCCGAGTTTGAAACAAAAATCACGTATTGTTTTTAATTTGCTAACGTTTGACGTGTACCTTGTAGTGCTTAGTAGACAATTAAAAAAGGTAAATTTCGTGCGGTACCGCTAAAGTCGTGGAAGACCGACAAGTAAAAGTATGCAAAATTGCTGAGGCTGCAGCCCTCTCATCTGAATATGAATATATATATATATATATATATATATATATATATATATATATATATATATATATACACTCCTGGACAAAATTAACGCAACAATATATTAAATCATACAAATCTCTATAATGAATTAATTTTAATAATTTTTTATGAACATTGGTTACACTAAAAGTTAGAAAAAACTTATTCGGATACTTTAAAAGTGAATTAGCTACCAAATTTCTCTATAAGATTCGAATTAAAATTATTCTTAAAACCTAATAACAAAATCGTTGAAATTATGTAATAATGAAAAAAAATAAACTGGGGCACTAGTAGCAAAATTAATGGTGTAACTGGGACACTAGTAGCGTGTGTTGCCTCCTCTACTTCGGATGACAGCGTTTATGCGCCTAGGTATGCTTCTAATTAAATTTTGGATAAAAAATCTTGAGGAATTTGCTCCCATTCTGTGATAACTGCATTTTCAAGTTCCCTAAGATTTTTAGGTGCAGGTATATGACGTTTTACATTTTTCTTAAGGTGATCCCATACATGTTCTATCGGATTCAGATCCGGGCTTTTTGGTGGCCATTGCATAATCGGTATATCAACTTGATTAAGATAATCGAGTACCTCCCTAGCCACGTGAGGCCGAGCGTTGTCCTTGCATAAACAGAAAATTGGGCCCCACAAAATGACCGAATGGCATCACATGCTCTATTACAATATTCTCAAGATAGTAGTCAGCATTCATGGATCTCGTTCGGACAGGAACTAACTCTGTGCGAGCATCAAAGCAGATGCCACCCCAGAACATAACAGAGCCACTGCCGAATGGAATCCTTGCAGAGATATTGCAAGGAGCAAACCTCTCTTCTGGTCTTCGCCATACTCGCTCACGACCATCTGGATGTTTTAGACTAACCCTAGTTTCACCTGTGAAGAAAACTTGTTTCCAATCATCCACAGACCAGTTTTCGTGATTTCGAGCAAAACGTAACTGAGAACTCTATTCTCTCTAGTAAGCAAGGGCGCAGTGGCTGGTCTCCTACTGTTTAATCCAGCTTCATTTAACCGTCTTCTAACTGTTTTAGAAGAAATTGTGACATTGCGAACAGCTTCGAGTTCGTTTCTTATTATAGAACTAGTGACAGTCCTGTTTCTTAAAGCATATTGTCTTATAAAACGTTCATCTAGGTCGCTAGCGAATCTTTTCGCCCTTGCCCTAGCCTTCTAGAATAAGTTCCTACTTCATTCAAGCGTCTTACCATACGACTTATTGTGGAACAATGTTTGCCTAACAAATTGGCAACATAACTCTGACAATATCCCTCGTCCAATAAAACTGAGGCTCGCACTACCTCGTGTTCAGGTAAATTCCTTGTTCGATTCATTTTTCTAATTCTTCGGGTCAAAAATAAAACAATCTAACACAAAAACGTATTACTTTGAAAAAGGGAACAATTTATAAGCTTACTTTTAAAGAAAATCTATCGCATTATTACAGAAAATTTTTTATCTTCTAAAAAATTCTTTAAAACTGTAAATCTAATCGAATTGTTTTGATTTCTGTCATGAACAACGAAACAAAATATGCATAACCTACTATTCAAATACTCGATAAACTTTAAAATTGACATAAGAAAAAGATAAATTAATTTTCAGATTGTTGCGTTAATTTTGTCCAGTAGTTTATATATAAATATATATATATATATATATATATATATATATATATATATATATATATATATATATATATAAACAAATAAAGAGAGAGAAAGCAAAAAGTTGCCGCATCTAACAAAATCCTAAGATATGAAAATAGGGGAACTCGGCAAATGGGCAACAACAGATGTTCACACTATATTCATTTAGCCAATATTTCGGTGCTAGGTTGTGACCTTCATCAGGGCACAAAATGCAGTGTGCGAATTAATCTAACAAGAATGACCATAAATAACAATTGTCACAACAAAGACCAACACTGAAATAAAACAGCCACTATTCACTAACATATTAATTTAAAAATATGGCATTTACAGCAAGGATGCCATTAGAAACCTTGGATGCTGAAAAATCAAAATTATATATATATATATCTTATATATATATATATATATATATATATATATATATATATAATATATATATATATATATATACATACATACGAAACGTGTAACACGGTTCACTGCCAACAAACAATTTGTTTGAAACACTGAACATAACTATTACAAGAATCAAGTTTAATATATATATATATATATATATATATATATATTATATATATATATATATATATATATATATACGGTGTCCCAGTATTCCGTGTACATAGAGTTACTATGGATTTCTGGGATGAAAATATGACCTTTTAACCCAACTTACCTTTGTCCAAAAATTCGTAATTTTTGAGATACAGGGTATCAAATTTATACTTTTATTTTAGTTCTTAAGTAGCTTTCTTAATAATTGTGCTATTTATACAAGATTCGGTGCTAAGAGGTTTTCTGAGATGAGAAATCGGAATTAACTCACAGTTTTGTTGTAAATTATAGGGGGAACCACTTATTGCATTATGTATACTTTTAAATTGTCATAACTTTTTAATACCACTATGTATGATATTTTTAATTAAATATTCGTATTCTCCGCCTTCTCCTGTCTAAAAGAGCTCTCTTGGTAAATGTTACCCCGAGCAACAGTTTCTGAGATAGTAGGATGTTTCTTTCCATTTTTTAATTCCATTGTCAAATTCGCAAATGCGTTCCTTCTTATATATATATATATATATATATATATATATATATATATATATATATATATATATATATATATAAATATATATAAATATATATATATATATATATATATATATATATATATATATATATATCAATATATATATATATATATATATTATATATATATATATATATATACATATATATCTTATTATTATTGTTAGCCTTTTTGCCTTTAAGCATTCTCCAAATTTCAAAGACTATTCTTTTGGACTTGTCCTAAGCCTGGATGAAGTGTGAAGGAACGCATTTGCGAATTCGACAGAGGAATTAAAAAATGGAAACAAACATCCCATTATTTCAGAAACGGTTGCTCGGAGCAACATTTACCAAGAGAGCTTTTTTGGACAGAAGAAGGCGAAAAATACTTTAATTGAATTAAAAATATCATACAGAGTGGTATAAAAAAGTTATGACAATTTAAAAATGTACACAGTGCAATAAAATGACTCCCCTATAATTTACAGCAAAACTGTGAGTTTATTTCGATTTCTCATCTCAAAAAACCCCTTAACACTGAATCTTGTTCAAATAGTACAATTATTAAAAAAGCTACTTAAGAAAAACTAAAATAAAAGTATAACTTTGACACCCCCTATCTCAAAAATTACGAATTTTTGGACTAAGGTAAGTTGGGTTAAATGGTCATATTTTCATCCCGAAATCCATAGTAATTCTACGTACACGGAATACTGGGACATATAATATATATATATATAATATATATATATATATATATATATATATATATATATATATATATTACTCGTATATATACATATAGTTTTATGATTTTTCAGTATATATGCCAATGGTTGTAATAAATAGATACGCTAGAGACAATTGACCCGGATTTTGATAATAACTTAACTGTCACATGTTGCTATGTTTGAAATCAAAAGTTTCTTGCTTTATATTATAACAAATTGGAAGAATTTTACCTTTTGCAGTTAGTTAAAAAAGCATCTGGAGCTACCGAAACAAACTACAGTTCTTTAAAAAACAATCATTTACCAAAGGAAATAACATACACACTATCCAAAGCCAAGATTTTTCACATACCATACACCAATAATCACTATATTTTTTAAACATTGCATACATAATTACAATACAAAATGGTCGTTTCCGTATGATTTGCTGGCGTGAACAGATTGATATTCCACTGCGCAAAACCCCTGCGTTATATCCCACAGGTTGCCATATGCATTTTCTTAACATATTGGTCAACACAACTTTAATTAATAAAACTACGTCGATATGTACCAAACAAAATGTTCTTCGAAACTTAATTTTTTTTTAAAGAAATATTTCCAGGATGGTTCGATTTCACAACAGTTTTGGTTTTTTTCTATTTTAAAGCTCCGTCGCTTCAGGAAAATATTATTTAATCAAAGATTATGTAACTGAAAAAAGATTTAGCAACATTGTTGGAACAGGTATCACGAAAGGGTCGGTAATGGGATTTTTAAAATTTCTCAGTTAAGAAAAAAAAGTAGTGAGCGGTTCTTTAATTCAATAGCGACCAACACGCACGAAAGAAATTTCATTGCAGTGTTTGTGAAGGTCGCTATTTTTTTTAGTGTAAAATCACTTCAGTGTCTGTCCGTCTGTCTGTCCGTCCGTCTGTCACACCCGATTTTTTCCAAAACTATTTGACATAGAAAGTTGTAATTTGGCACAAATATAAGAAATGATAGCCGCATCAGAGCCGTGTAGTTTTGAAAGTTAAATTTTGACTTAAGGGGTTAGTTTTGAGGGATGAAATCGAAAGGGGTGTCAAATGAAAGCTTGTAAAAAACGCGAGTTTAAAAATATATGATATAATATTTGCGCACACTTTTCTTTGTATTATTTTTAAAAAAATGCTAAATATCACTGTCCCCCCTTATCTCAAAAAGTACTGACCAAAAAATTTTGATAAAATTCTGGAATATTCTCCATAAACTGTGGAATGAACGAAAATTATCACAAGTTTTAATAATTTATATGGTTTTCAACAAATATCCGATACAAACTTTGTTAAAAACTCATTTGGGGTGTGTTTTGTGAAGTCTTGGGTGAAGGAGAGCTTCTCAAAAAATGGGAATATTATTTCGAACCAGAAAGCTTTACACTCCACAACAACTGTTAATTCTTTACAAAGCTCAAATTCGACCAAACTATGGAATACTGCTCCTATGTTTGGGGCTCCCCTCCCAAACATACACTGCATTTGTTGGATTCTGTTCAGAGAAGGGCGGTTCGTCTGATTGGAGACCCAGAACTGACCGGCGGACAGTGATTCGGCAAGAACATGCTAGCGGGACAATATTCATGACGTAATTTCCAGGAACCACTGATAACGACTTGTAAACAACCCCCCCCCCCATTTAACGAATTTCAAGAATTAATTTGTTTATCACCTCATAAAGGTATCTTATCAGGGGGTCAAAGTAACCCTTATAAGAGAGGTCATTTTCATTTGCAAATCAGTTGCATTTTATGCACACTTGTGATAAACATATTTTAAAATTGGTAGCAAAGTGAAACGAGTTTTTTGTGATGGAATATTCTATTGAAGGTATGTACTCTATTATGACTTATATTTTTTATAAAAAATATGTATACTTTTGGTGTAATATCAATTTGTAAATGTATAGATAAATCCAGCAAATTTTACATTAATTGTAAACTTTAAAAGTAGGCAACTTTTTTTATCCACATATATCCACCTAGATTTTTCTATATGTAATACCTACAACATTCAGGCACAGATTCATATATATTATAGACCCCGAAAAGGCCCGAAAGTAAAATTATTTTATTTTTTTCAGAACGAGTCGTGACTATGACGAAAATGGAGTTTTTTTGAAGAATGGCTAAAACATGACAAAACTGAACGAAACAGTGGCATTTTTTTATTATACGAGGCATGTTTTTTAAGTAAGTACCGTTTTGGAATTAAAAAAAGACGTGCAAAGATATCGCTATAATTTTATTTTTACATCAAAGCCTGTACCTTAATCTACTTTTCTACATAATTTCCGTGAATATTGAGGCACTTGTCATAACGTGGCACCAGTTTTTGAATACCCTCCTCATAAAATTCTGCCGCCTGACTTGTTAACCACTGTATCACAAATGCGATACAAAACACTACGAGAATATTGAGGAAAGCAGTCGCACAATGATGAAATTGTAAAGCGTCTGTTTTCTCTCACCTTTTCGTCCACTTTCTGCACCAAATCTTCATTAACGACCGAAGGACGCCCACTCCGTTCTTCATCATGCACATTTGTGCGGCCATCTTTAAATGCTCTCACCCATTTCCTTACCATTCCATCACTCATAATGTTTTGTCCGTAAACTTCACAGATCTCACGATGAATATCGATCGGTTTTACGCCTTTAGCACTAAGAAATCGTATAACAGCCCGTACTTCACAATCGGCGGGACTCGCGATTGTCGGAGGCATCTTAAACACTCAGTAAACAACGTATACAATGAAGAATCAGACTGTAATGGCGTCAGTGCGTAGACATGAGATGTAGGTTACCAGCGCGCATGCGCGGAACGCCGACCGTATCGCTGCGGCGGCGGAATCGCAAAACGGTACTTACTTAAAAAAACATGCCTCGTATAAGTGAAAAATTCAATATGTCTGATGTTTCTGACGATTCTCTAAAACGACACAAAATGAAAATATCAAGCCTTTCAGCAAAATTCAATCAAAAGTAGACTTCTTTAAAGTGTAACAAAGAAATGTTTCTAATCAAACATAAAGATTGGTTAGAGGGATCCGGAATCGAAATAAAGATGTGTGTTAACCAGCCGGGCACTTCAACATCATCAGCGGCTCTTTTCGTAGGGCGACCCAGAAAATCATTTGAAGACTCATCAACGAAAACGAAGAGACGGAGAGTAGAAGATCTTTTGGAATCGCGAAGTGCAAGTGAGCTTATTACAGCAGCTGAGTTAGCTACTCGAAAAGAAGGGCATCGAAGTGTTGCTAAACAGATCCATAACGTCGCGGTCAGTGAAACTAGAGAAAAGAATAAGTGTTCTGAACATAGTTGGCAGTTAACACCAGACGAAGCTTTAGCTTATTATGTGGACTCGAAATCGACTTCTCACTCATATAAACAAACAAGAAAATGGTCAATGAAAGCGGGACATCAAGTGTATCCATGGTTTTATAGTTTAGGTAAGTCCAAAGCTTCTTGTTGTCCTTCTGACGAATATATTTCTGTGACTGAATCTCGAGCTGAAATTAAACTTCACGCGATTTTGGATAAAACGGCTGAACGATTAGTTAAAGCTCAGACGGAAGTCATTAGAAGTGTGTTACCTCGTTCATATTATACGTTGGTAAGCAAATGGGGCTGTGATGGGAGTTCGGGGCATAGCACGTATAAGCAGAAATTTGAGAACACTAACGCTACAGACGAATTTTTGTTCGTATACTCATTTGTCCGTTTGAGACTGCTTGATGGCGAAACTGTGATCTGGCAAAATCCAAGACCTTCCTCTACTTTATATTGCCGTCCTATTAAGTTTATTTTTGCCAAGGAGACAAAAGAGTTTACGAAAGAAGAAACTTCTAAACTTTGAGATGAAGTAAGTCAGCTTCTTCCAACACGTAACGTTTGCTGGATCTCAAATTTCTGTTAAACACGATTTGTTGTTGACAATGACTGATGGCAAAGTGTGCAATGCCTTAACAGACACAAGTTCAACACAAAAGTGTTATATTTGCGGTGCCACCCCGTCTACTATGAACGAGGAGTCAAAGAAATATCCCAGCAACGAAGAACGCCTTGCATTTGGTTTATCTACTTTACATACATGGATCCGCACGTTTGAATGTTTGCTTCACATCAGCTATCGTTTAGAAATAAAAAAGTGGCAAGTCAAGGGAGGATAACGACAAAGCTATTGTGAAGCAACGCTCACAAGAGATACAAAAAGTGTTTAAAGATCGTATGGGTCTCATTGTAGATAAACCAAAACCTGGGTATGGTAACACAAACGATGGAAACACAGCACGTAGATTTTTTTCCAAAGCTGAATTGAGCAGCGAAATTACAGGATTAGACGTAAACCTTATTCGTAGATTTCATGTAATTTTAAGAACTTTGTCATCGGGATATGACATAAATTATATAGAATTCGAAAGTTTTGTGTTGATACTAGAAAAATTATACCTTGATCTCTATTCGTGGTATTCCATGCCCGTTGCTGTGCATAAAATTCTTGTACACAGCGCGGAAGTTATAAAGTCTTTTCTTCTTCCCATTGGACAACTCTCCGAAGAAGCCTAGGAGGCAAGAAATAAAGACTGTCCTAGATTCCGTGAACGGCACACCAGGAAGCGGTCACGTATTGCCACAAATACAGATCTTTTGAGAATGCTTTTAATTACGTCTGATCCTGTTATCAACTCGTATAGAGAATTACCGCGAAGAAAATTTACTTCTTTGCCATCGGAGGTTCTGCAGTTGATTATCCCGCCTTCATTGCCATCCGAAACACCATCAGTCTTGCAGCTACATATTTCGATTAATACACATACAGTACACATTTTTCAACTTTTTTTTTCTTAAAATAGCTTAAGATACCTGGAATATACATAAACAATTGAAATAAGTGAAGAAATAATATTGTCCCGCTAGCTTGTACTAGTCGAGACACTGTGCGGCGGCCTTGATTCGCTGGAACATCGAAGAACGGTTGGCAACTTGAGCCTATTCTACAAGTATTTTCATGCAGAGTGTTCGAAGGATGTAGCCCTCTTAATTCCTCCCAGAGCGGTGCATGTTAGAAGTGCACGTCGCGCTGATACTTCACAATCGTATGAGGTTCAGCTTGTTACTCCACGTACAATACTTTTCAAGCAGTCTTTTATATGGAGAACATCATCCCTTTGGAATGGCTTACCCAGGACTGTGTTTCCCACCGAGTACAATTTACAGCGATTCAAGAACAACATGAATCGCTTTTTCCACACATGTGTCGCTTCTGTAGCGCTTTGGGGACTTCCCTGCAGCACGTGTGCTAGACCCATAAAAAAAAAGAAGTCTAAAAAAAATTATTTTCAAGGCAATCACGGCACGGAACACTAACTGCGCAAGTCCAACTTACACTTGACCGGTTTTTTTAATTTACAAGGAATCATTCTGGTTAGCTACTTGGAGAAGAGAATACAATAACATACAATACAATAAGAGGAGTCTATTAGACAACAGGTGAAATAAAAACCCTCAAAAGTACTGTTCCACCAACACAATGCGCCTTCGCACACGCCAACAATTGCACTGGAAAAATTGCATAACTTAACTTTGAAATACTCTATTTTCTGGAGTAATTTTTTTTCTTCCCAGACCTCAAAATCTTTTTCGGCAGCAAGAACCGCACATCTAAGGAAGCTGTTTTCACCGTCACCAGTTAGTATTTCACAGCCTTTGAAAAACGCTACTTTTGTAACGAGTTGGACTAAGTATGTGGCTTTCAATGGAAACTAACATGCAGGTTGAAAAGTTTTTGGTCTGACATATAGATGTCGCCTTTTTCAAAAATTCCATATGAGTTTTAGGAATAAATAGGAAGAAATAGTTAAAGGATACGTATCAAAATTTCATGACATTTCGACGATTAGTTTACAAGTTACAGTGGTTTTAGTGACACTACTTTTGATATTTTCAACACAAAGAAAAGTTCGAATTTCGCGTGTTGATTAAACACTGTTTTTTGATGGGAAAAATACCGTTCAAGCAAAGCAATGGCTTGATAAGTGTTACGAGGACTCTGCCCCTGGAAAATCACTCATCATTTACTGGTATGCTGAATTTAAACGCGGTCGTACTGATACACTGCTGAACGCTCTGGACGCTCAAATGATGTGGTTACACCTAAAAACATAAAAAAAAATCCACAAAATTGTTTTGGATGACCGTAAAGTGAAATTGGGTGAGATAGCTGACACACCAAGAATATCAAAAGAAAGTGTTGGTCATATTTTGCATGAACATTTGGGCATGAGAAAGCTCTGTTCGAAATGGGTACCGCGTTTGCTCACAATGGATCAAAAACAACAACGTGTTGATGATTCTGAGGGCTGTTTGGACCTGTTTAAGCCCAATAAAAAGGATTTTGTCATGCGATATGTGACAATGGATGAAACATGGATCCACCACTACACACCGGAACTAAATCGGCCGTCAGCTGAGTGGACAGCAGCCGGTGAAAGCCGCCCCAAGAGAGCAAAGACACAACAGTCTGCTGGGAAGGTTTTGGCCTCTGTATTTTAGGATGCGCATGGAATCATTTTCATCGACTATGAAGAAGGGAAAAACCTTCAATAGCGAATATTATATAAAGATATTGGTGCGTTTGAAGGCAGAAATCGCAAAGAAACGGCCCCAAATGAACAAGAAAAAAATGCTTTTTCATCCAGACAATGCACCGTGTTACAAGTCAATGGTTACGATGGCAAAATTGCATAGAATGAAGTTCGAATTATTTCCTCATCCACCGTATTCTCCAGATTTGGCCTCCAGCGACTATTATCTATTCGCAGACCTCAAAAAAATTCTCGCGGGAAAGAGATTTGGCTCCAATGAAGTAAGTTATCGCCGAAACTGAGGCCTATTTTGAAGGAAAAGACAAATCTTTCTACAAGAAAAGTATAGAAATGTTAGGAAAGTGTTCGACTGATTGTATTGCTCTTGATGGATAAAGTAGAATTTTGCAAAAACAAATGTGTTTTAGGTAGCTAGACCAAAAACTTTTCAGCCTACGTGATATGTAAATGTATTTCAGTTGATATTTTTACCCTAATAATCAAGCGATCCCTGTAATAAGTATCTACAGAATTCGTGCTTTGTTTTATTCCGTTTAGTCGATGGGGCAATGCAGTCAGCTTTTTTTTGAAATAATTATTTTTTATTATTTCAACCAGCTTTATAAATAAACACTTTAAAATCTCTTAAAAACAATACTCTCGCATTTTCACAAAATTTTCAATTATAGTTCAATAAACAGACTTTAAATTGCTAAACTGCATCTGCAATAAACATACGTATAGTACCAACCCAAAAAACAATTTTCACGTTTATTTTCCATTGTATTTAACAACCAATTTCATTTTAGTTATTATTATAAATGTTTATGCAGTTTCATAGTAATTATCTCCGGTAATTGCTCGTGCCTTTTTACCAGCATGATTTTAAAGTAATTATGTTCCATTATTAAAGGCAATCCCGGTTAATTGATTATTGTAAATACAAATTCGGTTAACAACATTGTATAGTCTGTCAAGTAAAAACGTGACCGCTTGTATTTTTTTTTATGGGTCTAGCACACGTGCTGCAGGAAAATCCCTAAAGCGCTACAGGAGCGGCGCGTGGGCGGAAAAAGCGATTCACGTTGGTCTTGAATCGCTGTAAATTGTACTCGGTGGGAAATACAGTCCTGGGTAAGCCATTCCAAAGGGACGATGTTCTCCATATAAAGGACTGCTTGAAAAGCGTTGGACGAGGAGTAACAAGCTGAACCTCATACGGATGTGAAGTATCAGCGCGACGTGTACTTCTAACATGCACCGCTCTGGGAGGAGTTAAGCGGGCTACATCCTTCGAACACTCTTCATGAAAATACTTGTAGAATAGACTCAAGTCGCCAACTTTTCTTCGATATTCCAGTGAATCAAGGCTGCCGGTCAGTTCTGGGTCTCCAATCAGACGAACAGCCCTTCTCTGAACAGAATCCAACAAATACAGTGTATGTTTTGGAGCGGAGCCCCAAACATGGGAGCAGTATTCCACAGTTGGTCGAATTTGAGCTTTGTAAAGAATTAACAGTTGTTGTGGAGTGTAAAGCTTTCTCGTTCGAAATAGTATTCCCAACTTTTGAGAAGCTCTCCTTGCTATGCCTGCAACATGTTCATGCCAGGACATATTTGCTCCCAAATTACCGCCCAACAAATTGAGTGACGACGTTAGGGGACTGGAGTGCCCGGACATAACTATGTCGGGTTCAGCAACGTTAACTTTTTTAGAAAAGACTGCCGCCTGGGTTTTTGTAGTGTCAAATTCCACTTCGTTACTGTCACCCCAAGATAGAATTTCTTCCAGGTGTTTGTTAAGTTGAATGACTTCCTGCTGTGTGCGGATATTCGCCTGAGCAGCCGATGTCCGAGCGTTCAAAGTGAATGAAGAGATAAGTGTACTGTCATCTGCAAAGCTGTAGATTGGATTCCCGGTCTTTTCCAGCAGATCGTTAATGTAAATGAGAAAGAAAGTAGGAGACAGTATGGAGCCTTGGGCCTACTTGAAAAAAATGTGTTTCGAGAACATTTTTTTGCCATCAATGTATTCTTTGGTGTGCTAACAACGGCGTTATTACCTTAGTAAGTTGTCGAATCGCCTCCTGCATTAATAATCGCTTGGCATCTTCGAAGTACGCTGCTGACGAGATTTTCTGCAATGAACTCCAAATTTTTCGAATCTGGCGAGGCAACTGAGTCAAAGTCCTGAGTCTTTCCTCTGAGCTTTCTTTTTACAAAGGACCAAACGTTTTCAATAAGGTTGGCGTCTGACGATTGTGGGCTACTCTAGTATCTTATCATAGGCCCAAGCGTGCCGCTTCGTGACGTAATTTTCACCCAGCAAAAGTTTCTCCAACGTGCTTCGGAATTTGACATCATGTGCAGGAAGATGTTGTTTAGTGGTCTCATGGGACACATTTAAACCCGGTTTTCTTAATTTTGCCGTTCCCTGACAGAGCACCAATTTCGGGTTCCAATTCGTTTTTCGACGTTCGGAGTGACTTTGCCTACCGAGCCACGTTTTTTGCAAGTCGTTGACATTTTTCGTCGCGTTAACTTCTCTTTTTTTTTCTCAAACGACACCGACTTTTTAATATATGTAGTGACCGTGGACTGTGTCATGTTAGTCCCCTTTGGATGGAAAGAAAGCGCCTTGAACCGACGCACAAACAAGTGGCTCATTTTGGACTTTATGAAAGTTCAGAATCGTCTGATACTTTTACTAAAATGCGTCGTAAACAAAGATTGCCTCCACCGAATCGCATCTACCAAAAATGAATTATCACGGACACGTTCTTATTTGACAGACTGTATATACTCGATTTAATAGCGTTTTTTGTCATATGTTCTTATTGGCTGACAAAGCAAAGCTAAATTTTGTATTTTAATAAGTAATAAAGTTAGCAAAGTTTATCCGGTCACAAGAAACAGGTTCCGTTAAAGGTTCTTAATTTAATGAAGTGTTTTTCCCTACTTAGAGTTATACGATTTACAATTCTGTTCATGAAAAAGTGCGTACATACATATATCTCTACACTAATACTAAAGTCCGTTTGTTTGGAGTTGATAGCACACAACGTTAAAATGTCATAAACCATAAACATCCGAAATTTCTCTACCAATTATTTGCATTTTTAGTTTTAATCACCTTATTTTCTGTCTCTATACAACAGTGCGAGCTTTTTCAAAAAAATATATCCCTTCAGGAAAAGGTGGCAGGCTAATTATAGCACATATTGGTAGTGAAAACGGATTTCTCTTGGTGGGAATTCGAATCAAAGTCAACTAAAGATTACCATGAGGAGATGACGGCCAATGTGTTTGAGGAGTACTTCCAACAAATGATTGAATGTATACCAGCAGAATCAGTTATAGTATTAGACAATGCCCCATACCATTCTCGATTATTAGAACGACTCCCAACAAATTCATGGAAGAAAGCGGATATTCTTCAATAGATAAGAGATAAAAAGATGGCATGTTAAAAGCGGAACTTCTCAAAATTGCGAAACAAAATAAGGCACAGTTCAAGAAATACGCAGTCGCTGAGATGGCAAAGGAACGGAATATCACATTGCTTAGATTACCTCCATATCATTGTGAATTGAATCCCATAGAGCTAATTTGGGAACAAATGAAAGATTTCGTTGCAAGGGAAAACACCACGTTCAAACTTCAAGACGTAAGGCAATTATTACTCGCCGGAATAGAGAGGATCAAAAAGAATAATTGGAAAAAAAGCATGCCATTAGACATGTTACAGAAGAAGAAAATAAAATATGGAAACTTGACGAATACATCGAAGAAACTGTGGAAATGGAACCCTTAATTATAAATTTAAGAGAAGTCAAGTCTTCAGATTTTGAAGATGATGATTGTTTTTGATTGTAAGTAAAGTACAGTCGACACTGTTTATAGTGAAACTCTATATAGTGAAAAACTCTTTATAGTGCAATTTTTTCAAGACCTAGAATATTTTAATGAAATTTCATGTAAAAAGCCCTGCATATAGTGAATCTGTAAAATAGTAACACTCTATATAATAAAATTTTTACCGGAATTTTATGTATAAATTTTTATGCATTTATTGAGATCTTGGCCATTTCGGGTTTCCTATTTTTATCTAACATTAGCACGAATTCCATTTTTATGACGCATTCTTTTGAAAAGGTTCTTAACGCGTTTATAACGCCTAATGGTTGGCAATAAATCAGGTAGATTTCTGTGAGAAACCCGGGGAATAACCCATTTTATAGAAACCCGGGGAAAAAACCCATTTTTATAGTCGAGGCCTAGTAATTCGCAAATTCAGGTTCAATTTTTTTTTGTTTAAGAATCAAGTAAGATGTCCAAGCGAGTGTGTTTAAGTTTAGCTGAGAAAATTAAAGTTTTGGAGGAAGTTGATAAAGACTGCAAAAAAATTGATGTTGCTGCAAAATTTGGTGTTTCTCTCAAGTTGCGTCTCTCTGATAATAAAAAAGTCGCGACAGTATCATCAAGAAACCTAGTGTTCCAAGCAGTCGAAAAACGAGTACGGGTGAGTACTTATGAGGATGTAAATGAAGCAGTTTTACGATGGTTTCAAGTGGCCCGTACGCATCAAAACGTACCAATATCGGGAAATTTAATAAAGCAAAAGGCTCTACAATTTGCTAAAGAATTTAACTGCGTTAATTTTCAAGCTAGTGAAGGGTGGTTGGGCCCCGTGCCTGGAAGACTCGCAATTCAATTGTTTTCAAGACGGTGTCTGGCGAGAGTGCAAGCGTTAGTTAGGAGGACTGTGACATTACTGAAACTATTTTAAAAAGTGCATTGAAAAAGTATGAGTCAAAAAAAAAAAAAAAAAACGTTTTCAATTGTGATGAAACCGGTTTGTTGTTTAAATGTTTGCCAAATAAAACTTTTGCTTTTAAAAGTGATAAATGTTTTGGTGTTAAAACAAGTAAAGAAAGGGTGACACTTATGGTTGGACAAAACATGGATGGCTCAGAAAAACTGAAATTACTGCTCATAGGTAAAAGCAAAAATCCCCGTTGTTTAAAAGGAGTTAAATCTCTGGAGTTAGATTACGCCAATAATAAAAAGGCATGGATAACTTCTGAGATTTTTGAAAGATGGATCAAAGAACTGGACACGAAAATAAAAAAAGCCAAAAAAAAAAGCGAAAGTTTGTGATGTTTATAGACAATTGTCCTGCACATCCAGTTACTGTAAGTAAAGAATTAAGGAATATTGAATTGATCTTTTTTCCACCAAACATGACCTCCAATTGCAACCTATGGACCAGGGAATTATAAAAAACATAAAAACATCATTACCGAAACAGAATTGTTCACAAAATTGTTAATGCGATTGATAACAACCTTCCAGTCCAAAAATTGATTACCCTTAAAGAGTTTATAAACCGAAGTCGCTAAAGTATGGAGTGAAAATGTTTCTCAGAAAACTATCAAAAACTGCTTTTCTAAAGCAGGTTTTACTGAAAAAATTGACGAATGGGAAGAAGAAGACGAAATGGATCTCGCTACCTTAAAAAGGCAATGGGGTATTCTACAAAAAACTGCTACCGTCGACGCAGATTTTTTTTCTTGAAGATTTCTTAGAAATCGACAATGATGTTGGCACGACAGATCTCCCAACTGACCAAGACATAATTGACGATATAAAAAGTATAGAAGATCATGAAGAAGAAACTGAAACCGGGAATGTCCTGCTAAATTTAGTGAAAATGAAATAAGAAATGCATTTGACATTGTGCGAACTACTCTCAGGGGCCAGGAAAGTGTACCTGATCAAATCTTTATGCATTTGAATAAATGCGAGAATTTTGTTGAGCAACAAATTATTTTTCAAAAGTAATGTTCAAAAGAAAATAAAATGATTATTTTTCTAGTACGTATGTACGTAGTATGTACATATGTATTAACAGATTTTGTATTATTCTTTTTATTTCGTATGTAGTACATACATACATAAAGTCCGTACGTTATATCTTTACACGTGCGTCATAGTTTTCAGGCAATATCCCAGACGACTATTTTATTTTTTGTCTCTTTTTACCAATACCTACGATTTATTGGTGAAAAGAGACAAATAATATAATAGTCGTCTGTTATATGGCCTGAAAACTATGACGCACGGGGTAAAGATATAACGTACAGACTTTATGTATGTATTTAGCCCTGTACATGCTATGTACTATTTAAACTTTCAAATGTTTAATAAAATCTTTTCTAATAATTCAATTTTGCAATTTTTTTTGTTGCTTGTACCTTATAAAATACAAGTAAATGATTACCAATATAAAATACATACATAGCAATATATACGGATTTTTTCTTTAGTGAAAAACTTTCTATAGTGAAATTTTGGTCAACATTTTGGTCTTTCACTATATAGAGTGTCGACTGTATTTATATAACGTGAATTGTGAATTTGTATATATACACAGACCTACAGATTAAAAAAAATTTTGGAAATAAAATCTTATATTTCTATAACTTTATTTTTAAGCTAATTTTATTTATTAAAGACTAAACGCAGGTTACGCTCGGACGGCTGAACCCTTAAAAATAATTCAAAACAGGTAGCAAAATCTAGCAAAATGCCTAAGAAATCTTTTTTTTTTGGGGGGTACCCCAACATGTAATTTGCATCTACTATGAGAGAATTCTGCTATCAACTCCAAACAAATACACTTTAGTTCTCAATGGTAGTAAAATAGTAATTTTTAACCGAGTGGAAGAATTCCAAAAGTCACCTCCACACCTTATATGGTATCACTTACTTTTAGAAGACTTGAACCTTCTCTACTGGTCAAAAATTACTATTTCGTGGGTGGTAGCATTCCTCTGAACACAACCTCTCTCTCGAAGTTCGCGAGTTGCCCCAACCTGATCTAATCTGAGAATACTTGCGCTAACACCGTCAACGGAAAGGAGGCTTTTGAGTTACCTGACCTAAACTTATAAAATCTTCAGTGTTATAATTTTGCAAACTTGAATATTTTAATTCTTGGCCATAATCAAACGGATAAATCTAACCAAAAAATTGATTTTTTGAAAATTTAAAGGTGGCGTAACCTGTACAAAGCTCAAATCCTACCGACGACGGAATATCGTTCGCATGTTTAGAGCTCACTTCCCAAACATACGCAGCATTTATTAGCTGCAGAAGAGAGCTATTCGCCTGATTAGGAGAGTCTGAACTCACCAGCAACTTTGATTTCTTAGAACATCAAAGAACGGTTGGACGCTTGAGTCGATTCTATAAGTACTGCTCTTGAAAGTGTTCGATAGATGTATTCCGCTTAATCTCTCCTAGAATGCTGCATGCTAGGAATACACGTCACGCTAATACATCACATCCATATAAGATTCAGCTTGTCACTCATCGTACCACCCTTTTCAAGAATTCTTTTATATGGAGAACCTCGTCCCTTTGAAATGATTTGCCCAGGACTGGGTTTCCCGGCCGGGTACAATTTGCAGCAATTCAAGACCGACGCACATACAGGTATTTGAACGATCTACGCGGACAAAAGTCAAAAAATCAAAACACAAAATATTGTCAGGTAACCGACTACCAGAGACAGAGGACCCTCCCGAGAACAAAAGACAACCGCTTCCAACCCCACCCGTGCAGTCTTACCTGTTTTATGTCAGTCGGAATTCGATCCTGTTACCTCGTGTACGTTATCAGTTCTCGGCGTTCTTAAAAATCATAATTGTGAAAGTGGAATTTTATGTCTATAAGTTCTAAAGTAGAGATGATAGTGCATGCCGCGCAAGTTGAGTGGAGAAAAATGGGAAAGCGAGATGCTTCAAATGTACTCAAAGAAATCATCAGTACACCAACTCGGGCAACGAAATATAAAAAGGTGTATTATGGCACAAAATCATCAAAAAATAAAAGTAGCCCTTTGACTGTCAAGGAAGCAATCCAAATGTACATAGACGCAGATCTAACAAGAGAACAGTATGAAATCATAAGAAGGACGAACAAACATATTTTTCCGTGTTATTGCCTCCTACAAAAGGAAAAAAAAGTGTTACCCGCCACCAGAAGCGTGCAAGATAACTAGCACTAGTGCGAAAGCTCAATTACAGCCCTTGGTGGATCTTACTGTTACACGATTGTCCGACTACCTGGAAGAGGTATTGCAAACATTAAATGAACAAAAACGGAATACCCTAACCATGATTTATAAATGGGGTGCGATGGGATCACAAGAATCCCAATATAAACAAAAGTTTGACAGTGATGCGGATTCGGATAGTAATATATTTCAAAGTTGCTTCGTACCTCTAAAATTAGTGTGTGGAAAAAATAATGAAAAAACCGTGTGGGAGAATCCGACTCCGTCTTCTCCGCATTTTTGTCGGCCAATAAGATTTCGTTTTATCAAAGAGAGTAATGATGTCACAGAACAAGAAATTAACTACGTGAATAAATCAGTTGATTCTCTCATTCCTACTGAGGTTGATTTGGATGAGAAAAAGTTTATAGTCAATTATCATGACAATGGTGGATGGAAAAGTGTGTAATGCCGCCACTGGAACCACAGCAACAAGCCGGTGCTATATTTGTGGTGCAACTTCAAAGGATTTTAACCGATTGGATTTAACAAAAGAAGTTAATCCGAAGCAGTACAATTCGGTCTCTCAGTATTACATGCCAGGATAAGATTATCTGAAAGTGTCCTACATCTGGCTTATAAAGTGCCAGTAAAAAAATATAGTGAAATAAAAACAGAGGCTGAAAAGGAACTCGAGAAAGAGAGGGGGGGGGGTTATTGTCGATATGCCAAAGGCAAATTTTGGAAACACCAATGATGGGAACACCAGTCGAAGATTTTTTGAAGACCCGAAATTGGCAGCAGAAATAACGGGCCTTAGCTATGATCTGTTATATAGGTTAAAAGTCATTTTGGAGACAATCTCAAGCGGACATAAAGTCGACCAGAAAAAATATGACAAGTATGCATCAGAAACTGCTCGTCTATATGTGGACCTCTACCCGTGGCATCCCATGACACCCACGATGCACAAGATACTTGTTCATGGCGCAGAGATAATAAAAAATGCTTTGTTACCAATTGGGCAGCTGTCTGAAGAAGGCCCGTAGAGGCAAGGCAACAAGCACTTTCGGTCTTACCGACAAAGATTTTGCCCGAAAGCTTTCACGAGAAAGCTGCAACAGGGACATTTTTAATCGTTTACTTCTAAGTTCCGATCCTTTGTTGAGCAGTATGAGGCGAACAAAGAGGATAAAGTCATATTCATTCCTACCAGAGACGCTAGAAATGCTCCTGCCTGCAGAGCCGAAACCCACTGTGTTCTTCTGGAAGTGAAGATGAAAATACGTTTGTGGACGACAAAATAGGATTGTTTATAGTGTATTTTTAACCCTCGCACAGTGATTCGGCAAGAACATGCTAGCGGGACAATATTCATGACGTAATTTCCAGGAACCACTGATAACGACTTGTAAACAACCCCCCCCCCCCCATTTAACGAATTCAAGAATTAATTTGTTTATCACCTCATAAAGGTATCTTATCAGGGGGGTCAAAGTAACCTTATAAGAGAGGTCATTTTCATTTGCAAATCAGTTGCATTTTATGCACACTTGTAATAACATATTTTAAAATTGGTAGCAAAGTGAAACGAGTTTTTTGTGATGGAATATTCTGTTGAAGGTATGTACTCTATTATGACTTATATTTTTTATAAAAAATATGTATACTTTTGGTGTAATATCAATTTGTAAATGTATAGATAAATCCAGCAAATTTTACATTAATTGTAAACTTTAAAAGTAGCAACTTTTTTTATCCACATATATCCACCTAGATTTTTCTATATGTAATACCTACAACATTCAGGCACAGATTCATATATATTATAGACCCCGAAAGTAAAATTATTTTATTTTTTTCAGACGAGTCGTGACTATGACGAAAATGGAGTTTTTTTGAAGAATGGCTAAAACATGACAAAAACTGAACGAAAACAGTGGCATTTGTTATTATATAAGTGAAAAATTCAATATGTTCTGATGTTTCTGACGATTCTCTAAAACGACTCAAAATGAAATATCAAGCCTTTCAGCAAAATTCAATCAAAGTGGACTTCTTTAAAAGTGTAACAAAGAAATGTTTCTAATCAAACATAAAGATTGGTTAGAGGGATCCGGAATCGAAATAAAGATGTGTGTTAACCAGCCGTGCACTTCAACATCATCAGCGGCTCTTTCCGTAGGGCGAACCCAGAAAATCATTTGAAGACTCATCAACGAAAACGAAGAGACGGAGAGTAGAAGATCTTTTGGAATCGCAAAGTGCAAGTGAGCTTATTACAGCAGCTGAGTTAGCTACTCGAAAAGAAGAGCATCGAAGTGTTTGCTAAACAGATCCCCCATAACGTCGCGGTCAGTGAAACTAGAGAAAAGAATAAGTGTTCTGAACAAAGTCGGCAGTTAACACCAGACGAAGCTTTAGCTTATTATGTGGACTCGAAATCGACTTCTCACTCATATAAACAAACAAGAAAATGGTCAATGAAAGCGGGACATCAAGTGTATCCATCGTTTTATAGTTTAGGTAAGTCCAAAGCTTCTTGTTGTCCTTCTGACGAATATATTTCTGTGACTGAATCTCGAGCTGAAATTAAACTTCACGCGATTTTGGATAAAACGGCTGAACGATTAGTTAAAGCTCAGACGAAAGTCATTAGAAGTGTGTTACCTCGTTCATATTATACGTTGGTAAGCAAATGGGGCTGTGATGGGAGTTCGGGGGCATAGCACGTATAAGCAGAAATTTGAGAACACTAACGCTACAGACGAATTTTTGTTCGTATACTCATTTGTCCTTTTGAGACTGCTTGATGGCGAAACTGTGATCTGGCAAAATTCAAGACCTTCCTTACTTTATATTGCCGTCCTATTAAGTTTATTTTTGCCAAGGAGACAAAAGAGTTTACGAAAGAAAAAACTTCTAAAATTTTAGATGAAGTAAGTCAGCTTCTTCCAACATTATGTAACGTTGCTGCAAATCTCTGTTAAACACGATTTGTTGTTGACAATGACTGATGGCAAAGTGTGCAATGCCTTAACAGACACAAGTTCAACACAAAAGTGTTATATTTGCGGTGCCACCCCGTCTACTATGAACGAGGAGTCAAAGAAATATCCAGCAACGAAGAACGCCTTGCATTTGGTTTATCTACTTTACATGCATGGATCCGCACGTTTGAATGTTTGCTTCACATCAGCTATCGTTTAGAAATAAAAAAGTGGCAAGTCAGGGGAGATAACGACAAAGCTATTGTGAAGCAACGCTCACAAGAGATACAAAAAGTGTTTAAAGATCGTATGGGGTCTCATTGTAGATGAACCAAAACCTGGGTATGGTAATACAAACGATGGAAACACAGCACGTAGATTTTTTTCCAAAGCTGAATTGAGCAGCGAAATTACAGGATTAGACGAAAACCTTATTCGTAGATTTCATGTAATTTTTAAGAACTTTGTCATCGGGATATGACATAAATTATATAGAATTCGAAAAGTTTTGTGTTGATACTAGAAAATTATACCTTGATCTGTATTCGTGGTATTCCATGCCCGTTACTGTGCATAAAATTCTTGTACACAGCGCGGAAGTTATAAAATCTTTTCTTCTTCCCATTGGACACCTCTCCGAAGAAGCCCAGGAGGCAAGAAATAAAGACTGTCGTAGATTCCGTGAACGGCACACCAGGAAGCGGTCACGTATTGCCACAAATACAGATCTTTTGAGAATGCTTTTAATTACGTCTGATCCTGTTATCAACTCGTATAGAGAATTACCGCGAAGAAAATTTACTTCTTTGCCATCGGAGGTTCTGCAGTTGATTATCCCACCTTCATTGCCATCCGAAACACCATCAGTAAGTCATCATCACGAATTAAATGAGGAGGATTATTTACTCTCTGAATATTCTACTGAATGGGAGAGCGGTGATGACGACTCATCTGATGGTGATTAGTAGGTTAAGTATTTTTTTTATTGTAATTATTATTCTAATTTTATTGTGTGTTGTAGTTGCTTATAATTCATGCCTTAATATATAAGTTATTTAATATTATATTTCTTTTACTTATACACCTTGTTATTGTAAATAATTGATATATAGATACTGTTATTGTGCTAATTTATTTTAAAAGAAATAATATTTTGTAAATTAATAAATGTGGGTACTATCATTATGATTTTTATTCTTTTCCTAGAAATTTCTTTGTAAACAAACATGATTGTGCTTTTCACACATAATGAGTAGGTAGACGTATGTAGCTAATTAAAGAACTATTAGCGACAATAGTGAGCAAATGAGACACATAAGTAAACCACTTCCGTCTTGCAGCTACATATTTCGATTAATACACATACAGTACACATTTTTCAACTTTTTTTTTTTTTCTTAAAATAGCTTAAGATACCTGGATTTACATAAACAATTGAAATAAGTGAAGAAATAATATTGTCCCGCTAGCTTGTACTAGTCGAGACACTGTGCCTCGAGGCCGCGTAGATCGTTCAAATATCCCTATGTGCGACGTGAGTAGCTTTTTCTGTACAGTCGTCGCTCCTGTAGCGCTTTAGAGACTTCCTTTCAGCACGTGTGCTATGCCCATACAAAAAAAGAGAAAAAAAAGGCGGAAACTACGAACCAAACAGTGATCAATAAGTCCGCAGTTCGCTTAAAAAAAAAAGTGCCGGACACGTAACGGTTCATCTTTAGATGGCAACATTTTTAAAAAATAGTTTACTTAATAATTAATATATGTTATAATTAATGTTTTTCATACATCAATTTAGACACCCTGTAGTACAAGTGATGTCGCTTTTTCTCTTAAAAACCCACTAAATACAAAAACCAAAACGATTAGGGAATATTTTTACAAATTTCAGTTTAAATATCCAACTGCTGGTTATGGCACTATCGGTTTGATTTAACTGAAATTGAATAAAATATGCATTGTTACCGATGGCACAGAAAATTACACACACCTGGGAACTAGATCTTTCCACCCACAAATTGGATGTTCCTTGTTAATTAATCATTACCTTTGATAAATAGGTTTAAATTTACATAGCAAACAATTTTCGATTCAAACAGTTTTCCATTAATAATGGAAATATTAATACGAACCCTTTTTAATTCAATCAAATCAACCCGCACCGCATCACAGACATACATATAAAGAGTTAATTGGTGATCTCATGCGTCACTGCTCCCTTCCACAACATCTAACAAGGCAATATTAAAGGGTGACGGTATTTTTAATTCGGCCCCACAGGCCAAACGATTTGAAACATCGGCATTAAATTTAAAAGTATTTACTTTCAGACCACAATTTAAGCTCAGCTGAGAATTATGTTTCACCTTAAAAGTCACTATAAATAATAGAAATCAGGGACAGTTTCTGTGAAGCTTTGTAAAGTAGATGTAAAAGGTAATTTAAAAATATTTGTAGCAGCACCATCGTAAAAGCATTTGCTATGCTTTTAATTTTAACACGTAGGCTGAAAAGTTTTTGGTTCTAGCTACTTAAAACACATTTTTTTGCAAAATTCGACTTTATTCATCAACATAGTCTCCTTCAAAAGCGATACAATCAGTCCAATGCTTTTCTAATATTTCTATACCTTTCTTTTGCGTTCAAAATAAGCTTCAGTTTCAGCAATAACTTCTTCATTGGAACCAAATCTCTTTCCTGCAAGCATTTTTTTTGAGGTCTGTGAATAGATAATAGTCGCTGGGGGTCAAATCTGGAGAATACAGTGGATGAAGAAGTAATTCGAACTTCAATTCATGCAATTTTGCCATCGTAACCATTAACTTGTGATACGGTGCGTTGTCTTGATGAAAGAGCACTTTTTTCTTGTTCATTATGGGGCAGTTTCTTTGCGATTTCTCCCTTCAAATGGACCAATAACTTTACATAATATTAGCTATTGATGGTTTTTCCTTTCTCAGCATAGTCGATGAAAATTATTCCATGCGCATCTCAAAATACAGAGGTCAAAACCTTCCCAGCCGACCGTTGTGTCTTCGGTCGCTTCGGGCGGTTTTCACCGGCTGCTGTTCACTCAGCTGACTGTCGATTTGATTCCGGTGTGTAGTGATGGATCCATGTTTCATTCAATGTCACATATCGCATGAAAAAAATCCTTTTTATTGCCAACACGTTTTTTTGATATCTCACGTAATTTCACTTTACGGTCATCCAAAGCAATTTTGTGGATTTTTGTGATGTTTTCCGATGTTACCACCTCATTTGGGCATCCAGACCCTTCAGCATCATTTGTATATGTACAACTTCGTTTAAATTCAGCATACCAGTAAATGATGAGTGATTTTCCAGGAGCAGAGTCCTCGTAACACTTATCAAGCCATTGCCTTGTTTGCACGGTATTTCTTACCATGAAGAAACAACACACGACATTCGATTTTTTTCCATTGTTTTAAAAAATATCAAAAGTAGCGTCATTAAAACCACTGTAACTTGTAAACTAATAGTCGAAATGTCATGGAATCTTGACACGCATCGTTTGAAGGTTGGTACTTCCTAAAAATCATATGGATTTTTTGAAAAGGACGACATCTATGTGTCAGACTAAAAACTTTTCAGCCTACGTGTTAAAATATTTATAGCAGACCAATAAATAGAAAATTATTTTCTTAAAATAATGGCGTCTAAATATGACTGTTAAATTCCCGGCACTCTTCTAAGCTGGCAGTGAAACTACTGGTCACTGCTGGGCATGTCGTTTCCGTGATCGATACGGTATATTTTCTTTTGGTTGTTCCCTGGAGTGAGGATTGTTACTGTGAACAATACTTCGAGATATTCCCATAATACCAAAAATTCATTTACGTTCATACTACGGGCTACATAGGAGCTAACTTACGTCACATCGAACGTGTGATGTGGTGTCATCTTCCTGAAACTAAATTATCTGGCTACAAGGTGAAGAAATTCTAAAATTATCTCTACATATCGCTGCGAACTAGCAGGTGTTATGCGGCCTCAGTTAACCTCAAAGGAGTACGGGCCCTTCATTCCACATGTTGACATTGCGGCCCACTTGAATCGGTAGATGTACGGGGGCCGTTCGAAAATTCTCTGCAAAATCCATGAGATGCGCTACCTATCAATACACGTGCCTTGTAAGTGTAGCTAGGTAACGATCATAACTTTGTAAGTAGCGTGCGGTCATAAAACTAAGACGAGGCTAGACAAACACTATGGAGAACCTGCGCTTTCGATAAGTTATTGTTTTTAATTGGTCAGAGCGTATCGACAGCTAAGGTCATTTAGCGCCCCACATTAGATGTGTTTAACAGTCACATAGATATTTTTTAGGTCTTTTAGGTATTTGTGAATATTTGCTTTGATCGATGAGAATTTATCAATGTTCTGTTTAATTGAATGTGGGATGTTATGTTTGTTCCTCAGATGAAAGGAGTGGTTTGCCTCAAGGATCTGCTTGACCGTCAGGGTGGAATTGCATACATCACACTTTGGCACTGGTTCTTTTTTTATGAGGTATGCGTGGATGTGGTAAGTACGGTTTACAAAGGATTTGAACACTATCAAACATGCTCTTTAACTTCTGGCGAATCTCTTCATAGATGTCGCATACGT
>CM032448.1:96827027-96915632 GCA_019049505.1 Pachyrhynchus sulphureomaculatus
TCTGTTGCACAGTGTCTCGACTAGTACAAGCTAGCGGGACAATATTATTTCTTCATTTATTTCAATTGTTTATGTATATTCCAGGTATCTTAAACTACTTTAAGAAAAAAAGTTGAAAAAAATGTGTACAGTATGTGTATTAATCGAAATATGTAGCTGCAAGACGGAATGGTTTACTAATGTGTCTCATTTGTTCACTATTGTCGCTAATTGTTCTTTAATTAGCTACATACGTCTACCTACTCATTATGTGTGAAAAGCACAATCATGTTTGTTTACAAAGAAATTTCTAGGAAAAAAAATAAAAAATCATAATAATAGTACCCACATTTATTAATTTACAAAATATATTTCTTTTAAAATAAATTAGTACAATAACAGTATCTATATATCAATTATTTACAATAACAAGGTGTATAACTAAAAGAAATATAATATTAAATAACTTATATACTAAGGCATGAATTATAAGCAACTACAACACACAATAAAAATAAGAATAATAATTACAATAAAAAAATACTTAAACCTACTAATCACCATCAGATGAGTCGTCATCACCGCTCTCCCATTCAGTAGATAGAATATTCAGAGAGTAAATAATCCTCCTCATTTAATTCGTGATGATGACTTACTGATGGTGTTTCGGATGGCAATGAAGGTGGATAATCAACTGCAGAACCTCCGATGGCAAAGAAGTAAATTTTCTTCGCGGTAATTCTCTATACGAGTTGATAACAGGATCAGACGTAATTAAAAGCATTCTCGAAAGATCTGTATTTATGGCAATACGTGACCGCGTTCCTGGTGTGCCGTTCACGGAATCTACGACAGTCTTTATTTCTTGCCTCCTGGGCTTCTTCGGAGAGTTGTCCAATGGGAAGAAGAAAAGACTTTATAACTTCCGCGCTGTGTACAAGAATTTTATGCTCAGTAACGGGCATGAAATACGACGAATACAGATCAAGGTATAATTTTCTAGTATCAACACAAAACTTTTCGAATTCTATATAATTTATGTCATATCCCGATGACAAAGTTCTTAAAATTACATGAAAAATCTACGAATAAGGTTTACGTCTAATCCTGTAATTTCGCTGCTCAATTCAGCTTTGGACAAAAAAAAATCGTACGTGCTGTGTTTCCATCGTTTGTGTTACCATACCCAGGTTTTGGTTTATCTACAATGAGACCCATACGATCTTTAAACACTTTTTGTGAGCGTTTGCTTCACAATAGCTTTGTCGTTATCTCCCCTGACTTGCCACTTTTTTATTTTCTCTAAACGATAGCTGATGTGAAGCAAACATTCAAACGTGCGGATCCATGCATGTAAAGTAGATAAACCAAATGCAAGGCGTTCTTCGTTGCTGGGATATTTCTTTGACTCCTCGTTCATAGTAGACAAATTGAGACGGACGGTGGCACCGCAAATAAACACTTTTGTGTTGAACTTGTGTCTGTTAAGGCATTGCACACTTTGCCATCAGTCATTGTCAACAACAAATCGTGTTTAACAGAGATTTGAGATCCAGCAACGTTACATAATGTTGGAAGAAGCTGACTTACTTCATCTAAAATTTTAGAAGTTTCTTCTTTTCGTAAACTTTTTTTGTCTCCTTGCAAAAATAAACTTAATAGGACGGCAATATAAACTAGAGGAAGGTCTTGGATTTTGCCAGATCACAGTTTCGCCATCAAGCAGTCTCAAAGGGACAAATGAGTATACGAACAAAAATTCGTCTGTAGCGTTAGTGTTCTCAAATTTCTGCTTATACGTCTGCTATGCCCCGAACTCCCATCACAGCCCCAATTTGCTTACCAACGTATAATCTGAACGAGGTAACACACTTCTAATGACTTCCGTCTGAGTTTTAACTAATCGTTCAGCCGTTTTTATCCAAAATCGCATGAAGTTTAATTTCAGCTCGAGATTCAGTCACAGAAATATATCGTCAGAAGGACAACAAGAAGCTTTGGGACTTAAACTAAACTATAAAACGATGGATACACTTGATGTCCCGCTTTCATTGACCATTTTCTTGTTTTGTTTATATGAGTGAGAAGTCGATTTCGAGTCCACATAATAAGCTAATGCTTCGTCTGGTGTTAACTGCCGTTTTGTTCAGAACACTTATTCTTTTCTCTAGTTTCACTGACCGCGACGTTATGGATCTGTTTAGCAACACTTCGATGCCCTTCTTTTCGAGTAGCTAACTCAGCTGCTGTAATAAGCTCACTTGCACTTCGCGATTCCAAAAGATCTTCTACTCTCCGTCTCTTCGTTTTCGTTGATGAGTCTTCAAATGATTGTCTGGGTCGCCCTACGGAAAGAGCCGCTAGATGATGTTGAAGTGCACGGCTGGTTAACACACATCTTTATTTCGATTCCGGATCCCTCTAACCAATCTTTATGTTTGATTAGAAACATTTCTTTGTTACACTTTAAAGAAGTCCACTTTTGATTGAATTTTGCTGAAAGGCTTGATATTTTCATTTTGAGTCGTTTTAGAGAATCGTCAGAAACATCAGACATATTGAATTTTTTCACTTATATAATAAAAAATGCCACTGTTTTGTTCAGTTTTGACATGTTTTAGCCGTTCTTCCAAAAAAAACTCCATTTTCGTCATAGTCACGACTCGTTCTGAAAAAAATAAAAATAATTTTACTTTCGGGCCTTTTCGGGGTCTATAATATATATGAATCTGTGCCCTGAATGTTGTAGGTATTACATATAGAAAAAATGTAGGTGGATATATGTGGATAAAAAAACTTGCTACTTTTAAAGTTTACAATTAATGTAAAATTTGCTGGATTTATCTATACATTTACAAATTGATATTACACCAAAAGTATACATATTTTTTATAAAAAATATAAGTCATAGTAGAGTACATACCTTCAACAGAATATTCCATCACAAAAAACTCGTTTTCACTTTGCTACCAATTTTAAAATATGTTATCACAAGTGTGCATAAAATGCAACTGATTTGCAAATGAAAATGACCTCTCGATGAAATTCGTTATAAGGGTTACTTTGACCCGCTGATAAGATACCTTTATGAGGTGATAAACAAATTAATTCTTGGAATTCGTTAAATGGGGGGGGGGGTTGTTTACAAGTCGTTATCAGTGGTTCCTGGAAATTACGTCATTAATATTGTCCCGCTAGCATGATATTCTTTCTTGCCGAATCACTGTGTGTCCGGTTCGAAAGCTGCAGTGTCAGCTTTCGATGGAGTAATAGGTATGCGTACTTAATACATTTCGTTGTATCCTACCATCGTGCTCTGATACGATTTCTCCTAAACTTTTTACGGCGGTGTGTTAGAATATGTTTTTAAAGGAACTTAGTTTTGGATGGAAAAGGCATAAACATCGATGACGAATACCTTCGTTTTGCTGATAATATCATAATAGCCTACAATCTAGGTGATGCCTAACAAACCGAATTGCAAATAATATCAGCAAATATTGGTCTAAATATTAACTTTCAGAAAACCAAATATATGATTAATCTAGTTACGAACAGTAATATGAAATTTAACGAAAGCGAGGTGAGGAGCACGTCAAATTGAAAGTATTTGGGTCATGAATTACAAATTGGCAAGGATAACCAAACCCGTGAGATACACCGTCGAGCGGATTTGGGATGGACAGCTTTTGGGATACTGATGTGCTTAAAAAAGAAAGTTTATGAACAATGCGTTTTGCTGGCGCTGAGACACTCACATTAACAAAACCGTCAGTAACCAAACAAACTGAGAGTATCGTAGTGGGCAATGGAGAGAGCTGTGCTAACTATTAGACAACACACAAAAGTAATAGATATTATCCAAAAAATTATGCAATCAAAATGGAGATGGGCAGGCCATCTAGCCCGAAAGGATGATAACCGATGGTGGTGAAGATCCAGACAAGACAAAAGGAACAGAGATAGACCACCAACAAAATGGAGCGATAACATGAATAGAGTGGCAGGAAATTGGGTTAGCACCGCTCAGGACAGAGATCAGTGGAAGTTCTTAGAGGAGGCCTATATCCAGCAGTTAATGAGGACGGCTGATGGATAATGATGACGATATAAAGTTGGACAGTTGGCAACAGTGTTAACAGCCGTTCCATCAGGGTTGATAAATGAAATTTTTACAGTTATTTAAATCGAGAAAAAAAGATAACACATGCTTCCGTACTTGACCTGAAAATCACGTATTTAAATATATATAAACGAGTTTCATAACACCGGATATATGTATATATATATATATATATATATATATATATATATATATATATATATATATATATATATATATATATATAAACCCATCTTAAAAATTATATTTAGAATCATACCAAAGGTTTTGAGTTCGTACCATTAATGACTTCGAATACTCAGTGCTAATGATAGCAGACCTACTGCTCAGGCCTTACTATTCCAAAAAATTTAATTTCTAGTAAATATTGCCTCGTTAGTCATTAAAGTTTAAGTGATTAAGTAAATTTTCGTTTATACTATACTAGCCGGGCCCCGCGGCTCCGCTCGCGTGGACTTGATTCACTACTATCGTCACTGCTTATTCCTTATGTTACCCAAAGTAATAAAATATCTCCCATTATTTCTCCTTATCTCCCAATATTTCTTCTTATTTCCCATTATCTCTACATAATTTCCATTATCTAGGCTTATCTCTGCTCATCTCCCATTATTTCTCCTTATCTCCCATTATTTCTTCTTATCTCCCATTATCTCACCTTATTTTCCATTATCTAGGCTTATCTCGACTTATCTCCCATTATTTCTCCTTATCTCCCATTATTTCTCCTTATCTCCCATTATCTCACCATAACTTCCATTATCTAGACTTATCTCTGCTTATCTCCCATTATCTCTCCTTATCTCCCATTATTTATACTTATCTCCCATTATCTCACCTTATCTCCCATTATCGAGGCTTATATCGACTTATCTCCCATTATTTCTCCTTATCTCCCATTATCTCACCTTATCTCCCATTATCTAGGCTTATATCGAATTATATAGAACATATGTATAAATCTATAAAAACACGTAAATCGGATAAGTGATTCTCGAGTGATAAGCGCACTAACGGACAGACAGACAGACAGAGAGACGTTGCATTTTATATATATTGTATTCTTTGCTACGTGATATTGTTCCATATTTAATGCTTTAGGGAGTGTATTGCAAGAGAACGCGCTAGCGGCAAACTTTTCTCCGACTTAATTCACTATTATCGTCACTGCTTATTCCTAATAAAATATATCCTATAACCTGGCCAGAGAACATACGTATGTTTAAAAAAAAGCACGTAAATCGGATAAGCAGTGATAAGCACACTAACGGACGGACAGACAGACGGACAGAGAGACATTGCATTTTATATATATTATAGATATTCTCTGCTACATAATATTGTTCCATATGTCATGGTTTGGACTGTGTATTGCAAGAGAACGCGCTGGCGGCAAACTTTGTCCGACTTCATTTACTATTATTGTCACTGCTCATTCCTTATGCTACCTATCGTAATAAAATATAGCCTATAACCTGGCCGGAGAACATATGTATGCTTTAAAAAAAAAAGTACGAAAATCGGATAAGTGGTTCTCCAGTGATAAGCGCACTAACGGACAGACAGACAGACAGAATACGTTGCATTTTATATATATTATAGATGTAATAAAATATATACCTATAACCTGGTCAGAGAACATATGTATGAATTTAAAAAATCACGTAAATCGGATAAGTGGTTCTCGAGGGATAAGCGCATTAACCGACAGACAGACAGACAAACATTGCATTTTATATATATTATAGATATAGATTATTATTGTTATTATATAACCTGGCCAAAGAATATATGCATGAATTTAAAAAAAGACAGGTAAATCGGATAAGTGGTTCCCACGTGATAAACGCACTAATGGACAGACAGACAGACAGAGAGACATTGCATTTTATATATATTATAGATTATACATTACAGATATTCTTTGCTACATAATATTGTTCTATATTTAATGGTTTACGCTGTGTATTGCAAAGGCACGAGCTAGCGGCAAACTTATTTCCGACATCATTCACTATTTTACGTCCCTGCTCATTCCTTATGCTACCTATCGTAATAAAATATAGCCTATAACCTGGCCAGAGAATATATGTATGTTTTAAAAAAAAAGTACGTAAATCTGATAAGTGGTTTTTCAGTGATAGGCGCACTAACGGACAGACAGACAGACAGAGATACGTTGCATTTTATATATACGTATTATAGATGTTACCCCCTTGCAAAATCTAAGCCTGTCGCACCATTTTGAAAAGCGCTACTTACGTACACAAACCAAAAAGGTGTACTGGTTTCGGATTTCAAATAAACATGCAATTCTAAAGACCTACATTGTTATTAATTGAAAATATAAGTGCTTTAATAAGCTTAAAAATTTTGCTTTCTGCGTTAATGGTATGTTTGATTTTTATTAGTTTCTGGTTGGCCTTCTTTTCTTGTAATATTTTTATAATATCTGTTAATTGTAGTCTATCAAAGATTTGATTTATGTCGACGAAACACTTTCAACTGTTCTATACGCTATATTAACTTAAGTTAATGAGAGAACTAACCTGAACTAACCTGTTAAAATATAAACTGAGTACAGTACATATAAAAAAAAACGAAAAAAAAAAAAAAACAACTTAATACAATTTATACAAATTCTTCTAGAGATAAGCGGAAGGTTAGAAACAGATAATAAACGTCCAAATCCTCATCCCTTGTACAAATTCCTCTTGTCGTAAGATTTGGCGCCCTTTTTATGGTCCGTTGACGAGCCGTGCTTTATAGGCACACTTAGGGAATATAAGGGTGAGGGAGTAGGAATAAAGGGGAGAGGTCAGTAACGAAGGGCTCTTCCTATTGACATAGTAACCAGATAAATAGTTTTATCCGCGTCCCCTGAATTAAAGCTGGCAAGATTGTAAAATTAGGTTTGACATGGCTGTTGTCTTGGTCCGTTTAATATTTCCTTTTTGTCGGAAGCACCTGTTACAGGCTTTGTTGGAATAGAGTATTCCAATAATTTTTGAAAATATTTATTTCTCTTTCCTTCTTGTCGCACGGTTTACAGAATTTTATAAAAGTCGTTAGAAACTGAGAGTAAATGTAGTAAATATTTATATTAACTCTGAATCATAAACTAGAAACTAACAACCATCCTAAAATACGTATCAACGAACAGTCCGATCAACCAGTACTTAAAATCTTCAAGAGGGAAAATCTAAATATTCTACGGAGCGAAGAACTCAATGTACTCGATCTGTAAAACGGTAACATAAATAAATATTTATGCGAAAAATTCTTCTGAGAAACATTGAATGTCATCAGGGCCAAGAAATCAGGGCAGTCCCTTTACTTAATATTTTATCAATATTCAGCAGGTCAGATTTTTAATGATAGTTAAACGGTGTCCGTAGTGACCGCCATTCAAGAGGTGGGGATGTGGCTGTTACAGTCCGGAACTCGCGAAAAACTTCTTTAATAGGGATATATACTTTTGCAGATGAAATGTCGCCTGATCTTGTTGGATGTTGGATTTAAATAATATTCCCGTTTTTATTATACTTATATATATTTCTTCAGCCCGCAATTTCGAGGATTACCAGTGTGTGGTTGAAATTATAGAATCTTGTGAATCATTGTATGATGAAAAAAAGACTTTGATATAGCAAATTTCACCAATCGTGTAGGCTTGAGCAGTCCAAAATGTGTATCTGTCTGGTACTGCAGATAAACGTTATAATTTTAAAAAAGCAATCTTTCAAACCCTATACTCCGATTGGAGTGAGTGGTACAGCTTCACGAATGTTGATGAAATAGGTGATAATTTTAAGGCATCCCCTGTCAGAAATAACTGACAGACTATAAAAATAAAAAAAACTGGTGTTTATGATGATGGTTAAGTATTTAAAAAGGGGGTAAGTCTGAGATATGTAATTACATACCAGTCTCATTATTTGTAGTTTTTCCAAAATTTTTGAGGTGTTATTTATACGACTACTTAATAAGTTAAATTAAACCACTTCTTGCTGTAAAACAACACTACTTTTTAAGGGGAAGGGCAACTACCACCAATCCGGAATGTTTTGCACAATTTTTATCAAGTTTTATTGACAATAAGGGCCAGGTTGACGTGGTTTTCACTGACTTCTCTAAAGCTTTTGACAAAATAGACCACAATATCATTCTGGCTAAGCTCAGAGCCTTCGGTTTAGCTGACAGATTTTTGCACTTTTTCAAGTCATATCTGATACAGCGATCTCAATATGTTCAATATAATGGGTTTAAATCTCCAACTTGAGGCCCCTATCTTCAATGTTCCGTATGGAACACTTATAAGATCACTTCGGTGACTGTCTGTCTGTCACACCCGCTTTTCTCTTAAACTATTGGACATAGCAAGTTGAAATTTGGTACTAATATAGAAATTGATGGCCTCATCAGAGCCGTGTATTTTTTAGAGTTATATTTTGACTTACGGGGTTAGTTTTGGGGGTGAAATCGGAAGTGAAAAAAAAAATTACCAGGCCATCGAGTGGGGTGACAAATGAGAGCTTGTAAAAACACGAGTTCAAAAATATATATAATGTAATACTTGTGCACACTTTTCTTTGTATTATTTTTAAAAAATCGCGAAAAATCGCTTATCTCCCCTTATCTCTAAATATACTAACAAAAAATTTTGAAAAAGTTCTGGAATATTCTCCACGGGGTGTATATTGAGCGAAAATTATCACGAGTGCACCTTTAATAATTTATCTGGTATAAAAACAAAACAAAAATTTCAAGGTCATCAGTGTTCAGTAAAGATCGAAAAAAGCTTTGTTAAAAACTCATTTAGGGTGTGTTTTGTGAAATCATTTATCATTTTATACAAACATTTTTATTTTAAAAGCAATCAACGTACGGAACAAAACTTGCACTTGACCGTTTTTTTTTAAATATTTACAAACGATAATAAAGTTACAAATGTCAATTATCAAATAATTACTGATGGCTTAAAGCTGTACTTGCCGGTGGACAAACTTGAGGATTGAAAAAAGTTACGAAATGATTTTAACAGAGTTTATAATTTGTGTGTCGTCAATAAATTGATGTTCAACGCTAGTTAGTACTCAGTAATGTTGTTTGCTAAAAAATTGTGTCCTTTGCTCTGTGAATTTTGATGGTTTTGAAAAGTTGATGGATCTGTGTTATTTCAGGTAGAAAATACACTGGATTGGGCGATTCATTTGACTTTAAGCTAAGTTTTAGTGCTCACATAGATAAAGTAACAGCGGAAGCAACACAAATATTGGGATTTATCTTGATAAATTGTAAGTCGTTTAAGAACACAGCTGTACTTAAAACCTTGTTTGCTTCCTTGGTGAGAACCAAATTGGAATATGGTTCCTGGATGTAGTCACCAATTGATAGTAAATATATATTAGCATTGGAGCAAGAGCAAAAAAAGTTTTCGAAATATCTTTTTTAAAAAGGAATAGAGTGTAGCGGCAGAAAAGGATAGATAATGCAATAATATTGCAGCAGCTTTATTTTGATAACCTTCAGAAACGCAAGGAATTTCATTCTATTAAATTTTTATTTAAAATCGTTGATGGTAGTGTTGTTTGTCCTTCTTTGTTGGAACACCTCAAGTTTGTTATTCCCAGAGGTCCTGGTAGATCAAGAAACTATTTCTATCTTCCAAGAACTAGTGCGAATCTTATGTTAGGATCACCAATGTACAAAATATGTTCAATTTATAACCGAATAGCCACATCAGTGTGATCTTGACGTGTCTTTTACATAATTCGTTCGTGACCTCGCAGATGCGTTGTAGTTTTATAAACTTCTACTGTGTTGTTTGGAGCGTCAGTACCATATGCACGTGTGTTTATTGTCCTGTTTTTATTTACATTGTTAACTATAGACCTATTGCTTTACACGGCCCTATAAATTACTTTGTGTTCGTCTCAGTTAAAAATAATTAAATAAATAAATAAGTAAATGTTTCAAAGATATAATTTTGTAATGAAACTACAACAGACTTTTTTGAACGTTCTTTCTAAACACCAAATATTTTTAGAGCCTATTTTGAATAAATTTATGCATATTATATATAGAATTCGAGACAGTCGTTGCAAAATTAAGGTCGTTAAACACATAAGCATAAAAAAGTGTCGCTAACGTATTTAAATGCCTAGAATTTTTATATTGTTAAATAACAAATCCTAGAATTATATAAGCACCATTCACGCTGTTATCTGTGTAGACATCGAATAATAATTTTATTTCAACAAGAACCCAAGGTCTTCCACCTGACTGTCTCCTTAAAAAAACGTCCGCCATTGCATGCGTGTTAATGTGATTGAAAAATATGTTTTTTCAACAACCGGAAAAAAATTATGTTTTCAAATTGACATTTTTTTCATGGGCAATATTTTTAGTGTTCCATACGGAACACTTATAAGATGACTTCGGTGTCTGTCTGTCACACCCGATTTTCTCCGAAACTATTTTTCATAGAAAGTTGAAATTTGGTAATAATATAGGAATTGATGGCCTCATCAGAGCCGTGTAGTTTTGAAAGTTAAAATATTGACTTAGGGGTTAGTTTTGGGGGGTGAAATCGGAAGTGAAAAAAAAAATTTTTCTAGGTCATCGAGTGTGGTGTCAAATGAAAGCTTGTGAAAACCGATACTGTAATACTTGCGCACACTTTCCTCTGTATTATTTTTAAAAAATCGCGAAAAAATCGCTGTCCCCCACCTTATCTCGAAAAGTACTGATCAAAAAATTTTGAAAAAATTCTGGAATATTCTCCACGGGGTGTAGATTGAACGAAAATTATCACGAGTGCATTACCTTTAATAATTTATCTGGTATATAAAAAAAAAAAAACAAAAATTTCAAGGTCATCAGTTTTTCAGTAAAGATTGGAAACAAACTTTGTTATAACTCATTTGGGGTGTGTTTTGTGAAGTCACTGATCATTTTATACCACCGTAATAATTTTTTTTATTTTAAAAGCAATCAACGTACGGAACACTAATCGTGCAAGTTTAACTTGCACTTGACCGGTTTTTTTAACATTAACATGACACCATGCTCAATGTGCCCATGAGTCGCAAATAATTTTACATACATTACCATAATTACTAAAATCTATATATTTATTTGAAAATTGAGCAATAAACCAACAAATATTTAATCTAACTAATATTACGAGGAACATTCAATAACACGGGACCATAAAAATATTTTTTCATGAGCCGAAGACTAGACCAGGTCTCTTATATATTGTCAAGGTCGCTGGAAACGAATTCAGTTTTAGTTTTGCTCTATCACCTTTCATTTTTTTCATAATCTCAAAAAATGGTTGTGAATATGTGTATAACCACAAAATTCGCGGGAAATGTAGATTTTATGTATCGGATGACCAAAACTATATGCCCGTGAATTAGTACGATTCTATAAACCCAAACCCATCCAACCCCATAAACTCAAACCACCGTGGACCAAGGTATGATGGCACGTATAACCACGAAACTCGAGGGAAATGTAGATCTGTTGAATCACATAACAGAACAAGTGAGCCAAACCATTAGACTCACATAACCCCATAACCTCATAACGCCATAACCCCCTTGAACCCAATCGCCCAATGTTCCTATAATTACATAACCCTAGGTGTGCAGATTTCTATAACCACATAATTAATGGCGTGAAAACGTTTATAACTGCATGACCAGGGGCGTGCTAAGACTGTGGGTTAGGGGTATCCATGAATCTCTAACCCTTCCTCCCCAATCAAACCCTCGATATCATTACAATACACTAATTCATTTCCTGCGGAGAAATATTTACGGAAATGCTTGTCTCCATCTCGATAGAAAGTGACTTTTGTGTTTGGAGCTAAGCAGCATTTTTCTTTCAACCGAGAAGCTACAAGTTCAGCACTTTCTTCTCTTATATATCTCTTATAAGATCGCTCAATTCTCCTTGACCGAAAAATCTACTATGCATTTCATTGGGATCTGATTCTCCTTCCTTGATTCTATCCTTCATATTTACTTCCATATCATCTTCATTCCGAGAATCATTCATATCGTTGTGAATTTCGTCGGTATCTAGAAAATCATCCTGATCTTCTTTAAACGCTGCCTATCTTCCCAAAATAGACAAAGGAAATATCACTGAATTTACTTTGGGATACGGCAGCTCTCAAAAGAACTGGTTCAGTCTTGATTTCTTCCAAACCAAGGAAGGCGGTCTCTATCTAAATATATGTGTATATATGTATATATATATATATATATATATATATATATATATATATATATATATATATATATATAAATATAGTGTAAGGTTCTTTAATCTTGGTATATATTTTTTTTATATTACGTGTTCTTGGAATTAGATCATTAAAACTATTCTTGAATTTGTTATATATTTATTGACGTTTCGACCTTCAGAAGAGGTCTTTTTCAAAATTTGCTCTAAAAGATAAAATTAGAAGAATTATATTTAGATAAGTAATTAATCTGTTTGTCGTGTATTTCCGGGTTAAAACATTTGTAGCTTTTCGCAGTTTTTAATTTAAAACACTTAACTGTATAAAATAATGAAGGCCTTACCTTAGAAACTAGTTCATTGTATTGGAGTATTAATTTTAAAATACTGTCAAAAACACATTTTTACATTCTACAACCAGTTAACGTTAATGAAAATTCATACCTTTGATTTCAAAAACATCAAAATTATCAAAACTGAAATAAATACCAAAAAAAGAGAAGTATTGGAATCCATACACATACAGATGACACCCACTGTAATCAACGAAAAAACAGATGTAAACACCCTAAACCGTATCTATCTACCAGTCATATAAAGTCCTTCACGTTAAGTGATTGCTAACCAGTCGGATTTCGCCAGGCATAAGGAGAGGTGCGTGCGCCAGCCGTCCACTGATTAAGTCGCGTATCTCTTGTGTCAAATATAAATAAATTATTATCACCTTTAAATTTTAAAATTAAAAAATATCCAAGCCCTTGTGGGGGCGCGACCCACCGGTTGGGACCCCTCGATCTAGAATCGCATTGCCTTTCGTTAAAAATCGTCGTTGGAGTTTAGAACAAATGCAAATTCGGTTGTCTTTGTGGCCCTGAATCAATTGTCTTGAAACCCATCTCGAACTTGTTTTGCGTTAGATCAGATTATTATAAATGATGGAGTGCACGGTTCCAATACATTACACATTTCAGCAGTTGTCGCAATTTTTATATGTTGGTTATCCCTGATAAGGTCATTTATGTGATTTTGCAGCGCGTCGATCGAAACTTCAACTGGTCTTCCCAAGCGATTAAAATCAATGACACTTGTTCTGCCTGAATTAAACCTTTCAATTCACTTATATACGTTTCCGCAGCTTGAACACTTTTCGTCATACTGTTTCTATATTCTCGAGTAAATTTCGGTCTGTTTCACACCTTCGGATAACAAAAATCTTATCACTGAACGCCACTCTTCCAGCGTACACATTTCGAGCGGAGCTGACATTTTGAAATGAACAAATTAGGTTATGTTTACTTTATTTTTAAACAGATGATTAAAGCCATGGCCAAGTTTATCAACTTGACCCTGAGAAATTTGCATTATTTGTACAGTTACTAGAGAAACCAATAGTTATGCCTAAACTTATCAACGCAACTGGAGATATAGAAGTTGTAGAAATTGAATTTAAAATTTTACAATTTAGAATCGTATTTGTAATTTTAATTGTATTATTGACTCAATAAACCACATATCTTTTAGCAACAGCCGAAGATTTCCAAACTCTGTGGGCTTCAAATCATATATAGCCTGCCCGGCATAGGCAACAAGTGACCAATACAGGTATCGTTATTCGGTAACTTCTGCTACTTGCTTATTAGCCTGCGAACCAAGCATTACAAATATTTTGCTATTTTCAGAATGGAAAAACAACGAATCAAATATGTGACCTCTGAAGTCTAAAACGCATAGTTTACTCAATAAATATGCGTAGGTGAGATGGTCAAAAGTTTTTAAAAGGTTAAAGAAGAACCCTGCCAGATATTCTTCCTCGTCCATCTTTTATTACACTCAACCCAGAAAAAGCACAACCGCTCCCACCATAAAGCGAAAGCGATTACCTTTTTTTAAAGTTTTTTATTGTGTTGTAATAACCTTTTACTAATTCCTAGAAAGGAGTTTATAGGATATTTTGTTTCCTAGCACAGCACGTCTCGAAAGTTACTTAATCAGTAACCACGAATATTCCTGCATATTGAGTGTCATAAAATTACATTCCAAGAATGCACGCGGTTAATTTTATTTTTATGGAAGTGTCGTTAGTTTCAACGAGAAAAAAGTTCTTTTAGAGGAAGTATTTAAGACTAATAATTTTTAGTGTTTCGTACGGATCATTTATAAGATCACTTCGGTGTGGGTCCGTCTGTCTGTCTATCCGTCTGTCACACCCGATTTTCTCTGAAAATATTTGACATAGAAAGTTGCAATTTGGCACTAACATAGGAATTGATGGCCTTATCAGAGCCGTGTAGTTTTGAAAGTTAAATTTTGACTTAAGGGGTTACTTTTTGGGGAGGGGGAGATGAAATCGGAAGTGAAAAAAAAATACCGAGTCATCGAGTGTTTTCAACAAAGATCGGAAACAAACTTTGTTAAAAACTCATTTAGGATAACAAAATTTTTATTTTAAAAACGATCACCGCAAGTCCGATTTGCCCTTGGCCATTTTTTATCTTTCACCTGTTGAAAAATGAGTATATACTTACATACTTAATTATTAATAGCTTCCCATCCCTTGGACAATCTGCCAGATCGCTCTCTGTTTCATATTTGCGTTATATCCTACGTTGACGACTTCAAGGCCGCGACTCGAGCGACATGACTAAATCGACAAGGAATGTATTAAAATCGATTTTTTGTCGTTCTAGTCGACTTTGACCGCTCCCTGATTTGTCAGTACGGTATAGTTTTTCTCGGTGTGTCTGACTTGCGCGGGATGCACGGGCGCGGAGCAAGTCAGGTGAGTTTCATTGAAATATAGGCATTCGACATGTTTTCGTTACCGAATCGGTACTGAGCACACCGAGAAAAACGATACCGCACGGACAAATCAGGGAGCGGCCTTTAGCTACACAAACAGAGCGCTGCAACCATGAGCAAAAAGCGAACGTAAAAAAAAACATAGGATATTTCTTTCGCTCACTTCCTCTGGATTCAGTAGACCATTTCCTTAGAAGTTCGGTGAAATTTCACTCTGATCTTCACTGCCGAACACTTCTCTCTTCGCCAGAAGAAGATTAAGCAGGAAAGATATTTACGTGACTTACAGGTCCACAAACTAAATTTGCCGTATTTTATAAAATGTGGAGATATATCATTTACCCGCATGCACAAATTAGTTGACTTTCTAGTGTTGTTTATGATGTAGCCAGAAGTAACAAACAGACATTCGGATACCAATTTTCATTGCATTCTATTTGTGCTTTTTTCTCATTGGTCAACTCATATAAATTTCCTCGTTTGTAACTTAGTAAGAAAACAATGGTTTAAACATGATGGACATAAATTTAAAATTAACTCAACAGACAATAGCGTTTCAAAAACGGCATAAATTCGAATTTTAATTAAAATAATATTAGGTATTGTAATAGAAAACCAGCACAATTGATGTCATTTTTTTATAAAATGATATAGATAACATAGAACTTGACAGATAAAACTGTAGAAGAACTAACTGAACTAAACTTACCTGGAGTAAACAATATCTGTTAAGGGTATACAGGTAGTCATGGAACCGTTTTTTTAGGATTTTTTTTTAGCAGAACTATATATATATATATATATATATATATATATATATATATATATATATATATATATAACAATGAATTTGCACGACGTTTTACCAAAATCTCATTTGGCATTTTCAAGTGCTCTTGCTGCTGCTGCAATTCGATACTGTGATCTTGCTGTTACTACCTCTCGAAGCTAACTGAGAGACCGAAGTGCGGACCTATAAAGGTCGGCGTCTACGCAGATTGTAGGTGGGGGAGTCGGGCGTGTTCGTCTGGACATCGGTGCCCGTATCAGTGGTAATTACGGGTTCTGACGCTATGCTGATTGTTGTCTTTTCGATATTTTGGTTTAGCTAGTAGACTCTTCTATGTAGTGGATATATTCGGTGTATCATCCCGCTTATTTAGTTGTCCATTCTTTTCGATTTCCAAGGCTTCTCTGACTATGCGTGTTTTATAATGTGAAATCGAAGCTATTTGTTTAGATCCCTCAAAATTGATGTGACCTGTATCATGATGGTGCTGAAAAAGAGCAGAAGTTTGTTTAATTTTGATACTTATTTTATGTTCTTGGATCGGGGTGGAGATTCTTCTGTTTGTTTCTCCACCCGGATCCAAGAACATAAAATAAGTATCAAAAATAAACAAACAGCTTTTTTTTAATTAAAATTTCACAAATCATATTATTATATAAAATAAAAGCTTGATTTATATAATGAATACAGTCCCGACGCACTGCAAGATTTCATGTAAAATATTAATTACCGAGTGATATTGTACCGTTTTATTATTTTAAATTGATTTGTTTTTTATTTTTATATTATCCAATCAATTACCTTTTTATTTGACATAAATAAAACAGCATTAATTTAGAAAAGCATAAGTTTATTAAGTTTTAAAGAAAAGTGAAATTAATGTTAGTAAAAGTCAATATTTAGTTGAGCCACCTTTAGCCGCTATCAAAGCTTTAATTCTGCGCGGCATGCTATCAATGCAAGATTGTACTGTCTCCTGCATTTGAGGATGATGATTCCACACATGAATAATCTTTTCTAGGAGCTGGGTTTTGTTGGTAATCACATCTTTAGCCACTTCTCTTTTCATCAGCTCCCACACATTTTCAGTGGGGTTCATATCAGGGCCAATCCAACAGAGGGATATTTTTTTTCTGCCAAAAAAGCTTTAACAGACCGAGCAGTGTGGCAGGGAGCTCCATCTTGCATGAAAGTGAATGGTTCCCCATTTGGAAACCATTCTCTGAGCTGCGGAATCAACCGATTTTGTAATACTTCTTTGTACTGATCTTGCCTCATTATTCCTTTGACGACGTACAGACGTCCAGTGCCCTTGCCGCTGATGACTGACCAAATCATCACTTTGGTGGGATGTTTAACCGTCGGGACGACACAATCAGGATGAAACTTTTCTCCATGATGACGACGCACATACTGAGCTTTATTCTGCAAAATTTCGAATGTGCTTTCGTCACTGAAGCAGACCTGTCAAAAATAGGAAAAATATATAAACTTCCATGTTTATTTGCTTTATTTAACTGAAAATGATAATAATGTACCAATTATTGATTAAATTGCTGTATCTTACCGATATCCAGAAGTCCACATCTTTGTCTTGCCATTGTTTGGCCCACTTCAGGCGCTTTGCTTTCATTGCAGCTGTTAACTTGGGCTTCCTGGCGGGGCGACAGGCCTTAAAATCTAATTCTTTCAATTTTCTTCGAACAGTGCGCTCAGAAGCATTTACGCTAGCATCCTGGAGTTGTGATTTTATTACCTTTGTGGTAGCAAATCTGTTTTCTACACAAATTTTCTTCAAACATCTCTCTGACCGTGGAGTGAAAATTGGTTTTCTACCGCATCTTTTCTTTCTTTTCGGGCTTAATTCCTTCACTGACTCAATTTTCTTTTTTATGCGTCGTACACTAGCTTCAGAAACCTCCAATCTTCGTGATATTTCTCGGTTTGTAAATGTTTTCGCAATCACAAGGGCCTTCACTTCAGTTTTTTTACGTGGTGAAAGATCGCCTTTTCTACCCATAATGAAAATAGTCCAATTACTTTTTTAAAACACTGCATACAAAATAAACTAATAACTGAGTAGTATAAAACTGTTAAACAAACAATCACAGTCCATAAAGCCACAGAAAAAACACGTCCGTACCTGACTCGATTCCGATCGCGACTGATACAGGTTTGTACTTATTTACGTTCATGTATCACTTTGTCAACACAGTGTTGCCATATGTTAAAAATAAATACAAATATGTAGTCTACAACAATTCTTTTAAATAAAAATCAATAATATTGTAGTTTAAATATACCATTATTGCATAAAAACTCTTAAGAAACATAAAATTACTAAAAAAAATACAGTGCGTCTAATAATTTGGCCAGGGACTGTAGTTTCGTAAAAAGAAATTCCTAAAATGCGCCTCTTTCAGGTTCATGACTGGGTATATACCCTTAAGTTGACCACAGCGTCTGTTATTCGATTATTCACAAGCTTCTCTACGACAGGTCACGTGACATAGTAGAATTATTACAAACATCTGAAATCGTGACAACCATAATAGTATTACAATATGTGTCTTTAGTAAATAGGAGCATACATATTAGCAACCTGACCTACACAGAGTGTTTTCCAAGTTGGATCATTCATTTCAACACGTCATAGTATTTACAAACATCATTCGGCTAATGTCTCTCAAAATTGATAACAAGGTAGATATCGACCTTTCCAATCATTTAACACTTCAAGGGCGGATCTGAATACATATCCATTTCGCTGCAGCAGAGTTCAATAGGACATTAAACTTTACAGTTACCAGCTCTACTTTTCACTTCAATTTATTGACTAAGTTGGGAATGTGGAATCTTTGGCACAATGATACTACTCAGTATATATCACCACTACACGAAACACTTTATTTTTGCACTCGACGCGCGTTTCGCTAACCATGTTAGCTTCATCAGGAGCGATGATTGACTAAAGCTAAACTACAAATCTACCCTATTTTATACTTAGCCTAACCCTTGAATTACTCAAGCGGAACTAATGACATAGGCAAGGCCATCAGTTCCGGTCAAGTAACCAGTAGAGGGGACTATAAGGAATAGGCCCTCTGTCTTTATTTAAACTACTTTTACATTTTATAATTTCCATACTTTCGTATGCGTTTAACAATCTCCTATCAGATACGTTTTTTATCAATCTTAGATTATCTAATGTTACAGTATGATCAGCTTCAAGGGCATGTTCGGCAATGCTAGATTTTTTGTGCTCTATTGTATTTTAAGTGTGCTAAGTGTTCTTTAAATCTTATTTTAATTGACCTTTTAGTTTGCCCAACATACTTTTTGTCACAATGATTACAACTAATTTCATAAATTCCACTTTTCTCACAATTAGGAATCTTATCTTTGGGATTTCCTAAGATATTCCTCAGATTGTCTGATGACTTATAGACTAAGGTGAGGCCTACCTTATTAAATACCTTATTGAGTCCCTTGCTATATTTCGGATTATATGGTATGGAGACATACTTGGTGTTATTTTCTTCGCGTGTAAAAAAGTGGTGGAATTCTGAATATTAAACCTAAACTTATGTCTATTTATTAGCTTATTTACTAAGCCATCGTCATAACCATTAACTCTAGTTATATTTCTAATACGATTCCTTTCTTTATTAAAGTTTACTTTATTCAGAGGGAAAGTGACCAAACGATGAACTAAAAAATGTAATGAGGCTAATTTATGTTGTTTGCAATGAAATGAATCATTAGGAATATATCTATCTGTTCCTGTGTCCTTCCTATAGATATCAAATTCTAATCTATTGTTATTTTTAATAATTAAAATATCTAGAAAAGGCAATTGTCCTTTGTTCTCAACTTCGTAAGTGAATTTAATGGAATCAAACCGGCTATTTAATCTAGAAACAAAATCATCAATATTTGCTTTCTTTGTATCAAAAATCGTGAAAATATCATCCACATACCTATACCATACCCTTGGGAAATATTCGAATTCTTGACTGGCTTCGATTTCAAACTTACCCATGAATAAATTGGCTATGAAAGGTGATAAGCAATTACCCATAGCTGTTCCTTCTTTCTGAACATAAAATTGATTGTTATATTGGAAATAATTTTGTTCCATACAAACTTTGTATGGAACAAAATTATTTGTGCAAATATTGATGATTTTGTTTCTAGATTAAATAGCCGGTTTGATTCCATTAAATTCACTTACGAAGTTGAGAACAAAGGACAATTGCCTTTTCTAGATATTTTAATTATTAAAAATAACAATATATTAGAATTTGTTATCTATAGGAAGGACACAGTAATAGATAGATATATTCCTAATGATTCATTTCATTGCAAACAACATAAATTAGCCTCATTACATTTTTTAGTTTAATAAAGAAAGGAATCGTATTAGAGAAATATAACTAGAGTTAATGGTTATGACGATGCCTTAGTAAATAAGCTAATAAATAGACATAAGTTTAGGTTTAATATTCAGAATTCCACCTTTTTTACACGCGAAGAAAATAACACCAAGTATGTCTCCATACCATATAATCCGAAATATAGCAAGAGACTCAATAAGGTATTTAATAAGGTAGGCCTCACCTTAGTCTATAAGTCATCAGACAATCTGAGGAATATCCTAGGAAATCCCAAAGATAAGATTCCTAATTGTGAGAAAAGTGGAATTTATGAAATTAGTTGTAATGATTGTGACAAAAAGTATGTTGGGCAAACTAAAAGGTCAATTAAAACAAGATTTAAAGAACACTTAGCACACTTAAAATACAATAGAGCAGAAAAGTCTAGCATTGCCGAACATGCCCTTGAAGCTGATCATACTGTAACATTAGATAATCTAAGATTGATAAAAAACATATCTGATAGGAGATTGTTAAACGCATACGAAAGTATGGAAATCATAAAATGTAAAAGTAGTTTAAATAAAGACAGAGGGCCTATTCCTTATAGTCTCTTCTACTGGTTACTTGACCGGAACTGATGGCCTTGCCTACGTCATTAGTTCCGCTTGAGTAATTCAAGGGTTAGGCTAAGTATAAATAGGGTAGATTTGTAGTTTAGCTTTAGTCAATCATCGCTCCTGATGAAGCTAACATGGTTAGCGAAACGCGCGTCGAGTGCAAAAATAAAGTGTTTCGTGTAGTGGTGATATATACTGAGTAGTTCAATTTATTGAATAGAAAATAGATTTTTTTCAATCAGATATCGCCAATAATGCCGTGGCGCTACCTTTCTTACTATATTTGTATGCAATTTACCTCGACCGAACTAGTTTCTACAATTTGGTAGCCACAGTACAGATTTTTGACGGCTTTTGTATAGACTATATTTAGCCTAATGACTAGTGAATACTATAATCACATAAAAAATAACGTCTCAGTCTGTAAAACACCATATTTGTTTTGAAAAATTAAAATTGAGAAATGAACGTTAAGAAAAAAACTTTTAGAACTTTTATTAACGATAAAATCTTCTCTTGTTTTAGGTAAGTCACCTGCCAATAATAAAGGAGAACGAGATAGTAAGTAATTAAAACGTTAGGTCAGTGGTAAGTAACAATTTATTATACAAAATAGGTCTTAATCGTGATTTCGCAGCATGGAAATAAAAAGGCTTTTATTTCAAGATTAGTATGTAGCAGGTTGGTCATACATAGGAATATACGTGACAAAATTGCTGCTTCTGTCACAATGAGAAGATGTGATTTTTAGCTAAAACGTCAACAACCAAAAAAGGAATGTGTAACTCATTTTCTTTAACTTGTAGCATTTAGTTGATTGATTTCACTATCAAATTCGATGTACCGTAAAGCTCTCACAATTTTTCTTCTTGATATTGACGATCTGCTGAAAGAAACAAGAATCCAATCTACAGCTTCGCTGATGCCAGCACGCTTGTTTTTCCATTTACCTTGAAAGCTCGAACACAGCATAACAGAAGTAAGTTAAAGAACTTAACAAAGACTCGGAAGAAATTCTGTATTGGGGTGACAGTAACCAAGTATGAATTTATCACTACTAGAAATAGGCAACAGTCTTTTCTAAAAAAGTTAACCTTCTATTGATATCTTCACTCATTAAAATTAAACATATGCCAAGTACCAGTCGGACTTGCGCAATTAGTGTTCCGTACGGTGATTCGTTTTAAAATAAAATAAAATCCTTACTAGGTCCCTGACATGTATATATCTTAAGATCTAATATGTATTTTCACATTTTTTCTTAGTCAACAATGTATAATAGTGATAGCATCTTGGCTACCTAATAGCCAACAAATCAGTCAAGCTCATTTTAGAATCTAGTCATAAAAGTGTAAAACCTATATTTATTACCTAAATACAAAGGGTACTAGGAAAGTTTTGCAATACAACTGTGTTTATTTAATTTTTTCAAAGTAATTTCCTCTACATTCAGTACACTTCTCCATCTTCCGAAACCAATCTTTAAAACCAGTTCTGCCAAGTTTCACTAGGGAGTAAAGCCCACTCGTTGTCCCAAGCCCGCAGAAGGTCCGCATCACTGGAAAACCGCCTCCCTTTTAGTTTCATTTTCACATGCGGGAACAGTGCAAAGTCGCAGGGAGCAAGGTCTGGACTGTAGGTAGGGTGCTCGAGAAGTTTCAGTCCTGTCGTGGTCAAATATTCGGTGCAAGCTTTGGCACGGTGAGCTGGAGCATTATCGTGATGGAGGAACCAGGTGTCCATTCTTGACTTTCGCCGCAGGTTCTTCATAGACCCAATGACTTTAGGCAGGCACTGTTCAGTATACCACTTAGCTGTGACTGTCTTCTGTGTGTCCAAAACGACGCGTTCCACAATTACACTCGATTTGAAAAATACAGCTATCATTTTCTTCTTTACAGATCGGGATTTTTTGACAACTACGGGTGTGTCCTCATCATCAAAGACCCAAACTTTGTTTTGAGCCTTGGTCGGCACATCGTAATAGTACAGCCAAATCTCGTCACCTGTCACGATGTTGTTCACATACCGAGATTGTCCCTTATCAAACTTTTTAAGCATCTCCCGGCACCAAGTCACACGTCATGTCATCTGCTCTTCAGTCAGTCGATGCGGCACCCAGAGAGAACAAAGTTTCTTCACGTGCAAATGATCATGCAGAATCGAATGAATTGCTGGTGCATTTAGGTCTAAAGTACCCTCTATCTGTTGGTAGGTCACTCGCCTGTCCTCGTCAAGCATTTTCCTCACAGCAGTAACTTTCCTCCGTTACTGACGTTCGTGGCCTTCCCGGCCTCTCAGCATCCTCCAGAGTGAAATTTCCCCTTTGGAATTCTCTATACCACCTGAATATCGTTGTACGATGTGGACAAACATCACCTAGTGCAAAAGTCATTTCTTCTAAGCACTGGTCTATGTTTAAACCACGCACGAAATTATAACGCAAAACTGCCCTTATCTCATTTCGTGACCACGATGCCATCGCAAGCACTTTACACTCTCACTGCTAATGAATAACTGAGCCCATCGACTTGGCGCGGCGGCTACTATGCACGTATGAATATGTCTCAACATACAGCAACAAGCAGCTTCCTGCGATTCATTGTTGCGTCATATTACAAAACTTTCCTAGTATCCTTTGTATTTGTTTAATTATAAAACAAACAAAATAAAATTATTTTGTCTCGGTACCCATCTGTGTGTGTACTGAAAAGTATATTAAAGTACCCTCCATCATATTGTCAAGCCACTTAGTTGTTTTTTTCTACCAGATAAATTATCAAACGTAATGCACTCACGATAATTTTCGCTCAAATCTACAGTTTATGAAGACTATTCCAGAATTTTTTCAAAATTTTTAAATCAATACTTTTCGAGATAAGATGGGGGGACAGCGATTTTTGGCTATTTTTTTTTAAAAGAAAAGAGGTGCGCAAGTATTATATATATTTTTGAACTAGTGTTTTCACAAGTTTTCATTTGACACCGCACTCCAAGACCTGGTAAATTTTTTTTTCACTTCCGATTTCAGCTCTGATTCGGCCTTCGACTCCTATATTTATGCCAAATTTCAACTTTCTATATCAAATCGGGTATGACAGACGGGAAGACGGATAACGAAGTGATCCCCTAAATGTAAAGTAAATACAGAACACTGAAAATACCAACTTCAAAAGAGAAATGGTGGCAACATTGAGAATTACAAGCTCTTACGGGGATCGAACTTAAAACTTTAGGTGATTTATTTGTTGCCTAGAATTTTGAGTGCATGTAAAAATACCTCACAACCATTAATATGATCCATTTTAAAATTAAAATATGCGGGACCTAAGGGTTTTGGAGTTCTCTGTATAGATAAAATTACAATGTAATTAAAATTCACTTCTTTAAAAGGTAAATACAACTAGTGAACCAATATATGAACTTGATTTCTGGCCAGAAATTGTCTCACAGTGTCCGACCAAACAATATTCCATTACCAATAATTAACGTGTCAAGAATTTTATTCCGTTTCGTAAGGACTGCCCGAATTCTTAAATCTCATTTTCTTACGACTCCCTTCAAATAACTTAAAGCACTCGTAAAATTGAACATAAAATATGCATTTATCACCGTATCCTTTTAATGCGTTTCGGTAAGCAAACTTAACACAATAGTTAATCGTATGTCTTTTTTAAGATTCCAGCCAGTCGTTAAGACGCATTACCACTCTTACTACTATAACTAGCTATTTAATAGAAAAAACGTCATATAACTCAACAAACATACATGCAGGTGATCAATTTTTAACAACAAAAAGATAACTGGCGTCTTATTTTCTTCTATTCTAAAAAAGGTTCTGTTTCTTTTTGGACAGCGGTTGTAGGAAAAATAAAAACGAAAAAAGGAGGTAACTTGGTCTTCGGTCTCGGTTATATATTCATTCATTCCTAGTTTACCTGAATGTTCTTATTATTTTGCTTCATTATTTACGGACTCTTCCTTCCTTTTACAAACGCAACTTAATATCCCAAAATCATTCTCCCCGAAAAAACTTATCCCGGGGGACTCGGGATGAGTGGTCTCCGGATGGATTTCATGATAAAATGCGACAGAAAATTAATAGCAAAGAAGGAAAAGTGTACGAGAGTAAATAATAAAAACGAGATGGAAGACGAATAGAAAGAGAAGGTGAGCGTTTAGAACGGCGAATAAACAGACAGGAAGAACTTCGAGGTAATGATTACGTTGCGCTGCCGGAGGGTGAATTGCTCGGTTCGGTGGAAGTGTTTAAAAGGAAATTTTAACAAGTAAAATTTATTTTTTTCTTTAGTTGTTGGGCTATTTCATTTTCATATAAACTGCTGCTTCAAATATAGGGGTGTTGAATACTTATGTTAAGTCTAATTTCAAAAAAATCGTAAACGAAAAAATATTCGGCGAAGTTAAAAACTCCTCTTTTTGAATTAAAGTTATATCTTTGTTAGTGCTCGAAACGTATGCGAACAAATAATTGAGGAAATTAAAGAGGAACATAATCAGAGACTTAAAAACAAGATTCTTGCCAGTCTTGCCAGCTCAAAATTGTCGGTCAGTTGTTCAGTCAGTTAAAATTTCACTAAATAAACTATAGCATCACATGCACAGTCAGCAGTGGTCTCGAAACTTACCGATTTTTCAGTATGGGGTCTGTCCTATCGAAATATCGAAATTTAACGATTTTTCCACAATTTCTGAAAATACAAGGAAAATTCTCCCGATTTTTTTTACCGATTTTACATTTCCAAGTTGGCAACCCTTTTACCCTTTTTGTTTATGTTTTTACGAGGAATCCCTCGATTGTATGATAAATAGTTAGTGCAGAATGTTCCCCATAACTTTTGGAGAATACCCTTGTTCCTACAACTTGTAACTCGACGTTTTTAAGAGATCCCCCGAGCTAATTCGCTTGTCTATATAAACAAGAATTAGGATTTTATTGTTTCATTAATTTTCATTATTTAAAAGAGAAACTTTCTCCGAGTTACTAATAGTATCTACCAAAAATATTATTATAATACCAAGTCAAAATGTCATCAGACGAGGAACCGAGTACAAGCGAAAAAGAAAAATACCTACAATTTTATAGAAAAGAATGGGAAGAAGAATTTTCAGGCTAGCTGCAAGAAAGTCGTAAAAGCGTAAACTATGCCTATTGTAAAAGATGTAATAGGAATATTAATACTACATCAGGGAAAGACGCTCTTAGGAAACACAATTTCTTCACAAGCACACTCGAAATGATCAAAGAATATAAAAATCACAACCAAAGATATCATCGTTTACTGTGACAAAAACCTGATATATAAGTTAAACAAGGTAAAAATAATTCATTATTTTTTACTAAATACCAGTACATTGTTATATTATTTTGCATTCTGCCAGGGTATAGTAGCTACGTCTTTATTCCTTTTTATATTTTCAGGTGAAGTAAAATTAGCCTCGTTTGTTGCTGAACATAATCTACCAATATTGTAAAAAAAAATAATTACTCTTATTAGTTTTAATTGTATACAGTTTAAAATAAACAAATTTGATTGAATATTGTATTTTTTTTTCATACACCGATTTTGGGTACAAATATACCTATATTAGTGGGCAACTCTACCGATTTCGCATTGTGACGTTCGAGACCACTGACAGTCAGACAGTATATGCGTTTAAAAACGTCAACTTGGTAACTGAACTCTTTGTTTTGCACTCTACTGTCAATTTCCAAGGAAAAACGCCACCTATTATTCCCAAAAATGTCTAATATTATACTCAGGCAGCGTGTTATAAAACATAACATATCAGAATGAAAGTAGACAGCAAAAAAAGCCACTGGGGCCTATCAAATACAATACATGTATTTAAATCTACTTTAAAAAGCTAACACACAGTCTGTCAAGTAAGATCGTGATCGCTCATATTCTTAAAAAAAATGTGTTTCGAGAAATCTTTTTGCCATTAACGTATTCTTTGGTGTGCTAACAACGGCGCAATTACCTTAGTAAGTTTTCCAGTCGCCTGCTGCATCAATAATCGCCTGACATCTTCAAGGCATGCTGTCGACGAGATTTTCTGCATACTCTGCGAATTTTGCGAATCTCGCAAGACAACCCAGTCAAAGTCCTCAGAGCCTTTCCTCTGAACTTTCTTTTTACAAGGGACCAAACGTTTTCAACAGGGTTGATAGCTGGCGATTGTGAGGGCCACTCTAGTATCTTACCGTGAGCCCAAGCAAGCCGTTTCGCGACGTGATTTTCGCCCAGCAAAGGTTTCTTCAACGTGCTTCGGTATTTGACATCAGGAACACGAAGATGTTGTCGAATGGTCTCATGGAACACGTTCAAACCCTGATGGGAGCAAAGAAAGACTACCTCGAACCGACGCGCAAACAAGTGATTCATTTTGGATTTTGCGTGATTTCGACGAAAGTTCGGAATTGACCGATACTTTTACTAAAATGCGTCGTAGGTTCCCTCTACCGATTTTTTGTTGAATCGCTAGAATCGCATCCACTAAAAATGAATTATCGCGGACACGATCTTATTTGATAAACTACAAATTTAAATAATAAATAGTAATAATTTCTGATTTATTATTTTCCCATGACGTTACTCAATGGACCACCTTTTTAACTCGCTTATTGGAAGACTTAGGCAAAAATGTTCATTTGTAGACAATGGTATTTATTTATCTTAAGAATTTTAAAAGAAGCAGAATTATAAAAATGTTTTTCGAAGAGTGAAAACTGGAATATATACGAAATATTCAATCATCACCATCATTATCACGTAACTCTCAACCTCCACTGCTGAACATAGGCCTCCTTCATTCTAATCCAGTTGCTTTGGTCTTTAGCTGCTTGAATCCAGTTTCCCACAGCTCTTTTTACATCATCAGACCATCTTGTGGGGGTTTCCCTCTATTTCTATTGGCTTCTTGTCGGGATTTGCGCTCCAGCACGCTTTTCGTCCATCTATTGTCCTGAATCATCGCTACATAACATGCTAATTTTGACTTTAGCCTTATTATCTGGTCCAGTGCACTGGCTACTTTGGTTCGACTTCTTATAACAATATTGAGAATTTTATAAGTATTTCTGAGGCTCAGGCCTAAACAAAACACGCGACATAAAAAAAAATCAATACAATGCAAAGCTGAAAAAATTTTCGTACCCCCTGTAAAATTTGGCTCAAGTGAGTAGGTACTTCTTTATTCGTTAATACTCATTGAATTTAGAACTCTTTTCAGGGAAGTTATGGGCGGATATCTCTAGTTGTTGCCGTTTTTATAATAGCTCTTTTTAAATTTTTTACGCACTTTTTTCGACATTGATGATATGATCCTTTGGTAAGATTGTTTGCAAGGTACTGATTGTTATCGAAAAAAGTGTTCCTCAGAACAATCATTTAGAGTCTCTTCTTTTAACTATACATGTTAACAATGTTAGAAACTGTTCTTGTAACTCAACTAAACTTTCGTAATGTGTGCTGACGGCCACGAATCTATTATAATATATCAGACAGCACAGAGGACTGTCTTAAAATTCAAGAAGATCTTGACAGACTTTTCGAGTCTCGTGCTGGTAACAGCTTCTTTTTAAATAAAGTGAAGTGCTTTGCTGTAATATCCACACGATATTTTAATGTCATTGAACACTCATTCTATATTCCTAAAACCACATTGACTTAGGAAACCAATCAAGTAAAAAGGCATTCTAATCAAATTATTAATGAATCCAACAGGATGATAGGATTTATTTTACAGATTTTCTAAAAATTTACGAAATCAGAAACTGTTGTGAGTTTATACTGGGCATCCATTCATAGTAAACTGTCACTTGCACAAGTTATTTGGATCTGTCTTAGCTGAGATTTACAGAAGCAGTTCAGAAAAAAAAATTCCTAAATCAATTGCTTTCAAGATCTTTACTGTAAAACTGGCAGCACAAAATTATAACTTGTTTCCTCTCTCTGTTTGAATGCCGCCGATCTTCGACCTCTGCTGCGTATTCAAAGTGAGAAATGTTTTGTTTGATGATCCTAAATTGTTATTCCAAATAAATTTTAATGTCCCTGTAAAAAGTTTAAGAAATATTCCTTTATTTAATTTACACAAATTTAGAGCTCAATACGAGGCTGGTTTGAAAAGTCCGTGCAAAGTCCGAGAGATGGCACCACCGGCGCGTATCGAGGTCATGTTTAGTTAGTAGCATCTCTTGAATGAACGCACACCAAGTTTCAGCCATATTGGTCTATTTCTTTGTGTTTGGCATTCGTGTGAATCAAGGAAGTCGAGTGATTTTCAAGAAATGGACGAAAAAGAATTTCGTGTGGTGATTAAACATTACTTTATGAAAGGCAAAAACGCCTCAGGAGACTAAAGAGAAGCCTGATAAACATTATGGTGACTCTGCACCTTCGATTAGAACAGTTTATAAGTGGTTTCAAAATTTTCGGACTGGCCATATGGGCACAAGTGTCGCTGAACGTTCTGGATGGCCTATGGAGGTTACGACTCCAGAAATCATTGATCAAATCCATGATATTGTGATGGATGACAGAAGAGTTAAGGTGCGTGAGATTGCTAGTGCTGTGGGCATCTCCACTGAACGGGTACATAATATTTTGCATAAACATTTGGACATGAGAAAGCTATCTGCAAGATGGGTGCCGCGATTGCTCACGCTTGACCAAAAACGGAATCGTGTGAAGTGTTGCAAGGATGGTTTGCAGCTGTTCCAGAAGAATCCGGAGGACTTTAAGCGTCGTTTCGTCACTGTGGATGAAACATGGAGACATTACTATACTTCTGAGACTAAACAACAATCTAAACAATGGGTTACCAAGGGAGAACCTACACCAAAAAAGGCGAAGACCGTTCCTTCGGCCGGAAAGGTTATGGCGACTGTCTTTTGGGATTCGCAAGGGATAATCCTCATCGACTATCTGGAAAAGGATAAAACTATTATAGGTGAATATTATTCATCGTTATTGGACTGTTTGAAAACCGAGCTGCAAGAAAAACGCCCGCGATTGGCCCACAAGAAAGTCCTTTTCCATCACGACAACGCACCAGCACACACCTCAGCAGTTGTGGTCGCAAAATTAATGGAAATAGGATTCCAACTCGTTTCATATCCCCCCCGTTCTCCAGACTTGGCTCCCTCGGGACTACTATTTGTTCCCCAATTTGAAGAAATGGCTGGCGGGACAAAGATTTTATTCAAACGAGGAGGTGATTGCAGACACTAATGGATATTTTGCAGACTTGGAGAAATCCTATTATTCGGAAGGGATCAACAAACTAGAACATCATTGGACGAAGTGTATAAGCCTAAAAGGAGAATATGTCGAAAAAATAAAAAAGGTTTACCCCAAACACATAAGTAGTTTTTATTTTTGCACGGACTTTTCAAACCAGCCTCGTACATATTTGTCAATAAAATATTAAACTGTTATAAAAAGATATTTTGGTTTTGTTGATACTTAAATACGGGCTTTACTATAGTTTTTGGTTAGTTTACCAATCTTATAATTTTAATAGTTAAATAGTGCACACGGCCTTTAGCATCCCAAATGCATAAATAAAGATTTTTTGCTTCTTACACACTTTTAGAAAACCTTCTAATTCTATTTCTCCACACCACCAGAATTATTAATACCTTAACTGGTAATTTTGAAAGTTAATGAAGAATGACAATAATTAAAACAATAAATCCCGATCCTATTAAAAAGCTCGCGCTCAAAATGAACCTCTGGTAATTAAAAAACATTCCCCTTTCTGTTTTTTACGTAAAAAACTCTCTCCTCCAGTCGAGAACGTGCCTTCGTTGCCGAGGACGCCAACCGTGAAACTTGAAACAGCTGTTTTCGTATCTGGTATTGCCCGTTTGTCAGGCTGTTTCGCTTTAATATTTCTTTTCCTTGTCGCTCTTTACGGCTTTTGCGAACGGTACGATAAGGAAGGGGCCGATGCTGAGTCGTTATTTTTTTACTGCTTTTTATTTTTTTTTATATTAGTCCAATATACGTTTTATCGCCGCGCGTGTTCATGTATTAGTTTTAGTGTACAAGGATTTTGGAGATTTTAAATAAAACATCAGCTTAATAGTTCTAAGAACCTATTCAACATATAGTCCGCCTGTCTGCCTGTCACTATTTTAATTAGTAGTTATTTGGGCTGACGGAGTATTGTTTATGTAAAACTTTCGAACACGAAGGACGGGACTTACGCTCTGAATCCTCATCTTGCCTCTGTCGTCCGTTCTATTCACACAATAAGTTAGACAAAGTTGAGGCACCTTATTTTTTTTTATGGGTCTAGCACACGTGCTGCAGGGAAGTCCCTAAAACGCTCCAGGAGCGGCATGTGTGCGGAAAAAGCGATTCACGTTATTCTTAAATCGCTGTAAATCGTACTCGGTGGGAAACACAGCGCTGGGCAAATTATTTCAAAGGGATTATGTCCTCCATATAAAAGACTGCTTGAAAAGCCTTGTACGCGGAGTAACAAGCTGAACCTTATACGGATGTGAGCACCAGCGCGATGAGTATTTCTAACATGCACCGCTTTGGGAGGAATTAAGCGGGCTACATCCTTCGAACACTTTCCATGAAAATACTTGTAGAACAGACTCAAATCGCCAACCGTTCTTCGATGTTCCAGCGAATCAAGGCCGCCGGTCAGTTCCGGGTCTCCAATCAGACAAACAGCTCTTCTCTGAACAGAATCCAACAAATGCAGTGTATGTTTAGGAGCGGAGCCCCAAACATGGGAGCAGTATTCCATAGTTGGTCAAATTTGAGCTTTGTAAAGAATTAACAGTTCTTGTGGAGTGTAAAGCTTTCCGGTTCGAAATAAAATTCCCAACTTTTAAGAAGCTCTCCTTGCAATGCCTGCAACATGTTCATGCCAGGACATATTTACTCTCAAACTAACGCCTAACAAATTGAGCGACGATGCTAGGGGAATGGAGTGCCCCGACATAACTATGTCGGGTTCTGCAACGTTAACTTTTTTAGAAAAAACTGCCGCCTGGGTTTTTGTAGCGTTAAATTCCACTTGGTTACTGTCCCCCCCAAGATAGAATTTCTTCCAGGTCTTTGTTAAGTTGAACGACCTTCTGCTGCCTGTGGATATTCGCCTGAGCAGCCGATGCCCGAGCGTTCAAAGTGAATGAAGAGACAAGCGTACTGTTATGTGGTGGTTCTTCAGCCGGAATGGCTGGCATACCCACTAAACATTCTTGTGAGCTGGGTCTGCCACCCTTTACTCCTCCTACAATGTAAGAATTATTCTTTATATAGGGGGTGTGAGTTTTTAAAACTTGTGGGTTAGTTTCTAATGTAAATCTGTGCTACCTTAACCTAATTAAATCTAATTAAAAACTAAATGCTAATTTCCCGGCTATTTCGGGGGTGTTATGTTACAATAGGGTTAGTGGTGTGTAATGTTTACATGTTTAGCTTATTTTTTTGAGATGAGTATCCTTATGTCCTAAGTGCGTAATAAAGCCCGTCTTGGTAGTCGAGTTTTAGTCATGTCTGTTGTTAGTCTATTTGTACTATGTCTGAGTGCCGTAAGTAGCGATTACCGACGTTTGGGTTGTGTCTGAAGGCGATAGCTATCTCAGGGTTAGGGTGAGCTGTCGCTTTCTCTAGACAGTGAAGGATATTTCGGGTGAATTCTTTTATTGTGGGCATGTGAAACTCCTTGTGCAACTAGTTTTTGTGGACAAACCAGGGAGCTGTTGCAATGATAAGTAGGGTTTTCTTTTGAACTGTTTAGACTTTAGCTTGATGCTTTCCAGACATCTGGCACTATATCAGGTAGCCGTACGTAAGCCCGGCCCTGGTAATCGTCTTGTAAATTAGAAACTTGTTATGAGTCGATAATTTACTTCGATGGTTCAGAAGCGGGCACAGCTTCCCTAGGAGCTGATTTGCTTACCGCACGGCCGCTGTCACTTTGTCCTTCCATACGAGCCGTACAGAAAGCCCAGGTACCTAATGCTGTTCGTCCATCTGACCCTAGTTCTATTGAGTGAGAGGCTGAGACACCCGTTATCGACAATTAAATGAACCGTAGTAGTTAAATGATCCTATATAAGACTAATAAACATGCAACGACATAAATTTTAATAATGTGACGTAATTATTTATCACAGTGATATTCAACCATAATTCAAGAAAAAAAGAGTTAACTATTCATCTTACGTCAAAGGCCAACAACATTCAATTAAAATTAATATCGCCTAATTGTAACGTATTCTAAAACCAGTCGCGGAGTTGTGACGAATCAACACGCACCTCTACGGTAAAGAAAGATAGGAAAGTTCGTGTGTATGAGAGAGATGGAACTATGCGAACCTATAGTCCCGTGATTAGGACAAAGATAGAAGATAATGCGTAGGAGTGGGACCGAGCTATTTCATTTGTTAGGTGTGTTGGCGGCTGTGTAATTACATCGCCCGTTTATTACTTTGCTTTTGTTGCTGTTGTCTGAGTCGGTAAAGTACGTTATAATCCGGGTTTTCATGAGGTTAAAGCATGGTTTTAAAAACATCTTGATGGCCTTTTACTACGATCTTTATTTGTTTTTTCGTTATATAATCGCACACTGAAGGGCAGACTGGTCAAAGAGGATGGGCGTTTCATAGACGAATGTAACCAAGACATGCGCAAAAGGGGACTCGGCAGCGCTTCGCAAAGATATTAAGATATATATATATATATATATATATATATATATATATATATATATATATATATATATATATATAGCTAACTGGCGTGCCATCATTGAATCACCAACATATATGTTTCGCTCCATATCAGAGCTCGTCAGCCAGTCTAGCTAAGGAGGCAGATCTCAGATAGCAAGTATCAGCAGTGGCGATTTACACCCAAAGAAGTCAGCAGCCACTAAACCTCAGCACCATCCGGTGTGATATTGGCAAAATTTGTCATTTTAGAGTAAAATGCAAGGATTTAGTACCTGTTGTTATTATAAGCGAATGAGGTAATAATATCGCTATTAAATGAATGAATAGCAATAACTGTGAAAACCGAGTACTAATACCACCATTGGATATTTAGCGGTACCTCTAAAAAATAAAGAGACGTGTAAACGGGAACACTGCAAATGCCAATATTGTGATATCTTTAGTACTTTACCTCCCATCTTCGCTTTTTTGGCAGGATCGCACTTCCAATCTTACCAGGAAGTAGTGTAACACGTAGCCACTAGTCTAAATAAAGTAGATAATTATCGTCTCTGAAAAATATAAGGAAAAGAATATACCAGGTGTACAAGTATGAAATGCGGATTTTTTTTCTAAAAAAACATGTTAAATTTGGAAGAATGATATAAAGTGCTTTATTCAAAGTATGCTCCAACGCTTGGTATACATTTTTTCCATCTTTCGGGCAATTTGTGAATACCACGCCAGTAAAAATCTTCCCCTTTTGCTACAGACCATTCATCGAGCCATTTTTTCACATCTTCGGACGAACCAAAACGCTGCTCAGCAAGTGCGTGACTCATCGATGCAAACAAGTGGTAATCGGAAGGAGCCAAGTCTGGTGAGTAAGCCGCATGGGGTAGAACTTCCCAGCCGAGTGCTTCCAACGTGTCGCGAACTGGTTTTGCCGTATGTGATGGAGCATTGTCATGAAGAAAAATGGCTTTGTGTTGCCTCTTTCAGTATTCTGGCCTTTTTTCAAGCAGCGAACGGTTCAAATCGGTCAATTGTTGTTGGTAACGTTTAGTATGAACCGTTTCCCCAGATTTTGACAACTCATAATAGACCACGCCCCTCTGGTCCACAGAGCACACAGAGCATCGTCTTTCTGCGGTCGATGTGGATGGTGCGCCTGGGTCTACCCATGATTTTTTGCGCTTGGGATTCTCAAAATAAATCCACTTTTCATCCTCTGTAACTATACGATACAAAAACGACTTCCTTTTGTACCGAACGAGCAAAATGTCACACGTGTTTTTGCGCTTTTCCATATGCCTGTCGTTCAACTCATGTGGTACCCATCTACCGGTCTTCTGAATCTTTCCCATCTCTCGTAGCCGGTTGGAAACAGCTTGTTGACTCACGCCCAATTGCTCGGCGAGTTGTTTTTGTGTTTGCGAATCATCTTCGTCCAACAATGCTTGCAATTCCACATCTTTGTATTTTTTTGGCGGTTTTCCACTTTCCTTGACTGCAACATCGAAGTCAACACTTTTGAAACACCGAAACCATCGTTCACACGTATCTTGCGATGGAGCATGTTCACCATAAGCTTCTCGAAGTAATCGGTATGATTCAACAGCAGTTTTCTGCAAATGAAAACAAAAAATTAATGCTGTCCGCGGATGCTCTTTGTTCGGTATAAATTTCGAAATATTGAACACAACAACACAACACTATGCACACACTTTTCCAATTTATTACTCCTGCGCCTCTGACACTTATTGATGACACAACAAACTGGCGCAGTGTCGAATCTTTGTAGCACAAACTGCATTGGTGCACCATCTGTTGTCTGAAATCCGCATTTCATACTTGTACACCTGGTATATATATATATATATATATATATATATATATATATATATATATATATATATATATATATATATATATATATTATATATATAGCTAACTGGCGTGCCATCTTTAAATCACTAAACTAGAACATATGTTTCGCTCCATATCAGAGCTCGTCAGCCAGTCTAACTGAGAAGACAAATCGCGAATAGCAAGTATCAGCAGTAGCGGTTTAAAATGCATACACCCAAAGGTGGCAGCAGCCACTAAACCTCAGCACCATCCGGTGTGAAACTGCCAAAATATATAGGTAAAAAGCATGTGTGTGCAGTGCCTTTATTATGATAAGCGAATAGGGTACTAATATGGCCATTAAATGAATAGCAATAACTGTCAAAGCCAAGTACTAATACCACTATTGGATGTTTAGCTGTACCTCTAGAAAATTAAGATAAGTGTAAAGGGAAACATTGCAAACGCCAATATAGCGATCTCCTTAGTACTTTACCCCCCATCTTCGCTTTTTTGACAGGATCGCACCAATCTTACCATAAACTAATGTAACACGTAACCACGATTCTAAATAAAGTCGATAATTATCGTCCGTCAAAAATATAAGTCCTTTTGCCCTTGGCAAGGCGTGGTGACTACTCATAAACTGGTTCTTCGTACTTGATCCTTCCAGATCTCTCGGTCTAGGGCCATTTAACCCGCCTCATGCAGAGTTTTTCTAACAAAAGGTTGCAGTTGATCTATTCATCTTGTAGGAGATCTGCCTCTTGATCTTCAGCCGCTGACTTTTCCTTCGACCAAATCTCTCGGTCTAGGGCCATTTAACCCGCCTCATGCAGAGTTTTTCCAACAAGAGGTTGCAGTTGATCTATCCATCTTATAGGAGATCGGCCTCTTGATCTTCAGCCGCTGACTTTTCCTTCGACCACCAGTTTCTTCATGTCTTCTGACGATGTGATCAAAATATGTGAGGTAGGCCTGGTTTACACGTTTGAGTAACCTAGTTTTCACGTTCATCTCCTCTACCATTGACGCGGTAGTCCGGTGCTCTGTCCAGGAAATTCGAAGTACTTGTCTGTATACCCACATCTCGAAACTTTCTACTCTTTTTCTGTCAGTTTGCTTTAGTGTCGAGTTGTAATTTGGTCGTCTTCCAGATTTTTGTCAATTTTTTGGTTGCTGTCTTAGCCATCGCTATTCTCCTCTTGATCTCATCCCAGCATCCTCCAACGTTGGTGATTAACGCTCCTAGGTATACAAAGTTCTCGACAACTTCGCTCCCAGCCATCACGCGCCTCTGTTGTTGGTAGGTCTGTCGATAATTATAACTTTAGTTCTGGTCTTGTTTATTTCGAGTCCATATTTCCTGCTGATTTGAGGAACATATATAATACATATATATATATATATATATATATATATATATATATATATATATATATATATATATATATATATATATAAATATATATATAAATATATATATATATATATATATATATATATATATATATATATATATATATATATATATATATAACCTCTTTACCGGAGTCAGCAGTGTTTCCATTTATATTGATCTTTATTTTTTTCGAGTTACCGCTGAACATACAATAGTAGAATTAGTACTCTATTTTTACAGTTACTGGTACTCATTTAATAGCGGAACTAGTACCCTATTCGCTTATAATAACAAAAGTACTAAATCTTATGTTACCTATGAATTTTATTTACTCTTGAATTAAAAGTTTTGGCGGTTTCACCCAGATGCTGCTGAGATTTGCTGGCTATTGATACTCGTTGACCTATTCTCTTTGAATCTTTCCTGCTGGTTGTTTGTGATTTGTCTCTTGATCTAGACTGGCTGACGAGCTCTAATGCGGATATCTTAGTTTGGCGTTTGATAAATGACCCGCCCGGGTGGTCCATAGCTTTGGAAGCAAGAGCAAGGAACACGGTTTTCCGTCCTTTAAAGCCGACATATATCTTTTCTTTCTTTTATATTTATCACAAACGATAAATATTTACTTCATGTATATATATATATATATATATATATATATATATATATATATATATATATATATATACGAGGCATGTTTTTTAAGTAAGTACCGTTTTGCGTTTCCGCCGCCGCAGCGATACGGTCGGCGTTCCGCGCATGCGCGCTGGTAACCTACATCTCATGTCTACGCACTGACGCCAGAACAGTCTGATTCTTCATTGTATACGTTGTTTACTGAGTGTTTAAGATGCCTCCGACAATCGTGAGTCCCGCCGATTGTGAAGTACGGGCTGTTATACGATTTCTTAGTGCTAAAGGCGTAAAACCGATCGATATTCATCGTGAGATCTGTGAAGTTTACGGACAAAACATTATGAATGATGGAATGGTAAGGAAATGGGTGAGAGCATTTAAAGATGGCCGCACAAATGTGCATGATGAAGAACGGAGTGGGGCGTCCTTCGGTCGTTAATGAAGATTTGGTGCAGAAAGTGGACGAAGAGGTGAGAGAAAACAGACGCTTTACAATTTCATCATTGTGCGACTGCTTTCCTCAATATTCTCGTAGTGTTTTTTATCACATTTGTGATACAGTGGTTAACAAGTCAGGCGGCAGAATTTTATGAGGAGGGTATTCAAAAACTGGTGCCACGTTATGACAAGTGCCTCAATATTCACGGAAATTATGTAGAAAAGTAGATTAAGGTACAGGCTTTCATGTAAAAATAAAATTATAGCTATATCTTTGCACGTCTTTTTTTAATTCCAAAACGGTACTTACTTAAAAAACATGCCTCGTATATATATATATATATATATATATATATATATATATATATATATATATATATATATATATATGTATATATATATATATATATATATATATATATATATGTATATATATATATATATATATATATATATATATATATATATATGGCTCGTTTTTAAAATAAGTACCGTTTTAATATTAACAGAACACAAGGCTATTTTTTTTAACAATTTTATTTTTACATGAACGCCCAGACCTTAGTCTAGTTTCAACATAATTTCCCCCTATATTAAGGCACTTGTAACCATACCATATTTTTGGTACCCAGCGGGAGCAAAACTTCTGATAATTTTAAGCATTCTACCACAATTTCATAGAGGACACTTCTTGAGACTTCAGGAAACACATTAGATAATGATGGAATCATAAAGCGTCTGTTTTCTTCAACTTTTTTATAAACTTTCGCACACCAGGTCATCATTAATGACGGACGGTCGCCCACTTTGTCCTTCATCGTGCATAGTGTTTTCGCCGTACACTTCACGAATCTGCAAATGAGTTTCGGCCGCTTTCACGTCTCTTGCATTTAAAAACGAATTACAGCGCGTATTTCACAATCCGCGGGATTTTCAATGGTCTGGCGCATTTTAAACACGTACGCAATAGATGCAGGTATTCAGGGCGCAAACGCGGAACGACGACCACAACGCTACAGTGCCATATTTCAAAATGGTACTTACTTAAAAATCGCGCCTCATATATATATATATATATATATATATATATATATATATATATATATATATATATATATATATATATATAGATATATATATATATATATATATATATATATATATATATATATATATATATATATATATATTCATATAGATATATATATATATATATATATATATATATATATATATATATATATATATATATATATATATATATATATATATACAGTAATACCCCGCTTTACGCGAGGGATACGTTCCGAAAAAAATCGCGTTAACTGAAATTCGCGTATATCGAGGTTTATGATTAAACATAGTCAAAATTTAATACAAAAAAATACAGATCATTTTAATCAATCACTTTAATTCTAAGAACACTTTATGCAATACATACTCTTATTTTTTACGGAAAAATACATCTATTGTCTTTTGGGTAACGTTTTGTTTACGTTCTTGTAAAATACGTTCATAACACCCAACACTGTTTTTAATTGTTTGACACACGGTCAAGACACGGTCATCATTATTGTCTATACTCTGCAATATGTCCAAACCTGAATAAATTTTTGAAAGTGCATTTTGTATTTCCCCTGAAGATAAAACTTTCTCTTCTATTTGTTCTTCCTCATCGTAGATAGGATTATTCTGTAACTCGATCAGATCTTCATTGCTAATAGGATCGTCGTGCGTTGCTACAAGTTCTACGAGATCTTCTACCGTGACATCTTCAAGTTCAGACCCCTCAATCATTGCAGCAATGTCTTCAAGCACTTGTCTCTGCATCTGGACAATTCTTCTAGGTGCTTCCACTACATCTGGCCAAAGATTACGCCACACCCCATTCATACAACTCATTTTAACTTCCTTCCAAGCCTCTTCTATGTTGTGAATAGACTTCATAATGTTGTATGACTTCCACCACTCTCGCATAGACTGTCTTCCTTCCCCGTCAGTTTCATGAATTAGTTGGCTAAAAGTGCGGCGATGGTAATAAGCTTTGAAGTTTGCTATTGCTCCCTGGTCCATAGGTTGTAATATTGACGTAGTGTTTGGTGGAAGGAACTTTACGTACACTTTTAAGTCTCTGGGCGTATCAAGTGAGGTTGGATGTCCTGGGGCATTGTCTAAGAGTAATATAACTTTAGGTTCAAGCCCATTTCTGTCACAGTATGATTTGACTGATGGGCAAAAACTATTAGAATACCATTCTTGAAAAATTTCCCGTGTAACCCACGCCTTTCTGTTTGATCGCCACACAACTGGTAGACTTGTCTTGTCTGTGCCTCGCATTGCACGGGGTGTTTCTGAATGGTACACTAGTAAAGGTTTCAGTTTGAAATCACCAGTGGCATTACCACCCAGCAGAAGTGTTAGTCGATCTTTCGCAGCTTTGAAACCACTGGCTTGACGTTCTTCCTTAGAAATGAATGTTCGAGATGGCATTTTTTTTCCAGTAAAGTGCGGTCTCATCAACATTGAAGATGAGACAAGCAGGAATTTTTCTCGTCTAACGAAGTCTTGAAACTTGTCTGGAAACTCAGCTGCAGCTTGAATGTCCGCGCTGGCCGCCTCGCCTGTTATGTGGATATTGTGAAGATTAGAACGCTGCTTGAACCGATGGAACCAGCCTCTGCTGGCAGCAAAAGTCGGAGTGGCACTCCCTTCTCCTTCTTTTGTTTTCAGCATCTCATACAAAGATTTTGCTTTTGTGCATATGAGATCTTGACTTAGTGGTGTGTTCTTCTTATTCAAATCTTCGATCCAGACTGACAGTAATTTCTCCATTCTTTCTAAGATAGATGATCTCGAACGAGAAAGTTTTGTTGCACTTATAGGTGTTGAACCTTCGCTGGAGATTTTAATTTTTTTCCCGATTTTTATAAATCGTTCTCACAGTCGATTCTGAGAGTCCAAAATCTCTCCCAACAATTGTTGCTTTGCCTCCATTTTCCATTCTTCTTAACACTTTCATCTTCAATTCCAAAGTGACGCTTTTACGCTCTTTTTTCTTTACAGGCGGCATTTTTAACGTAGGGTTAAATTATGTATGTATGTATCTCCAATAAATATTAAAACAAAACTGCCAGCCGACCGAACTAACATTACGGAACAAATGAACACACGAAACGAACGAGGAAATCCCCATAGAACAAAGTCGAAGGACAGGGAATTCCCAATTCTTCAAAGAGAATATTCAGAGAAAGCGGGGATCCCCCCGCGACCATAGAGAAGTTAATGACTACATGAGCGCGAAATTTGAAATTCGCGTTATAGTGAAACCGCGCGTAACGGGGTCGCGCTAAGCGGGGTATTACTGTATATATATATATATATAATAATGTCTTGTTGAATTAAATTAAATCAACATTTCATATATTTTACCGAAAACAGTAATGATTAATAAGTAATTTACAAGGAAGAAGTTTCCGGTAAATTCAGATAAGGTAGAAGTGTTGGGTTATATTATTTCTGAGAAAAAAGTCTAAATATATAATTTTACAGCAAGATACTGGTTAAAAAACTTGAAAAAAGCAAACAAAGTCGAAATCTAACAAAATTGTAATTGCATGTTTAGGAGTAGTTTCTGCATTTCTTCTACCAGTATTATGGTATTGAATCTGAGGATGCTTCGACGCTTTAAATTTAGAATAGAAACTGGGATATACAAAGATTGCATTATAACCAAAAAAAAAAAACCTCCAAAAACCCGGAGAAGGTCATATAGCATAATATATTCATTCACTTCCTCTTCTCGCCTTTCCCAACCGTATATGTAATATAAATAATTTTCCTTCAAATGTGGCAATTTAGTGTGTATAGCCGCTCTCTGATTTGTCGGTGCGGTATCGTTTTTCTCGGTGTGCCTGACTTGCGCGGGCGCGAAGCGAGTTAGGTGGGTATCAATGAAATAAAGGCGTTCGGCATTTTTTCGTTACCGAATCGGTACTGAGTACACCGAGAAAAACGATACCGCACCGACAAATCAGGGAGCGGCGTAAATCGTAAAACTACTGAGCTTTTTCACGAGTTCAAAAATATATATGATGTAATACTTGCGCACATTTTCTTTGTATTATTTTAAAAAAATTGCCAAAAATCGCTGTCGCCCCTTTATCTCGAAAAGTACTGATCAAAAAATTTTGAAAAAATTTTGGAATATTCTTAATAAAGTGTAGATTGGGGGAAAACTATCACGAGTGCATTATGTTGGATAATTTATCTGGTATAAAAAAACTTTGAAACCTAGGTTTTTTTATTATACTTTGAGGTACATTACTATTATTGAGTAGCGAGTCGCTCTTGTACCGATATATAATTTTATTTTTATTTTAAAAGAAATCACCATACGGAATTCTAATTGCGCAAGTCCAATTTGCGCTTGACCGGTTTTGTAACATTGTGTTTTCAAAGCCGTTAACTGAACATGTAATATCTTTAGTTACAATATTAACGGTTTTTCAGTGCATCAGTCATTTTATGTGTTTGTGATAGTCGCAGCCTTCTTTACATATTAATGGAACTCTAGATACTAATGACAGAGTATAGATACTTATTATTTATACGAGTTTTCTATAAACACAATTTCCGAAGCTGTCGTGGCCTTTGCTTTGTCCCAATAAATCTAGAGAGGGAATCTAACTGAGTATCCATAATCGATCTTATGTTTGAAAGTTTATCTAATAAAATACCCACGAGGAGCATTATTTTTCCTGAAATATCTAACAAAATGTTTTTCAAGGAAACTGTATCGATGATCGTTATTTCTTTATTTGCCTTTTTCTCAAGCTTTTTCCTCTCATTGACAATATACGAATCGCTAACTAATAATGATTTAACAAATCAACTAAAAAGTAACGAATATTATTTAATAACAAAATGTTTATCAACGAAACTTTAAATTGAGCTCATTATTTACAAATGAAATGTCCAAGGTCGAGAAATAAGCAATAACAACAGAGAGAGAAAATACGATAAAATAAGCGACAGGCGTCTAGAGTCGCGATAAACGGCTTCCGTGCGTGTGTTCACTTCTTGATAAATGCCAATAACGACGGTGAAACGACGAGCTACTTGTTGTCTTAAAGTTGCTTACTGAATAGTCCGGGTGTGGAGGTACGCTGTCTTGAATTTAGTCTGCTCATAATTTCCAGTAATGAGAATTATGGTTCTTGCGATCGCATCGTGTCATATTGTAGTAGCTTTCCGACAATTCGCCTACGTTTGCACTAGTTATCTTCACAACCTCAATTTTTAAAATAGTGAAATAAATTTTCACGACAATATATTTGTGTAACAAAATTCTTCTAAACATGCTAGAATTCATTCTTTTATATTCTCAAACCATCATTTAGCTTCACCAAAAAATTTTAAATTCAATGGCGAACTCCTCGCTGCATTTTCCAGAGGTTAGAACTGTTGTGTTCTCGGTGTGGGTTTGTTCTTGAGAAAATGAACCCTGTATCTACGTATTATTGACTTGTTTATTAATAAAAAATGTTATAAATTAATATTAAACTATAATGAAAAAAAGGTTGGCGTTACGAATAAAAAATAATGAATACTGAATATTGAATGTTGAATGTAGAATGACTGTGAATGTTCTGCGAAATCCCTTTTTATATCATAAGAATTTCTACTTTCAAATACGTCATAATTAATTATTTAAACATGAAGGGCGATTTGCCTTTATTTTCGATCGACGACTTAATTATATTATCATTTAAAATTATTTATCAATAAGTACTTTACTTTGTATAGCTAATCGTTTAAAAATAATTACAGTGACTAACAACTAATAATAATCGGAAAAGAAAATATCTACATACAGAGTGTTGCTGGTATACAACAGAACCTATCGAATCAGACCCTACTTTACATTTACTAACTAAAGTATATATACTGGAAAAGCAGCTTTTCAAATTTCTATATTTTTGTATTGTAAAAAAACTGAAACAAAAAGAAAAATAAAATAAAAATTTCTTCTACTATAAGTACACATCTTTAACGTCTGTTCAGACTATGAACAACCCTTGAAAACCTTAACCTTCAAAAAATGAATTGACATTTTAAAATTTTAAACTAAAAATTAACCATATGCAGCTTTGACGAATTAAACATTAAACAACATTAACAATTAAACAACCCGACTGGAAATGGTACAGGGATACAGAATACCGCATTTGTACCCCACAGATTAATTTGAGGCATGAATTTTGAATATCTTGATTACGCTGATGATTTACGGCGTTTAATTTTTTGCATTTAAAATCAGGACTTTACTAACTATAGTGATAGGAAAAGATGTTTTCGTATGCTTTATAGCCTATCAAAAATCATTCTGTTATGTATGCCATAATCTGCTGGTACAAATCCTATTTATGAAAGTAGCGTAAGAATACTCTACCATTTATACGGGAATTAGGGAACGAAACGTTGCCTTTATGATTCACTTATACTTACTGAGAATATCCAGAAATCGTGAACCTTAATGTGAGGTAAGCAAGTCCAAACTGGCTATTTACATAATAGTTAGTGTATATACTCCTCTTGCTTTGTGCTCTATTTTTAAGTTGTTTATTTTACCTCCGCACAGGTATCCGACGCTCACGAGCTTTAGGTCAGCATACCGCCACGTGCTTTTAGCACGCTTTAGATACTTTATCAGCTTTTATCAGCTGGGTGTTGAATCCCTGTACGTAAGTTTTTTATTTGACTTCTCCGAATTCTTCCAATTTGCACTCGTCACGAAGCTTCGAAGTAAATTAATGATCTATGATATAATGGTTTGTGAGTCGGGTTATGTTCTATGGTTTGTGTCAGGCCGACAAACTTATAATAACGTACGATGCCAAACAAGTTGAATGAATCAACGGATTTAAATAAACGCGCTCAACGCTGAATGATAAACGGGATAGGTACGAGAAAATTACAGTACGAGTGATAATTGCTCTAAGCACTTCTGCTAATTTGGATACGTACCTACTACGTCAGGAAATACCCTTCAACCGTAGACGTCGAACAATCAAATATTTCATATGGCCAACATGAATATGTGGAAACACAGACGAAGTTGATCAACAGAATAAAGAAAACTTCTGAAAATGTCCTCGATAGACCACGTAAATAACGAATAGGTTTTATAAAAGCAAATATCGAGCGACAGTCTATTGATATTGTAAAACCTGCTGCGCTGATCATAGCTGCGCCATACATTCTAGATCCTAGGTACCAGCTTCTGTAGACCATAGCCATGGGAAAATCGACGAAAAAAGGGCATCGGAGTCGGGATTTTGTAAGGAAGATAAGGGAAAAGGAAAGAGAACAGTTCCTTTTATCTTTGAAATTCCATATTCTATAAGAAAACCTTCGTTTTCGTGTCAATATATTTCGGCTAGGCTCGAATCCTTATGCAAATTATAAAAATTGTATATTGTTTTAAAAATATCGGCTGGCTATTTTATTTCTCTTAATGTCACAGTGTATTTAAGTCCCAAGTGTCAGTAGTTAGATATATGTTATGGCATTTTTATTTGCGATTTATTCAGTACTGTCGAATGTTTATTGCAAATGCAAGTTTGCTTAATTTTGTTTTTGCAGTCATGTTTTCCGTACAGGACTTTTCGTGTAAGCGGCTGTCTTTTTCACTATTGTAATTTATTACTACTCAAAAGTAGTAACAAAATAAGTAGACCGGCTAGATCGTGAAAGGCTAAAGTTTCAAAACAGTAGGCTCAAATATAGATTATTTTTGATTGAGGTTTCTATTTCGACGTATGAAGGACAAAGATAAATGGTTAAATAACATGTAATGTGCTTTTCCTTTCTCTGTTATGTTCGGAAGTCGTTCAGCTCAGCGATCATAATCGAACTCAGTTGTTGCGTTTTGTTTGTTAGAGAATCTCAATCCAGGTCGAGAGCAACATCGTGTAGTTTCGCAACATTCGGGATTGATTTAACATCGTGGAAGTTGCTACATGATTTAAAAAACCATCAGAAGACACACTTCGAAACACCCACGGAATACATGAAATCCTACCTTCTAAATAAGAGTACTGCACTCTAAGAAGAGGACGAAGGATGATATGAGACTATTTCCTCAAAAATATACTATCACATAATACTATAAGCCTAGTTCTATCCAGTGCTGGATGTAGGCCTTCCCCCTTAATTTTCATCTCAATCTATTTGCAGCTGTTGTCATCGATCCAGTGTCCACAAGCCTCTATATATCATCCCGCCATCTTGTTTTGGGACGTCCTACGCTCCTTTTCTGTTCTCGTGGTCTCCGTTCTAATGTTCGCTTGGTCCATCGATCATTGGTCGAGCCTGCTACATATCCAGCCCATTACCAGTTTGTTCACGTATCCACTTATTTCTTTTTCTATCTTTAAGTTTTATCCCGATCATCTGTCTTTCGTGTGCTCTCTGGGTCCGAGCTGGTTTTTATATATCAGCCTTATTCAGTGTGCAACACCATATGTAATTACAGGTAGGATGCAGTGATTGTAAACTTTGACCTTTAACTTATTTGGGATGGCCTTATCTTTAAGTATATAACTTAAATTCCCCGAATGTGCACCATCCGAGCCTAATTCTTCTTGAAATTTCATCCTAGACACTGTCTCTCGTCGTAGTATTTTTTTGCCCCAGATACACATCATTTTTAACAATCGAGAGCTGTTCCTTCTAAATTTATAACTATGTTGTTTTGAGTGTTGGTTAATATTTTTGTATTACTTTTATTCACCTTACGACCAATTGTCTTTGAGTGGTAATTTAGCTCATCATATCATTTCTTGTAACTCATGTGGCTTACTACTGATGATTACAATATCGTCGGCGAACCTTAAATGACTCAGATACACACCATCTGTCTATCAAAAATATGCACAATCTTTAAAATCCTTATCCATATCCTTAGCTCCTGTACTATTTAAAACTGCTTCTCCGAAACGATTCGCCAGCGACTCGAATGATGTAATTTTCCACAGTTCCGTGCACATTTACTGCGGTAACAGATTATCCACTCGTTTTTGATGATGGTGTTGACGACCTTTTTCGTTACGAATGTTTTTAGCGAAATCTGACTTTACCGGAATGTATCGCTAATTTCTCTCTGTTAGATAAGAATTACAACCTATATTTGGTTTAGCAAAAAGGCTATTTTGTTTTGAATATAGATTCTATAGCTTATATACGCGGGTGGATCGAAAAGTCTTGTAAAAGAAACAAGGCAAAAATAAAAATTTATTTCTCAACATAATCTCTATTGTGCTCAATACATTTTGGTCAGCGAGATTCTAGTTTTTTATTCCCTCAGAAAAAAAAAATTGTTTTAGTACTGTGCATAAAACTGGGTGCGTGATAAGAGCCAGTCACTGTTTTACCCTTTTCCAATTAGTCAATCATGCTGATGAGGAGTCCCAAAAAAACAGTTGCCATCACTTTTCCCGCCAATAAAACTGTTTTGGCTTTTTTCGGTGCGCTTTCACCAATCCACGTTTCTTTTTTTTTGTTGCTTATCTTCGCGTCTGAGTAGGGATTTTACTCTTTTTCATATCCTGAGGATACCTGCGGAGATGTCGTAAAACCTATCAATGTTGTCCAAGTGCCGAAACATACAATTTTTTATTTCACAGCACCTTTTTAGACAACGCGGTAGTGCTGCTAGCAACGTTATTGCATTTCTGCAAATAACTACTACCTATGTACGTGACTAGGCCAAATATACTTAAATAAATTAATAAATAAAGAATACCGACCTGCCGGGATTGAAACCCGAGACCTTCTGCACCGCAGGCAAGTTACTACGCCACGGAGTCACGGGCCGCCACTACAAAATGACGCGAACATACTTTTCAAATGTCCTTCCTTGTGCATTTTAGGTTTGGAGTCCACAAACGCGACACCCATCGCGCACTTTGATTTTTCATTTTTAGAACTTCATGAAGAATATTATGTACCCGTTCCTATGAGATCCTTACCATCTCATCAATCTCATAAAGCTTAGTGCGACGATACCATGAGTTTTATCGGCCATTTCTTCAGAAAAAACCAAAATCGGGCGACCTGAAGGTGCAACATTTGCAGGGCTAGTACTGCCCTTTCTAAATTCAGTTATCTAGTAATAAATGGTCTTGAGTGCAGGGGCAAAGTCCCCATAAACTTGCTTCAGTTCAATTTCTATCTAGACCGCAGTCCACTTTTTTAAATAAAAATGTTTTATCATTGCACGATATTCGGCTTTATCCATTTTTACCAACCGTGTAACACCGATCACTTACGATAGCTGCCAATAAACAATTGCGCTCTGTAAGTTTAAAAGTCTGAACCCTTACAAGAATCACGCTGACCAACAATCATGTCACTTAACAAAATTTCCCTCCATTTCATAGAAATTTACCAGACTTATCAATCTACCCTCGTATTGTGGTATGAAAGCTGAATATTTTTGATAGTTATGAAACTAAAAATTTTGCCAACATAGAATTAAGGTTTTTAAGATTCCGGAAATTACCAGGTAAATGTTCCAGGGCTTAAATTTTAAAAAAAAACGGTCAAGTGCAAGTTGAACTTGCACAATTAGTGTTCCGTACGTTAATTGCTTTTAAAATAAAAAATTTTGTTACGGAGGTATAAAATGATCAGTGACTTCACAAAACACACCCCCAATGAGTTTCCAACAAAGTTTGTTTCCAACCTTTACTGAAAACTAATGACCCCGAAATTTTTGTTTTTTTTTATATACAAGATAAATTATTAAAGGTAATGCACTCGTGATAATTTTCGTTCAATCTACATCCCGTGGAAAATATTCCAGAATTTTTTTCAAAATTTTTTGATCAGTACTTTTCGAGATAAGGGGGGCAGCGATTTTTCGCGATTTTTTAAAAATAATACAAAGAAAAGTGTGCGGAAGTATTACATTATATATATATTTTTTAATCGTGTTTTCACAAGCTTTCATTTGACACCACACTCGATGACCAAGTACAAAAATTTTTTTCTCACTTCCGATTTCACCCCCCAAAACGAACCCCTTAAGTAAAAATTTAACTTTCAAAGCTACATGGCTCTGATGAGGCCATCAATTCCTATATTATCAAATTTCAACTTTCTAGGACAAATAGTTTCGGAGAAAATTGGGTGTGACAGATAGCCAGCCAGACAGACAGACGGACAGACACCAAAGTTATCTTATAAGTGTTCCGTACGGAACACTAAAAAACAGGGGATATCATATTTTATGAACGTACTATATTTTCGCGTGTATTTGTGGCTGCATTACATTTTTAGTGTTTCATACGGATTACTTCGGTGTCTATCCGTCGGTCTGTTTGTCTGTCCATCTGTCACACCCAATTTTCTCCGAAGCTATTTGACATAGAAAGCTCCAATTTGATACTAATATAGAAATTGATGGCCACTTCAGAGCCGTGTAGTTTTGACAGTTAAATTTTGACTTAAGGGGTTAGTTATGAGGGGTGAAATCGAAAGTGAAAAAAAAATTTACCAGGTCATCGAGCAGGATGTCAAATGAAAGCTGGTAAAAACACAAATTCAAAAATATATATGATGTAATACTTGCGCACACTTTTCTTTGTATTATTTTTAAATAAATTGCCAAAAATTGCTGTCCCCCCACTTTTCTCGAAAAGTTCTGACCAAAAAATTTCGAAAAAATTCTGGATTATTATCCACACGATGTAGATTGAACTTGAAACAAAAATTTCAAGGTCATCAGTTGTCAACAAAGGTCGGGAATAAACTTTGTTGAAAACTTATTTAGGGCAACAATTTTTTTTTATTTTAAAAGCAATCACCGTGCGAAACACTAATTGCGCAAGCCCGACTTGCACTTGGCCAGTTTTTTATGTCTTTAAATACTACTAGATTGCGTCCAAAGGAAAAAAATCAAACTTTAAATTTTATATCGATTTCCATCTAGGAGCTTTTTAAGTAAAATCGCGGACAAAGTGAATAAAGTGAAAGAATCATTTCCTAATGGCAACGCACAATTTAACACTGAACGTCTTTTTCCAGAAGAATTGGTAACATTACCGATAAAATATTTCCGGCTTGTGATAATTTACCGATACAATTTGAATCCGGCCGGTAATTTTAAAATTTTACATAAAATCAAAAGGATTAGACTAAATCAGTGATATTTGTTCTTTGAGTTTCTTCTTCTTCTTTATAAGCCACTTCTTCTCCACCGCAGGGAGTAGGCCTTTTCAAGTCTCTTCCAATTGTCTCTATCCTGTGCAAGATGGAGCCATCTACGGCCTGCTATCAACCTGATATCATCGGTCCATCTTTTCATTGGTCTTCCGATACTTCGTCTACTCTCCCAAGGTCTCCATTTAAGTAATTTTTGTTTTCCATCTACTATCAGTAATTGTTGTTCATCTGATAACCTCGCTTTTAATGTGTTCTCGTAAACTAACACTTTTCATCTGTCTTTCCAGGGCCTATTGGGAACGTTGGAGTTCTACAAAGACTATTTTTTGTAAGGGTCATGGTTTCCAGCCCATACATACTTAATGGAAATATGCAGCTCTCGTACACTTTTCTTTTTAAGGTCATGGGAATATATCTGTTTGTCAGAATGAATCCCAGTTTTTGAAATGCAGTCCAGCTGAGGCCAAGTCGCCTTGGTATTTCCGCTGTTTGATTGTCCTTATCCAATCTAATCTTATGGCTCAAGTATCTCTCTTCTACGTTCTCGATCTCTTCCGTGCCGATCTTAATTATCTTGAGTCTATTCTGTCATGAGCTAAGGACTGCGTAATTGCCCAATGTTCCAGGGAGTCGAAAGCCTTCTTATAACAAAGGAACGATGAAAAAACTTTTTAAATAATTTTACCGGATTCCTGTGTTTTTTGGTGTGCTGAGTCCGAAAATAATAATAAAAAAGTCGTATCACCCACCAATTTTTCACATTTTAATATTCAAAATGTGAAAAATTTATTTTTTATCATTCGAATGTTATTAGGTTGGCAATAAAATCAGAATTTTATAAGGTTGGCAGTAAAATCAAATGTTTTTAGGTTGGCAGTTCCGATAAATGTCACAGCTGTTTGTTTTCTTTCAGTTAATATAACCTCGCATTGCAGTTTTTAACCCATGTCCTTTAATTCACACGCGAAGTATGGCTAATCGTGGTTGTAAAAACTCTCCCAACACTTTGTTATATATGTGCTAAGTTTGTAGTTAAAAAACATCAAAGAAACATTACTGACTTTGTAAAAAAGTATACTTTGCATATTTTGGTGTAGAAATCGGTAATCAAGAAAAATGTTGGGCTCCTCACAAAGTATGTTATATTTGTGTCGAGGATCTTAGGAAATGGTATAAGAAAAAAAAAGAAAGCTTTTAGATTTGCAGTACCCATGGTATGGAGAGAACAAGAAAATCATTCAAATGATTGTTATTTTTGCAGCGTTGATGTTTCTGTATATAACTCCAAAAATAAGAAAGTAATTGTCTATCCTAACTTTACTTCAGCTAATCGGCTGGTAGGACATGGACTGGGACTTCCTGTACCTGAGCCACCTCAGTCTATTGATGACGTTTTACAGTCCAGTCTCGAATTTAATGAAAGTCGACCGGGTGATGATGAGTTTCAATGCTCTCGAAAAAATTTAAATCCACAGTTGCTTACACAAGCTGAGTTAAATGATTTAGGGAGAGATTTGGGTTTGACTAAGGAAAAAGCAGAATTGCTTGGTTCTAGGCTGAAAGAAAAACAGTTATTGGAATCTGGAACATCTGTTTACCATTTTACAACAAAAGATCAACAGTTTGTATCAAATTTTATGTATCAAATTTTCCCTATTTTGAAATTTAATCGATGTCATATTGTAAAAGAACTGTGGGTGATACGAAAAAAACTGATACCAGATACGATTTCAGCACCCAAAATTACATAACACTTAGATGTATAGGTTTAAAAAGTTTTTACAATTACTTTTTTTGTGGGCCTGTGTAATGGATGAAAGCTAGGTGCAGCTTAATATTATATTCCGTAGCTGAGCATCCGGATATGAGTTTGAGTTTATATGACACTAAACAAACATGGATAAATATAGAAATAGTAGAAACCAACTACAGACTAGCAACAAATTAAGGTTTAGTTTAGATAGAGACGTATGGATGCTAAAACTTTGATGTGGCAGACTTACTAGTATCAAAATAGATACTTTGTTGTTCTGAGACTAAAGAAGCTGCTGAAACATTTTCTTTGAATATTCTCAATATGGAATGCAAATACATCTTAAAGTACAGCTTGTGGAAAAAAACACTACAAATGATAAATCTAAAAGGCAATTTGTTTTTCATAATAATAACAACCTTAATCTAAACTTTTTATCTTTATTTGTGTCATACATCCTTTAATTAAAAATAATTTGACCATTGTGGCTTGGTCCCCTCGCTCATTAGGAGCGCGAAAGACACAAAGGGCGCAGATGGTATCCCGATTACATGATATTAATTATACGAGGGGACGTCTGTAAATATTCCCTTTTTGCCAACGAAAACTTTATTTAATATTCGTATATTTTTTAAACACGATCTGAAACATTAATATAGAAATAATATCCATAAAAAACTAATATGAGCCTGCTTTTCCTCATAGCTTTGAAAGGCTAAAAAGAACTTAAAAGATAAATATAGTTTTTTCTAAAAAAGTTAAAATATTGCTGAACCCGACACTCAATTTGTTCAGCATTAACTTGGGAGGAGATATGTGTTGGCATGAATATGTCGCATATATAGCAAAGAGAGCTTCTCAAAAGCTGGGAATCTTATTTCGAATTAGAAAGCTTTGCATTCCACAACTGTTAGTTCTGCACAAAGCTCAAATTGGGCCACCGATGGAATACTGCTCCCAAACATACACTGCATTTGTTGGATTTTATTTAAAATAGTGCTGTTCACCGGATTGGAGAGTGATTGGCCAGCAACCTCGATTCATTGGAACATCGAAGAACGCTTGGCGACTTGAATCTTTTCTACAAGTAGTTTCATGGGAAGTGGATAGTCCGCTTAATTCCCCTTCAGAGCGGAGCAGGCTAGAAATACACAGATTGCATTACATCCGTACGAGGTTTAGCTTGTCACTCCTTGTACAACTCTTTTTAATTTTTAACCCGTCTTTTATATGGAGAACATCATCCTTTTGGAACGATTTGCCTAGAACTGTGTTTCCCACATAGTAAAATTTGCAGCAATTCAAGACCAACGCGAATCGCTTTTTCCGCACACGCATCGCTCTTGTAGCGTTTTAAAGATTTCCCTGCAGCCCGTGTACTATGCCTGTTTTTCTAGTAAGACAGTATATAATATTTATAAATACTATATTATGTCATTATTTGGTTGAAACCAAAATAATGAGTTCGCAAGACATATTTGTGACTATTGCCAACCAATTGTTCGAAAACGTGCCCTCGTACATATATTTAGGACACAAGAGCCAATTGGGAAAAAAGAACCAAGATGCGGAAATCTCCAGTCGAACAAATCTTGGATGGGCAGCATGCGGTAAACTGAGACATATAACGAAGTCACCAGTTATCCCAATAAATCTTAAAAGGAAAGTCTTTTATAGTTGTATAATGCCTGTTGTCACTTAGGGTCTAGAAACTACGACACTAACTCGCCAGTCGGCTAACAAGCTCAAGGAGCAATGGAAAGAGCCATGCTTGGAATAAGCCTTAGAAACCGAATCAGAAACAAAGATATTCGAGAAGGATCAAAAGTACCGGATGTATTGGAAAAAACAGTACGGCTAAAGTGGTAATGGGCGGGCCACATTGCGAGACAAGATCCGGATAAATGGACCAATAAATTGTTAATATGGAGACCAAGAGAAGTGTGTAAAGATCACAAAAGCGATGGCGAGACATCCAGAGTATTGCAGAAACAAACTGGACATAATTTACAATGGATAGAAGGGTATGGAAGGTTTTGGAAGAGGCCTACGTTCAAAAGTGGATGAACACAGCCTGAGAAAGATATTAGGTCAGTTAAATAAAAATATTTATTACAGTAACATGAAAAATAAAAGTAAATAGTGGTAATTATGGTGTCGGGTATAACTAGAGAATTCCTGAAAGAAACAGAAACAACTTTTAACTAGAATCTTCTTTAGACGACATAAAATGTTGTTTTGTTTTTCGGTAATGGCTCTAACGAAGTTCAATCCACTAAGGATCAGCGATTTTTTAAAGTAACTGCGAAAAATATTCAAGATGATACTGATTTTATTTCTGAGTATTGTACTTATGATAATTCCTATTAGCATAGACTGATGGACTAATAAAACGCAAATAACCGCTACTTAACTATATATAAAAAAGCCATACGAACTTCAAACGCACTTATTTTATAAGCACATCTTTTGGAGATTTCTACATTCTATTGGAACACGAAATTACATCTCGTGTCCGCGCCGCTTCTGTTGTTTAAACTCCTTAACCTTGTACTTAACTCCAAAGACTAAAATTTACACGGAGTTACATAGGCTGATGAGAACAATTGTGTAGTCTATGCTATTAGTTATTAAGCTGCTTCTGTTTGTATATATGTATATAAATTGCAACGTGCAGGTGTTTATATAAGCCTCTCACTGGGAAACTACACTACATTTCTTTCGGCAGAGATCTCTGCCGTCTTGATGACATCTAGAATGAAGGAGAGGACCACGTGACACGACCAGGTGGTGTACTATATATCTGCTCGGACAGTCAGCAGCACTAAAGGTAGTTACTAAATTCTGGACTAAGGCAAGTTCGAAAATGCAGAGATGCCCTATATAAGGTATCTAGAAAGAAACAGGTTAATCTGATATGGGTCTCTAGTCATCGGAGGATGTGGAGTAATGAGATGGCGGACGAAAGTCAAAATGACTTCTTTCTAGGGACCCGAATAAGCTTTGGGCATATCCAGTGAACAAGTAGGAGCAACCCTCAAGGCATGAGCTTAAAGGAGCGATGGTATTGGACCTCATGGTGCAGGCAGGTCAAGAATTTTGTATGGTTGCCTGGACTGGTTCAGCTCAAATGGTCGCTCAAAAGAAGTAGACGTGTATTACGGAACATTGTAGCCTGAGAAGGTATTTAACACTGCTAGATGTCCAGGACTACGTACCATTTCCGGATGTCTGGGGGATGGTAAAGCGCTACTCTACTTTATTTCCGCTCATGCGGCAAAGAGAAGACTCAGATATGGGATCTTTGAATCAGCAAAACTTTAGCGGAAGCAAACCAACACCCTGACGTGAAACGATATCCTGACCTTGATATTTAGGTCAGAGAAATCCTGTTGGTCATGTTATTAGAAGGAAATTTTTCGAGCTCGGCAAGAAACGGTTCTGATCGGTCTGTTTGGTATATATATATATATATATATATATATATATATATATATATACCAGGTGTACAAGTATGAAATGCGGATTTCAGACAACAGATGGTGCACCAATGCCGTTTGTGCTATAAAGATTTGACACTGCGCCATTTTGTCGTGTCATCAACAAGTGTCAGACGCGCACTAGTGATAAATTGGAAAAGTGTCTGCCTAGTGTTGTATTGTTGTGTTCAATATGTCGAAATTTATACCGAATAAAGAGCATTCGCCGACAGCATTAATTTTTTGTTTTCATTTGAAAAAAACTGCTGTTGAATCATACCGATTACTTCGAGAAGCTTATGGTGAACATGCTCCATCGCAAGATACGTGTGAACGATGGTTTCGGCGTTTCAAAAGTGGTAACTTCGATGTTGCAGACAAGGAACGTGGAAAGCCGCCAAAAAAATACGAAGATGTGAAATTGCAAGCATTGTTGGACGAAGATGATTCGCAAACACAAAAACAACTCGACGAGCAATTGGGCGTTAGTCAACAAGCTGTTTCTAATCGGCTACGAGAGATGGGAAAGATTCAGAAGAACGGTAGATGGGTACCACATGAGTTGAACGACAGGCAAATGGAAAAGCGCTAAAACACGTGTGACATTTTGCTCGCTCGGTACAAAAGGAAGTCGTTTTTGCATCGTATAGTTACAGGGGATGCAAAGTGGATTTATTTTGAGAATCCCAAGCGCAAAAATCATGGGTAGACCCAGGCGTACCATCCACATAGACCGCAAGATCGAATCACTTTGGCAGAAAGACGATGCTCTGTGTTTGGTGGGACCAGAGGGGCGTGGTCTATTATGAGCTATTAAAACCTGGGGAAATGGTTAATACTAAACGTTAACAACAACAATTGACCGATTCGAACCGTTCGCTGCTTGAAAAAAGGCCAGAAATACCGAAAGAGGCAACCCAAAGTCATTTTTCTTCATGACAATGCTCCATCACATATAGCAAAACCAGTTCGCGACATGTTAGAAGCACTCAGCTGGGAAGTTCTACTCCATGCAGCTTACTCACCAGACTTGACTCCTTCCAATTACCACTTGTTTGCATCGATGGGTCACGCACTTGCAGAGCAGCGCTTTGGATCGTACGAAGATGTGAAAAAATGGCTCGATGAATGGTTCGCAGCAAAAGAGGAAGATTTTTACTGGCGTGGTATTCACAAATTGCCCGAAAGATGGGAAAAATGTATAACAAGCGATAGAGCGTACTTTGAATAAAGCACTTTTTATCATTCTTCCGAATTTAACATGTTTTTTTAGAAAAAAAATCCGCATGTCATACTTGTACACCTGGTATATATATATATATATATATATATATATATATATATATATATATATATATATATATATATATATATATATATATATATATATGCAATGCTCCGTGTTTAAAAATCAGGCTAGTTTTATATCTTTTTAAATTACCCTCGTAATATGTACTTTCCCTACAGTGTTCTAACCCTAACTCAGGACTGAAAGGGCCGGAAACTTAGGGCGTGTTATTGACATGTGCTGCCGACTTGGAATCGAATACGCCGCGCAGACTTTCTATGGCACTTATATTAACTATACATAATAGTGCGTATATGGTATTCTCTATATGGTTTGTGGTATTTAGAAAGTTGCATTGTTGTTGGTTCTTTATTTAACTAGCAAAGCACCGTCCATAAAAACAATTAAATAACCATTTGCTGATTTTTAAAAAATAACTTGTCTTTTACTATCTTAATGAAACATAAAAAATTTAAAATGTTCCCAAACCTAGTTTTAAGTTCGAAATTAATGCGATCATACCTTATAGAAATGTATATTTATATATTAGAGATTAAGGATGATTTGTAGGTACAATCGGGTACAAAAGTACATGAAATTCTGACCAAACCAATATCTCTCAATATCTTTTAAAATACGACATTATAACAAAACGTCTTTTTTTCACAAGCTTGTTTTTCGTATCAGTTTTTTATTAAAAGCGAAATTTGTTCGACTTTAATTAATTTTTCAATGAAATTTTTAATATTTTTAACAATAATAAAAAAAATTTTGTTTGGGACTGTACCTTGAATTTAACTTTAAAAAGAACAAATACGTAAAATTTTTACATCAGAAATCACTTTTACAAATTTTCTGAATATACTTTAAAAAAAATTGGAAGACAGACAAATACCTCAGAAAACTATAAATTTAATTTTATTTAAATAAATTAAATAAAATAAGTCTAGTTTTTAACTAGTGAAACGTGACAACAGCGTAACATTCTAATAGTTGGTAGTTGTGATTTTATTTAAATCCAGAACGAAAGCATGCGTGTGTAGGTTGCGCACTAACATGACTGTTTACATTTATAATATGGATGCCGTTCGCGGTTAGTGTTGTATGTACAACTGAAAACGTGTTTATTTATAATTTACCACAATGTCGCAAACCGGAAAATGCAGTAAGTTTGTCAATCCGGCAAAAATTAGCAAAAGCTAGAATTACAATGGAAATTTTGAAAAGCAAACATGATCCTTCGAATGGCAAAAGCCTTGAGAAATTTCTTACTGAAAAAATTAATGCCAAAGAATTGCAATCATTGCAAAAAGCAACTATTAAAAAAAAATTGTTAATTGGTTTCAATGAACCTTCTTATTTAATAGTACATTTAATATATATATATATATATATATATATATATATATATATATATATATATATATATATATATATATATATATATATATACACTAACGTGCATAGAAATCGGCCCACTGTAAACTTTTGACTTTAACTATATTTTTTTTTAAATTATTCATCAGATCAAAAAAAGAAATATGCTGTTTGAAAGACAATTTAATGTGAGTATAAATTTATCAAGAAGGCAACCGGTAAACAAATGAAACGTGTTTATGTGGTGATTGTAACGAAAATAACAAATTTGTCAAATATTAAAATTATTGCGTTTGCAACTGAAATTTGCATATTAATTCGTTTTTCATAATCTCAGTAGTGTTTAAGTGTGTTAGTTTAATGCATACTACACCACAAAAAGCCGCCCAAGTTTTTGCTTTAATCGAAAATGGACTTAGTCAGCGAGCTGTTGCTAGACAATTGAATATGACACGCGCAGCGGTTCGAAGAGTGTGCAAACGTTATGGGGAGACTGGATCCTTTCATAGGCGACCTGGAACAGGCAGAAGGCGATTTACAACCGCTCGTGATGACCGCTTTATTGTGTCAACAACATTAAGAAATCGTCACCTTAATGCCGTTCAAGTGCAAAGACAGCTCCGTGAGGTGCGAGGAGTGGCTATTAGTCAGTGGACAGTAAGACAAAGACTGCAGGAAAATAACCTGACCCCTAAAACACCTGCGATTGGTCCAAAACTTACTCCAGCTCATCGGCAAGCCCGCCTGCGTTTTGCACGGGATCATCTGAATTGGACGTTGGAACAATGGGGAGCTGTTCTGTTCTCAGATGAGACCAGAATATGCCTCCATGGTAGCGACCGAAGAAGGAAAGTGTACCGAAGACCAAGAGAGCGATTTGCAGATTGCTGCTTTGAAGAGCGGAGGGCTTATGGAGGTGGTTCCCGTATGATCTGGGGTGCAATTTCTATAGGAGCACGAACCGACCCTGAGTTCAATCGTAGGGGCGACCGTGTTCACGGAAGAAGAGGTTTAACGGCTGCTAGATATATCGAGGAGATTTTAGCAATTTATGTGGTACCTTACGTCGACTACATTGGAGACGAATTTACCTTTATGCATGACAATGCAAGGCCGCACACCGCAAGAATCGTGCAAGATTACATTGCAGAAGTCGGTTTTCGGGTTATGGAGTGGCCAGCATACAGTCCTGATCTAAATCCGATCGAACATTTATGGGATGAGTTAAAACGAAGAATTCGAGCTAGACTTCATACCCCAAACTCGATCGCAGAGCTTATTGTTGCAGTAGGAGAAGAGTGGTTTAACATCCCTCAAGAAACAATAGCAAACTTGATTAGATCTTTGCTAATCGTATGAGAGATGTTATTAGGGCAAGAGGAGGTCATACCCATTATTAAAAAATTAAGTTTTAAGTTTTAAATTGTCAATAACCCTATTTATGTTAATAATAAAAAAGCTTAATTTGCTTAATGCATTAATTTCACTATGTTAAACATAGGAAGTCGAAATAAGTTTTCGTAAATTTATACTCACATTAAAGCATATTAAATTGTCTTTCAAACAGCATATTTCTTTTTTTGATCTGATGAATAACTTTTTTAAAAAAATATAGTTAAAGTCAAAAGTTTACAATGGGCCGATTTCTATGCACGCAAGTTTATATATATATATATATATATATATATATATATATATATATATATATATATATATATATATATATATTTAAAATAATTATTAAGTAAAAAGATGATGATTTTATTATTGCTTACTGTTACCGTAATGTGTATTCTTTTAAGTACATTTTAGTATTGTTAATTAGTATGAAAAACTTTTACTTTTATATCAATAATTTATAACATTGTTATTAATATAATATATGTCACTATTTAATTTTGATCGTTCCTACCTTTAAACGCATTTTCTTAACATTTAAATTTACGCGGTAATATAGCATATAGCAAATTTTTAATTTTATTTCCCCGTAAGTGTTTGCGAGGTTGCCACGTTTTCGATGTGAATTACACTCTGCATTCAATTATACCGTAAATATCACTCATTTTTATTGTTTTTCTCTAAAAATAATATTGAAACCATTAAATATTAATTGCATATGTGCTTCTCAGATATTTAATCTACTAGTTTACAATTTTATGAATTTTTCGAATCGTATTTTCTATACTTTTTTTTACTTGAATTCGGCTCGATAGCACGTTTTCCATTTAACTACGTGTAAATTTGTTACAACTAAAAAATGCAATAACTTTTGAACGGGCTTGTAAAAAATTTTCCAGTTTTTTGAGGAGATTCAGGAGACTTATCCGAATAACATATAATTCTTTGATTCCCATCGCTTTTAATATACCTACAAAACATCCTTAATTGTACGAATCAATTTAAGATTGTTATTACTTTCATAAATTTACCACAGGCGAATTCTAATTTTTGAAATCATTTTTTTTTAATCGACGGACTCGCCCTCAGCCTCAAATCAGCGTTTCAAACGGTCAATTAATTCATTACATGAGTTTTTTATACTAATTTTGAGGCTTCGTTTTTTAAATGTTTCTGCTCTTATTTCTGCTGCATGCGTTAGAACCCGGTCTTACCACGGTTCTATAACACGTAGGCTGAAAAGTTTTTGGTCTGACACATAGATGTCGCCCTTTTCAAAAAAATCCATATGATATTTAGGAAGTACCAACCTTCAAACGATACGTGTCAAAATTTCATGACATTTCGACGATTAGTTTACAAGTTACGGTGGTTTTAGTGAAGCTACTTTTGATATTTTCGAAACAATGGAAAAAAAATCGAATTTCGTGTGTTGATTAAACACTGTTTTTTTGATGGGAAAAAATACCGTTCAAGCAAAGCAATGGCTGATAAGTGTTACGGGGGCTCTGCCCCTGGAAAATCACTCATCATTTACTTGTATGCTGAATTTAAACGCGGTCGTACAGACACAAATGATGCTGAACGCTCTGGACGCCCAAATGAGGTGGTTACACCGGAAAACATAAAAAAAATCCACAAAATTGTTTTGGATGACTGTAAAGTGAAATTGCGTGAGATAGCTGACACCCTAAAGATACCAAAAGAACGTGTTGGTCATATTTTGCTGAACATTTGGGCAAAAGAAAGCTCTGTTCGAAATGAGTACCGCGTTTGCTCACAGTGGACCAAAAACAACAACGTGTTGATGATTCTGAGCGCTGTTTGGACCTGTTTAAGCACAATAAAAAGGCGATATGCGACAATGGATGAAACATGGATCCACTACTAGATACTGGAATCAAATCGGCAGTCAGCTGAGTGGACAGCAGTCGATGAAAGCCGCCCGAAGCGTCCAAAGACAACAGTCGGCTGCGAAGGTTTTGGCCTCTGTATTGTGGGATGCGCACGGAATAATTTTCATCGACTGTACTGAGAAGGGAAAAACCGTCATAAGCGAATATTATATAAAGTTATTGGTGTGTTTGAAGGCAGAAATCGCAAAGAAATGGCCCCAAATGAACAACAAAAAAGTGCTCTTTCATCAAGATAATGCACCGTGTCACAAGTCAATAGTTGCGATGGCAAAATTGCTTCCTCATCCACCGTATTCTCCAGATTTGGCCCCCAGCGACTATTACCTCTTCGCAGACCTCAAGAAAATGCTCACTGGAAAGAGATTTGGCTCCAATGAAGAAGTTGTAGCCGAAACTCAGGCCTATTTTGAAGGCAAAGACAAATTCTTTTACAAGAAAGGTATAGAAATGTTAGAAAAGCGTTGGACTGATTGTATCGCTCTTGAAGGAGGCTAAATTGAATTTTGCAAAAATAAATGTACTTAAAGTAGTTAGACCAAAAACTTTTCATCCGACGTATTATATACGCACTTTGCTTTCTGTACACATGTAGGCATTTTTCCATATTAAGTCCCCCCAACAACCAAATATTCTCGATGCTTTATTTTCCTGGTTGAATACTTCTTGATATAGATTTTTTGAGTTCGATAGCTGTACTCCCAGGTATGTGCAGTGTATGTTCTGTGCTACTGTTTTGTTGTAGATAGCTAATTTACATCTAATTGGTCTTTATCTATAACCATTGATTCTGTTTTTTCCATTGATATTCTCATGTTGTAAGTTTCCGCTGTGGTTTTTCAATTCCGCTTGTGTAAATCTACAGAATCAGACGTGACATAGTAATTCGGTAAACGGATTTGGTTTCTGCAGACAAAATGCGGCATCACCCTATGCTACCCTGGAGCCAGGCGAAAAGTAAAAATGTGTTGTACTGTGGTATTTACCCACCCCAGCCTTCCTCATTCCCCAAAAAGGAATTACGATTCATTGCGGGCTGCATTTCTATCATATAAATTTGACATGAGTTGGTTAAAGTTCGCCATGATCTTTCACGATACAAAATTTCCAGACATTTTAATAAATCAGAAAGTTAAACCGCAGAATATATATGAAAGATTATTAGCCAATTATCAGTAAAAATTAGATAAGTAGATTTAAAAAGAAAATTTCAGGTGGAGTCGAAATGCAACCAGCCAATTTAATAATTTCTAATCTGTGCAATAAAAGTGTAGGGTAAGAAATGAATAGGGGATGGCTTTTTGATAGCAAAGGGAGCATTACGAATTTCGTCACCAAAATTAGGGGTGGCACTGGCTGCTAGGGACTTAAAGATCCCTGAAGGCGGTTTTATTGCAAAGGTCATTAGTTCTGGTTTATATGGTAATTAGGAAGATCTATTAGGTGAGAGTAGTGACATGTAATATACAGTGATGTTTAATAGGATATGCAGTGTATTACTGCTTCTAGTAAGTTCCGTTGTTATCCTAGCAACAAATATTTCTTAACAACTTCCTCGGCTCAAACTCAAATTATATCGCTAAAATGTAGCAATTAACTAAGTTTACCTGTTATCTTATATCATCTAACCAATATAGTTGATTGTTGCCTGCAGAGTGGGTATTTTCCGGAGAGCTGGAAAGAGTCTATTGTGTGCCCTGTTGCTAAAGTTAAAAATCCTTTGACCATCAGAGATTTGCGTCCAATTAGTTTGTTACCAGTTATGTTAAAAGTCTTGGAAAGGGCAGTACATACACAGCTTTCAGAATATCTCTTGACTAATGGGTTGCTCCCCTTGCATCAATCTGGCTTTCGGAGGGGTCATAGCACATCAACGGCTTTATTGAATTTAACTGATAGCATAATCAGAGCTATTGACAAAAATATGGCTGTTATATCAGTCTCGTTGGATTATTCGAAAGCCTTTGATGTGCTGGATCATAACCTACTTTGTGCTAAACTCTACTATCTGGGCTTCGCTGATCACTCGGTACAATTTTTCTATAGCTGTTTGTCGAGTAGACGGCAGAGGGTGCGAATGAATGATGTTTGCTCAACTGCTGGTAAAATTATCTCGGGAGTGCCCAGGGTTCAATACTGGGGCCCCTTCTGTTTCTTATATATACTTTTGATATATTCCCAACTCCTGCATATTCATCGGTTCAGTCGTATGCTGATGACACACAGTTGCTTCATTTCTTTGAACCATCGGATCCTGAGTCTGCAGCAGAAAATTTAAATCAGGATCTCATGGCTTTATCAGTTTACTCGAATAAACATAATTTTTTTCTGATTGTGCTAAGAATTTGGGTCTGTGCGTTAATACACATCCCAGATTCAGGGAACATGTTAGGGTGCTCCTGCAAAAAAGTTACGCGAAAATGACGGTTTTTATATGCAAATCGTTTTATTCTGAATTTTAAAATGAGAAAAAACTTGTGTGAGTCTTTGGTCTTGTCTTCATTTCATTATTGTAGTATTGTGTACTATCCTTGCTTGGATGCGCTTTCAAGGAGACAATCGCGGTATGTACAGAATGTCTGCTGTAGGTTTATATTCCATTTGAGAAAATATGATCATGTAACTTTAAACATAAGTGAGCTAAAATGGTTAAATTTGGCTAATACTGCGCAACTTCACTTCGTAATATTCTTAATGAGGCTTTTAGGAACTTCAGTCCCGATTTATTTAAGGGAGAAGCTAGTATCCCGAAATTTGGGCATGATAGGTATATTAGACGGCCTGATCGCTTGACTGTGCCTCAGCATCGCATTGCCTTTTTTCAGCGCAGTTTTACATATAATGCAGTAAATATGTACAATACCATGAACCCAGAACTGAAAACGTGCACTATTGGCCGACTTCGTCGATTATATAGGGATGAGCTGTTAAATAAGCAGAATTCTCAGACGTAGTTTATTTGTATTTTGATGTCTCTTCTCGATTATTGATTTTACTATGTTAGTATGTAATTGTTGCTTGATTTTTGTTTGTAAGCGCGTTGAGTGTTGAAGAGGTTAGATGTAAGAGTAACCGATGGTTAAATCTCGCCTCTTCTACTACACGATGTGTGGGTAATATGTACTCACATCACATGTACTAACATCTTAATAAAGACGATATTTATTTATTTTATTTAACTAAAGTGGAATAGGAAAGTTTGAGGTTATGTTATTTTTTTTTAATTGTTAAACTTTACTACAGTTTTATCAGGAAGATCTATTAAGTCACAGCAGTGTCACATGATATTAGAGCGATTTTTAAAATGACTTACCTTTTATTACCATATACAGGGCCGTGGAGAATGTGAAACAGGATGTTTTCTCCCTAACCTGGTCTTTCCAGTGGGAGCTGGTTTCTATCCAAAGCGTGCGATTTTCTTGAGTAGGGTTTTTGATGTTGGTAAATTTTTTATATAAAAGAGGGTTACTTTTTTTTCCATCATAGTTCTTTTTTTAATAAGACGGGGTTATTTTTTGTGTGAATTTTCCTCATCCCGCGCTCTTATTACTTTAAGAAGTTGGTAAAATTGCAGTACAAGGAAGGGCTCTTTTTTATGGAAATCCTCTCTCCCCGGTGATCACTTTGAGAAGGTAAAATTTTAGTATATGGCGAGTATTCTTTTTTTAAATAACATGGTGCTCCTTTGCAACTTTTTTCGTCATTTTTTTTGAGAGGAGTCCTTAAATTTAATCTCCCTTAGCCCGAATTTCCTTCTACGGCCCTGATCGACGATAATCGATGTGATTATTACTCCACCCCCAAAAATACCAAAGCCTATTTAGGTCGCTAATGTATAGCGATTAACTGCACTAGAGTTCAACGGTTAGAGGTAATATTAATGTTTTTTTTTATTTTATTTTCTTAATTTGTTAGTTATGAAGCGAAAATTTACTCTTGTTGGGGTTGATTATTTCAACTATATCTTCTTTACTTTGTTTACTATACATTTTGAAAAATTTGCCGGAGATTTAGCAATCTTTGTACACAGATCTAATTTTCTTGTTTTTTTTTATTGTTTTTATTCTAACAGAAATAAAAATATGATCGCTTATCGGAGTATCGTTAGTAAGTTTGTCCCTTGTATTAACAGTACTAGCATTGCCATATATCAAATATTAGATTGGGAAATGCCATGTTTTATTCCATCTCGCAACATAATCTGAACAGCAACAAAAATTTAAAAATAATATATCAAATAGTAACCAAGAAAGTTCAGCGCCATCTGATGTGAAACCGCCAAAACTAGTTCAAGAACAAGACCACTAGCGGGAAAATAATGATGGTGTGTTGCTATCGCTATGGGCAAATAGCAATATAACATCTGTTTCGCTAAACACATATTTCGTTTATACCTTTTTCTGACTACTTGTAACACGCCCTCTGGTGAAATCGTAAGTATGATCTTTATTGAGTTTGCAATTTCGCAGAGATGAGGTAAGAGTGCTAATGTTGGTTTCTCTACCGGAGTCGGCAGCGTTCCGTTTAAACTGTCTTTTTTTTTATTTTTACAGTTACTGCTAAACAGGAATGGTATTAGCACCCTATTTGCCTATGATAATAGCAATGCAATTGTCGATTTGAGGTCAGTCAGCTTTGCTCTTGGCATTAAAGTTTCGGCCATTTCACTTGAGCTTAGCTACTATGTGGCGGCCCCTGGCTCCGTCGCATAGTTCTTGCTTGCGGTGCAGAAGGTCTCGGGTTCCAATCCCGGCAAGTCGGTATATTTATTTATTTAAGTATATATGGCTTGGCCACGTACATAGGTAGTAGTTGTTTGCAGAAATGCAATAACGTTCGTGGCAGCACTATCGCGTTGTCTAAAAGGTGCCGTGAAATACAAAAGTGTATGTTTTATGAGTTGAACAACGTTGACGGGTATTAGAACATCCCCGCCGACATCCTCAGGATATGAAAAAGGGTAAAATCCCTATTCAGGCGGGAAGGTGAACGATAAAAAAAGAACTAACACGTTTTCAAATATGATTTTTAAATCATCCATATATTGTGAGTTGCCGAACATTGTCATATTTATCCAGGCTAGCTGACGAGTTCAGAAATGGAACGGAACACGACATATTCTATTTTGTTTATTCATAGACTGTACGCCTGGGTTGTCCATTATTCTTGGACCTCCCGAACTTTAAACGCAATGGCAGTTTCCTGACCGTCGTCTGATAACCCAATATTCTTCTTACTGCGTAATTTTCACAGACAAATACATACATATTTCGATTAGTATTTTAGGTTAGGTTTTTTCACCTTTTAGAAAGAAAAAGCGAACATCTACCTCAAATTGCCTTTAGTAATCCCAATCCGAACTTGTATTACTCTAATCGCGTTCTGAAAGTGTACAGTCTGTCAAGTAAGAACGTGTACGCGATAATTCATTTTTGGTAGATGCGATTCTAGCGATTCAACAAAAAATCGGTAGAGGGAACCTGTATTTACGACGCTTTTTAGTAAAAGTCCCAGTCGATTCCGAACTTTCGTCGAAATTACGTAAAATGCATAATGAGTCACTTATTTAAGCGTCGGTTCGAGGTAGTCTGTCTTTATTCCCATTCAAAGGGGCCTAAAATGATACATTTTGCGGCCGCTAACTATATTAAAAAGTCAGTATCGTTTGTGAAGTAGTGGGTAAATTATTTTAACGAGACGAAAAATGTCGACGACTTGTCAAAACGTGGCTTCGGTAGGGAAAGTGACTCCGAAAGTCGAAAAATGAATCGCGTCGCGCAAAATTAAGAAAATCGGGTTTGAATGTGTCACATGAGAACATTCAACAACATTTTCGTGCTCATGATGTCAAATTCCGAAGCAAGTTGAAGAAACCTTTGTTGGGCGAAAATCACGTCGCGAGACGACTCGCTTGGGCCCACGATAAGATACTAGAGTGGCCCTCACAATCGCTGGATGCCAAAACTTTTGAAAACGTTTGGTTTCTTGTAAGGAGAAACCTCAGAGGAAGGATTCTGTGGATTTTGACTCAGTTGTCTCGCAAGATTGCAGAAAATCTCGTCGACAGCATGCCTCGAGGATACCAAGCGATTGGACAACTGACTAAGGTAATTGCGCCGTTGTTAGCATACTAAAAGAATACATTGATGGCAAAAAATGTTCTCGAAACACATTTTTTTCAAGAATATGAGCAGTCACGTTCTTACTTGACAGACTGCAGCATACCAAGCTGAGCTCAGTATATCATCTTTGCGATATTTTAAAGTAAAAATTTTTGAATAAATTTATTTCTTATAATTATTTTTATAGGCTCGCAGTGCTTATTTGTTTAAGTTTAATCCATTATCAAAATACCTATTGTTCAATATTAATAATTTATATTTATATATCTTAATGTTAAGTAGTTAAAATAAATCTCCCTACGTAAATTCTAATTTTATGTATTTAAAAACAAGCCCGTCATCAATTAAATCGTCGATACCAGCTCATTAAAATTATCAAAACATTCGTTTTCAGCCCCCAATCATTCAGGTCTACAAAACAGAAATTCAAAGAGATAGATAAGAATCATCTTTCTTTGAATAAACAACACAATGCCTGTATTCTGTCCGAGTGAAATTATAATAAGAAGCTTTGACCGAAAAAAATTTAATTAAAAGGAAAATCGGTTATGTTTTATTTGTGAACCAATTTTTGGTCAGCGATAATAATTTAAAAACGCTTTTTTAGTCTTCTCAAAGAAATTAGTTGTTAAGTCCCTCAGAGCGCGATTTGTTTAAATTATAGGAATTATTTGTAATAATTACATGATTAATTAAAATTTACAATAGTGCATCCGTCACTAATAACACGTAAGAAATTTATTTGAGCGAATACCTACAATAGTGGCAGAGCCGTTCATCCAGGGAAAAAGGGAACACTAAACGACACTTACGCCAACCTTGGCACTCAATTTAAAACATTGATGACCGCGTGAGAGATTTGTCATATCTTCTTCTTCTTTAGCCCGTAGAAGCCCTCTCCTCGACATATGCCTCTTCATGAGAACGCCATCCAGGTGAGGCCAATGCGCCGCATGATCCCTGCCGTCTGATTCTCCTTCCCAAGCTTGATATTATGTCCTAGATAGTTGTACTCGTTGACTATTTTCAAAGCGTGATTCTCGATGGTGATGGTCATATTATCTGGTTCATTTTGAGGCCCACTGCTTGGGAGGCGCCCTTGAAATCCGTGTCGCTGCTAAAGAGTATAGTATCATCTGCGAAGCGAAGGTGATTGAGATGTTTTCCCTCTATATTGACTCCCTTCCCTTTTCAGGATAGACACTTGAACACGTCCTCCAAAGCCAAGGTGAATCACTTCGGCGAAGTTGTGCCCTCCTGCCTGACGCTTCTCCTCACAAGAACGTTCCCAGTGATCCAGCCTTCGTCAATCTTCGCTGACAGGGTGGCGCTCTCGTAAATGTATCTGAATAGGTTGGTGTATCTGGAGTTAATGCAGGCTTTGTTCATGGCCCTCAGTGTTGCCCAGGTTTCGATCGAGTCCAACGCTTTCTGGTAATCCACGAAAACCATGTGACATGTGTTGTTACATATATATATATATATATATATATATATATATATATATATATATATATATATATATATATATTTATATATGTACTATATCTCATCTGCTGCCCAAATGGACAGTCGTGAGAATTTTTGTAAAAATACGTCCTTAAGGAGTCGTAAAATTATATTCTTTTAAATTTTTTGTTTTAATTCAAATATTTTGTAATGTTTCATAAATAAATATGGTCATATTGGTTTACAAATGTTCTACGAATATATTTATGACGTAAAATACGGCAATGATAAGGAAATAATTTTGGACAAAACATGTTTTTGTAAGAATTCATTGTTTGTATCTAGAAACATATTTCTCTTTCTGATAATGACACATTGTTACTTGACAATAGCAATTTTTTGCGTTTAATAGTTTAAATTGTTAAAATTTCATTGTCATATTTCGAAAACGGTACATTTTTTGCCCTATGTTTTTACTAGTTTATTAAAGAGATAATATAATAAAAGTTTGTTAACCAAAACCCTCCAAATACAAATTTATAATCTAAATACAGACAGTAAGTAGAACATTCGTTTTAAACTTTTAATTGCCTTTTTCCAGTATCAACAGTATGTATGTAGTAGAAATAAATAAAAAAAACGTATTTGGAAATATTATATAATACAACATTTTTCATAATTTGTTTAATTCTTTTTTAAGTGCACTCCTGTCATGCCCCTCTCTCTCAATCCTTACACCCCAACAGAAGTGTGACGAGCTTGCGCAATCTGACTTGACTCGTGCATTTCCATACCAAGATACCTTTCCTATTCTTTCACCTTCTCCTAATAATTCCTGGCACTTTCGTTGTTCAAATATTTGATTTTGATGAAGTTTATTTTTAGACTTATTTCTCGAGACATGTTATTTAATTCCATCAGCATTTCTTGTAATTCTTCTTTTGTATTGGCGATCAGAGTGACATCATCTGCGAACCTTAAGTGATTTAATCGTTCACCGCCCATTAGTATTTATTTATTTTCCCACTTTAACAATTTGAACATGTCTTCTAGAATCAACATGAACAGCTTTGGGGATATTGAGTCGCCTTGTCTAATTCCTCTTTTAATTTTGATTTTATTTGATTTTACTTCAAGCATTATTTGTGATGCGGCATTCTTATAAATATATTTAAGAAGAGTTGTGTATCTTTCGTCGACTCTGCTATTACTTAAGGCGTTAAGTACTGCACATATATCTACCGAATCAAATACTTTTTCGTAGTCGACCATTGCTATCCACAAAGTGACCTTATATTCATTTACTTTTTCCACTAGTATTCTAATTGTTTCATGATGGTCCAAAGTGCTGTCTCCCCGTCTAAATCCCGCTTGTTCACGTGGTTGATAACTGTCTAACTTGTTCGTCTATAATATATATAAAATACAACGTCTCTCTGTCTGTCTGTCTGTCGGTCTGTCTGTCTGTCCGTTAGTGCGCTTATCACTGGAAAACCACTTATCCGATTTACGTACTTTTTTTTTTAAAACATACATACGTTCTCTGGCCAGGTTATAGGCTATATTTTATTACGATAGGTAGCATAAGGAATGAGCAGTGACGATAATAGTGAGGGACGTCGGAAAAAAATTTGCCGCTAGCGCGTTTCCTTGCAATACACAGCCTAAACCATTAAATATGGAACAATATTATGTAGCAGAGAATATCTATAATCTATAATAACACATGGGCTGAAAAGTCCCGGGCCTAACAAAGAAAACACGGTTTTTTTGGTTCAAAATTAGCTTTATTCATCAACGTAATCTCCATCAAGAGCAACGCAATCATTCCAGCGCCGCTCTAACATTTCAATACCACTTTTGTAGAACGATTTATCTTTTGCCTCAAAATAGGCCTCAGTTTCAGCGATAACCTCTTCATTCGTGCGAAATTTCTTACCGGCGAGCATTTTTTTTCAGGTCTGCGAACAGCCAGTAGTCGCTGGAGCCAAATCTGGCGAATACGGTGGATGTGGGAGCAATTCGAAGTTCAATTCATGTAGTTTTGCCATTGTTTTGATTGACTTGTGACACGGTGCGTTGTCTTGATGAAACAAAATTTTTTTCTTTGCCATATGCGGTCGTTTCTTTGCAATTTCGGCCTTCAAACGCTCCAATAACGCTATATAATATTCACTGTTGATGGTATTTCCTTTCTCAAGATAGTCGATGAATATTACACCACGCACATCCCAAAATACCGAGGCCATAACCTTTCCAGCCGATTGTTGTGCTTTCGGGCGCTTTGGACGAGGTTCACCAGTTGCTGTCCACTCAGATGATGATCGTTTTGATTCCGGAGTGAAGTGATGGATCCATGTTTCATCCATTGTCACATATCGACGCAAAAATTCCGGTTTGTTACGTTTAAACATGGCCAAACACTGCTCAGAATCATCAACACGTTCTTGTTTTTGATCAACAGTGAGCAAACGCGGCACCCACTTTGAACAGAGCTTTCTCATAGTCAAATGCTCATGCAATATAAAGCCAACACGTTCTTTTGATATCTTTACGATGTCAGCTAACTCACGCAACTTCACTTTTCGATCATTCAAAACGATTTTATGGATTTTTTTGATGTTTTCTGGTGTTACCGCCTCATTTGGACGTCCACTGCGTTCTGCATCATCGGTGTCTCTACGATCACGTTTGAAGTCAGCAAACCAACGTTTTTATTGTTGTTTCTGATGGAGCGGAGTCCCCATAACACTTTTCAAGCCATTGCTTCGCTTGAACGGTATTTTTTTTCCCATCAAGAAGCAGTGTAAAATTAAAACACGAAATTGTTTTTGATCCATTGTTTTGAAAATAACAAAAGTAGCGTCACTCTTAGCACAATAACTCACAAACTAATGAATAGAATATCATGAAATTTTAACAGCTGTCTTTTGAAGGTTAGTATTAACTGAAAAAAAGGTGACTGCAATAAAACTAGCGCCATCTATGTGTTAGGCCCGGGACTTTTCAGCCCATGTGTTATATATATATATAAAATACAATGTCTCTCTGTCTGTCTGCCTGTCCATTAGTGCTTTTATCACGCGAGAACCACTTATCCGATTTACGTGTCTTTTTTTAAATTCATACATATATTCTTTGGCCAGGTTATATAATAATAATAATAATAATAATCTATACCTATAATATATATAAAATGCAACTTCTCTCTGTCTGTCTGTCCGTTAGTGCGCTTATTCCTCGAGAACCACTTATCCGATTTGCGTGATTTTTTAAATTCATACATATGTTCTCTGACCAGGTTATAGATATATATTTTATTACATCTATAATATATATAAAATGCATCGTGTCTCTGTCTGTTTTTCTGTCTGTCTGTCCGTTAGTGCGCTTATCACTCGAGAACCACTTATCCGATTTACGTGTTTTTTTTTTAATTCATACATATGTTCTCTGGCCAGGTTATATAATAATAATAATGATCTATATAATATATATAAAACGCAACGTCTCTCTGTCTGTCCGTTAGTGTGCTTATCATTCGAGAACCACTCATCCGATTTACGTGTTTTTTTTTTAATTCTTAATTTAATATATATCAAAAAAAATCTATAAAACGTAACGTCTCTCTGTCTGGCCCTTAGTACGCTTAGCACATAAGAACCACTTATCCGATTTACATGTTTTTTTTTATAAAATACAAAGGGACTAAACAAAGACAAAATGCTAATATGAAGGAAAAAAGATGGAAATTTAGCAGAAAGGCTGATTAGATGGGCGGAATACTTTAAAGAAACATTAAATGGAGATAAAAATGAGGAGTTGAATGAGAAATTAAAATTAACTGAAGGGCAGGAGCGAAAAAATAAGAGAAATACTCAGAACCCAAAAAAAAATAAGGCCCCGGGTGGAAATTATATAACAGTAGAAATGATAAAAGCTGGAGGAGTAGATCTGGAAAATGAAATATGCTGGTTGGTGCAAGAAATATGGGAAACAGAAAAGATGCCAGTGAGCTGGAGAGAGTCGCTTATTTGTCCAATATACAAAAAAGGAGAAAAAACTATATGTGCTAATTATATACCAATAGCCTTACTGGATGTCGTGTACAAGATAGTAGTGGTGGCTATCAAAAACAGACTAGAAGAGAAAGCCGAGTCTATTCTGGGAGAGTACCAGTGTGGATTGAGGAAAAATAGTTCGGTTACAGACAAGATATTTTCAATTAAGCAAAACCAAGGTAATACCTTAGAACAAAATTTGGCACTACACTTGGTCTTTGTAGATTTCAGAGAAGCATATGACTCTGTAAATAGAGAAAGACTCTACAAGATAATAGAAGAACTAAAAATTCCAAGTAAATTTATTCGCATGTTGAGAATGACCCTGAATGACACAGAAAATAGAGTGTTGGTTGAGGGCAAAGTATCAGACAAGTTTAAGGTGAAAAGAGGATTAAGACAGGGGGATCCCGTGTCGACATGTCTATTTAATTTGATACTAGAGAAGATTATCCGGGAGTCAGAAATAAAAACAAATGGAACGATATACCAACAAACCTGCCAATGCTTGGCCTATGCGCATGATGTAGCAGTGGTTGCAAGAGCTAAAGAGAACCTCAAAAAAGCCATAAGTAGGATAGAAGAAAGGGGAAGGATGAGAAGACTTAAGATAAATGAGGAAAAAACAAAATACATGGAAATTACAAAGAACTATAATAAAAACAACAAAAGTTTAGATATAATAAACAACTTAGGGAAAAGATATATATTTGAAAAAGTAGACAAATTTAATTATCTGGGAGTAACACTAACAGAGAGTGGACAAGAAAGGACGGAGATACAAGAAAGAATAGCGAAAGGACAGATATGTTTGGGGGCAATGAATCCAATATTGAAATCAAAGAATGTATCAAGAAAAGCAAAAGAAAACATATATGCGACAGTTGTCAGACCCACGGTGACATATGGATGCGAAACGTGGAAACTGAATGCAAGAGAAAAGGAGACGTTGGAGGTGTGGGAAAGGAAAGCTTTGAGAAGAATCTATGAAGGAAGGAAAGAAGAGGGACTGTGGAGAAAAAGAACAAACTACGAATTAAAATGCCTATATACGTTACCCCTTATAAGCCAAATCATAAGAAGCCAGCGATTAAGATGGTTGGGACACGTGGCAAGGATGAAGGAAGAAAGACAGACAAAGCAAGCCCTAATAAGAGGAGTAGTTGGAAGAAGAGGCAAGGGTAGACCTCCATCTACATGGATTCAGGCAGTAAAGCAAGATCTGGAGTTGATGGGAATCCCGCACTGAGAAAAGCTAACAGGAGACAAAAAGAAGTGGAGACGAGTATGCAACCAAGCCATGGGCCTCTAAGGTCTCTCGAGCTATATAATAATATAAACATAAGGAATAAACAGTGACGATAAAGGTAAATCAAGTCCACGCGAGCGGAGCCGCGGGCACGGCTAGTTAATCTATATGTTTTGATTCTAGTGAGGCTTTTGTACAGTACCGATAACAGACTAATGGGCCTGCAATTCTCCAATTAAATTTTTTCCCCTTTTTAAAAACAAGCACAATCAAGTCGTTTACCCAAGTCTATAGTTATTTCATCGTCCCCTGGTTCTTTGTTGTTGCGCATATGTTGTAGAGCGTTCATTATTACATCGAAAATTTCTTCAGATCCCATGTTTCTTACTGTCACTCTATTTCCTTCTTCTTTCCCGGGCGGTGGCAATATTTTCGTGTCATATAGTGTTTGATAATATTTCTGTAGCTTCGTTGATTTGTGCGATCCCTTGGTTATCGTTATTTATAAATTTTATTAGTTGATGTCTCCCTTCATTCATTCATTTGTTTGTTTAGGTGTTTCAAACTTTTTCCTCCTTTCAGAGATTCTTCTATTTTCGAGTTTCTGTACTGTCTGACGTCTTCCATGATCTTTTTCTTTATTTTTTTTTGTATACTTCTGCCAATTCAAATCTGTCAATTGTAGGATCATTTCTTAACAGTATTCCCTGTTTCTCGAGATTTTGTGTCTCTTTCTTTTTTCGATGTTGCTATTTGTTTTCTACTCATGAGTAGGCTGTTGGTTATTTGTGCGTTTAATTCATCAAGTTCTGTTTGGTAGTTTATGTGTTTTATATGATTTTCCAGTGCTTGTCGATATTCGTCGGTGTTTTGCTTTATTAGTTCTGTTGGTGTCTATATCTTTGTTTACGTTATCAATCTACACTACCGTCAGAAAGTATTTGCCCACCTAGTTATTTCAGTCCCAAGACAACAAAAACCCAGATTATTTTATTTTTTTAATTTTAACGAATTATTATTTATTTTCACATTATTTACAGTCTAGAAAATCAGAAAAATATTCATTCTGTCCAGGAGTTTCTTCGGTTGTTTTAACCCATTCTGCTTGTAAAAGTTCCCACAAGTGATTTTCTGATGTTGGATTGAGTTTTCGAACAGACCTGTCCAAATGGTCCCACAGCAATTCGATGGGGTTCAAGTCGGGTGTTTGTGGAGGCCAAGTCATCATTTTCAGGACATCATTGGATTTCCATTGGTCCAAAAGTCCTCTCATTTGTTTAACAGAATGTTTATGGTCGTTGTCATGCTGAAAAATAAATTCCCCTGAAAAATATCTCTTCCAGAACGAAGCATTTGAGTTAACAACATTTCTTGATACTGTTCTTTTCGCATGATTCCTTCTATCCTAAAGATTTTTCCAACTTTATCGTTGCCAAAACAACCCCAAACCATGACTGAACCTCCACCATGTTTTACTGTAGGCAGGCTTCTAACATCCTCTCTTCAGCTGACCGCCGTACGTAAACTAGTCGATTTGAACCGAAATTTTCGAATTTAGATTCGTCACTTCAAAGGACGGAATTCCATTGTTCTGATATCCAATTTTCATGTTCTCGGGCCCATTCTAATCGTTTACGTTTATTCACTTGCCTAAGAAGTGGTTTCCACACTGCAACTCTCTCCGTGTAGTCCACCTTTTGCTAACCTGTTCTTCATTGTTGTCACGCTGATGGCGATGGGCCCCTCCAGAATTACTTGAGCCGTGATTTCTGGTGCGGTTAGGCGGCGATTACGTCTGCTGGACATTGTTATAGCTCTGTCTTCAGCGGGAGTCGTTTTTCGAAGCCTTTCTGAACGTTTTTGGTTGGAATTCCATGTTCCACAGAAATTTTTTTTACGATGTAGTCCACCGTTCTCCTTGGCATCCGCATATCACTCGCGATTTGTCGACTCGAGTGACCATTTTGATGACTCGCAATTATCAGAGCCCGATTTTCAACGGAAACTTCTTTCGTTTTTGGCATTTTCACAAAACAATTGAGCCTGTATCAATGACAAAGTACTGTTTGCGAATGGTTAATTTCCAAAAAGGCAATGGTATTTGTACCATAGTTTTTATCTTAAACTATAACTAGGAATTTCCATAATCCCTAGAAACTGGAAATGAGTTTTTACTTCAATTAGAATTCTCAGAAATCGCCTTAAAACTAATATCATGCGAAACTAAGGCTTATCTAAACAATTTTATGATGGGCTCTTGTTAAGAACAATTAAATTTGCCTAATATAATAAAAGGGTGTAATTAGGTATTAAATTTTGGCAGTTACATTGAAATTTCTAGGTGGGCAAATATTTTCTGACGGTAGTGTACGGTAGTGTACGTCTGTCCTGATTCGGATTTATTCTTATTTTTGCTCTAGTGGAATGGCTCACATTTTTTAAACTAGATAGTACTAAATGAGATTTTTTATTTCTGGGTTTGATGAATAGATATTTCTCAATTATTCTGACTTATTGCGTTAATATTATGAAATTATTTTTAAATTTTTAAAAAATTTTATTAAACAAGTCGCTTTTTTAAAATTTCATTAAATAAATGTATCCAGTAATAAATAAATACAAAATACTCAAACGAGCCAGAAAATAATTCGAACTATTTGCATCTATCCTTTCGGATTTCAGCGTCGAACGAAGTGGAGGGGTGGGAATGCAACGGACTGATTTGTAATCCGGTCAATAAGGGTGGGTATAGCTTGCGAGCGCGGGGGAGAACGGGCAGGATTTTAAAATACGGGGGTGAATTTTAATGTCTGGTGAAAGTGGGTTAACTCTAAAACTGGTAAATAGGTTAACGTCGGAGGTTTTGAGAAGTTACTTGACTCCTTACCCTCCAAAAAAATTTAAAACCCTTTATTATATTTAAAACATTTTGCAGGGTGCATAACCTTTTCAAGTTTTTTTTTTGATGTCCTGTGAAATATCAATATCCTAGCGACTGTACAGGGTGAGCATTTTTAGACGCCCGGTCCCGATTTATGAAAAATTGCTGGATATTTATTTTTTTTAGATGTAGAATGGTATAATGCATATTACGGAGTATACTGACGTTTTTGAGATTTGGTAGTGAAAACGACGCTGAGCGCTACGACGCCAAACAACTTTTTTTTTGCATCGACATATCTTTTGTAAAACTGCATTGGAAAGCCCTAATTTTTTTCAACATTTTTTCCTTAAACCGTTTTTTTTTTCTAATTTGTTTTGCAAAAAAGTTATGCAGCAAAAAGTCTCTAAAATATTATTTTTTGGTCATCGCTGTTGCAATGGATCGTTTGCCACGTTTGGCGATTTTCATAAAATTTATCTAGTAGGCGGCTGTCACACTTTAATCTGATAGTAATTATAATATCATTAGTTACTATGCTGTTGAGATTTCTCCTTTAATAGAATATCTTTGAACAATAAAAAACAAGAATACATTATTTTTATTAAAACCTCAAAAAAAACTATATACCTTTTAACATTACATAACTTATTACATATTTTTTAAAATTAAATGTTTGAAAGTTAAAAAAAAATCTTCTTCCTTCTTCTATCATGCATTTTTCAATTTAACTTCAGCTTAGACCAGAAGCTATTAGTACACTGTATACTTAATTTAACTCTATTCAATTGAATAGGTGTGCAAAAAAGATCTGTCAAATTAAAGTATGACAGCCGCCTTCTAGATAAATTGTTTGAAAATTCCCAAACGTGGCATACGATCCATGGCAACCGCGATGACCAAAAAATAATATTTTAGGGGGTTTTTGTTGCATAACTTTTATGCAAAACAAATGAGAAAAAAACAGTTTAGGGTAGTTCACTCACTTTTCTTAAGAATTTAATGAAATTGAAACATGATGTTTCTCGACTGTGAAGCGAAATATTCATAATTAACATGCAATAGACCAATGAAGTATAAAAAAAGACATAGTTTCGTGTGTATCTTCAGAAACAGTCTTACGAATTTTTCTAAAAACTGATATTTAGTAAAAAAAAAAAATTAGAAAAATTTTGAAATAAAAATAATTTTTTCTATCGATTTGTTAAAAAGATATAAATATTTAAAGTTGATATTTTCTTAAAAGAACAATCGCGTAGTGAGGGATAGATATCACAATTTACGCGCGAGCATTCAAACTGCATTTTAAATGGTTAACTTTTAAACAGAAATTCATTTGTAGATTAAATAATTTATTGAATAAATACAATACATTTATCAGCTTTTTTAATCATCAAATAAAAATATTAAATGTATTAATTAAAAATTTGAATTTGTATCTCTGTATTTATTATTTCTTCTTTAGTATTTAAAAGATTTATATTTAAACAAAAATATATTTGTAGGTTCAATAATTTTTTGATAATATTTTAAATTAATATTATGTTTATTTATCAGCATTGTTACATATCAATTGATAACAATATTAAATGTATATTAAAAAAAACGCATACGCACAACAGCACTAGTAAGGCAAATCAAAAACAGATACTGGGAAGAGTTCTCAAAGAACATGGAAGATGATTTCTATGGTATTCAGAAACAGATATGGCGAATGATTAGAACGCAGAGAAAAGAGGTAAATGAACTTATCGAAACAAATCAGATAAATAAAGAAACTTGGGTTGACTATCTCACAAAATTATACAAAAATGAAGACAATTATATCGTATTGAATACACCAGAAATAATATCGAACGAGATAACACAAATAGATACATCAGATATAGAGCTAGCCCTTAAAAAGCTAAAGAATCGGAAGAGCCCAGGCTTGGATGATATTGCAAACGTGCTTCTTAAGCATGGTAGACAGAACCTCGAACATCAGCTGACTTTCCTGATCCGTGGAATACTCGCTCAACAAAGAGTACCAAATGAATGGAGAACCAGCACCACAATACTCATGTTTAAAAAAGGGGATAGGAAAACACCGGCGAATTACAGGGGCATAAACCTTCTCAGCACTACCCTGAAACTTACAACTAAAATAATAACAAACAAAATCAATAATTTAATCAATTTATCAGATGAACAGCAAGGATTTAGATCCGGAAGATCCTGTACGGATGCTGTGTTTATTTTAAGACAAATAGTTGAAAAATCCATCGAATACAACAAACCAGCATTCTTGTGCTTCATAGATTTGGAAAAAGCATTCGATCGCGTCCAGCTGGGGGACATTCTGCACCTACTATATGATAGACAAATCCCTTATAACCTTATTAAAACTATTGAAAACATATACTCGAACAACAAGATACAAGCTAAAATAAACGGTGAGCTCACTGAACCAATACCGGTTGGCAAGGGTATAAGGCAGGGAGACTCTCTGAGCCCTCTCTTATTTAATATTATCATGGACGAAATAATCAAGAGAGTCCGAAAACAGAAGGGCTACAGAATGGGAGACAAGCAGGTCCCAATATTGTGTTATGCTGACGACGCAGTACTGATGGCAGAGAACGAGGATGATTTGCAAAGACTTCTAAACATATTCAATCGAACAGCTAAATCCCTTAACATGATAATATCAGCCTCCAAAACAAAGTGTATGACAACCTCCAAAACACCCCTTAGATGCAAATTAGTTGTAGATGGGAAAATTATCCAATAAGAAATGCATTTTAAATACCTTGGAATAGAGATATCCGCATATGGTGACGTTGAGAATGCGGTCAGAGAACAAGCTACTAAAGCCACAAGAATAGCGGCCTGTCTAAACACCACAATATGGTAAAATAAATTTATTGGGATGGAAGTTAAGGCCAAGATATACAAGACAGCCATTAGACCAATAATAACATATACTGCTGAAACTCGCCCCGAAACATCCAAAAGAAGGTGACAAATGGAGACAACCGAGATGAAAATACTCCGCAGGATTGCTGGAAAGACACTTCTGGACAGAGAAAGAAGTGAAAACATAAGAAGATCATGCAAGGTGGAAAATGTGAATGACTGGGTACTCAATAGGAAAAGGGAATGGAACAAGCACATTAGTCGAATGGATGAGACAAGAGCGGTTAGAGTGGCGCGGGACAAATCGCCACTGGGTCGTAGAAGCATAGGACGTCCTAGAAAACGTTGGAGTGATAATCTGACCCCAAACTAAGCAGAGGGGACGAAGGAAGAACAGGCAAAACTGCCTACTAAATGAGAAGAAGAAGAAAAAAAACTGTTTTTTAAATTTTCTCGGTAAAACCAAATAAATAATTAATGATACTAATGATAAATAAATAAAGTATTATAAACTATTTGTAAAGTAATTAATTACTTTATTTAATACTCGCGTATCATGGTTACACGTGGTTTCCCATTGTCTTTTCGACTAGATAATAATGGCACTATTCCTGTAGAACCCTATTTTATCATAAAAACTTTTTAGATCTTCCAAAAGATGTAATTTAATCTTTTAATCATAAGATCTGAAATAACACTTTTTAAAGGCATTAAAGATGGCAATATTAGTTTTTCAGGACGCATTCTTTATACGATAAGTAATTTGTAATTACAACCTAAACGTTTCTCATGAGTTATCTTTTCTAGTAAAAGGACTTTTTTACACACGCAACACTTTAAATTTTTTCCTAACTCATCTAATTCTATCCGTCGACCACTACATAGGTTAGCCTCTTCAGTTTATAATTTTTTCGCGTCATTCATCCCCGAAATAATTTTTTTGCATTTATTGAGTATGAGTCTTTCCTTTGCCAATTTGCCTTTATATCACAATTGATTACAATTAAAAGACATTTTTTATTTAAACATACACAAAATGTAATAAATATAACCTATAAAAACGTTACTTCTACAGAGCATTCGGTATACGCATTCGCAGCGTTGTCACATTTATTTTCATTAAATTGTGATTGTATTAATGTGTGTCTGTATATGAAAGTTTCCATCTGTCGAATACAGTCGTCCACAAAAATAAAATAATCTGCCATTGAGTATTTTAAACTTTTTGTATGTACTGTCAGACTATACTTTTGGCTCCGATTGTCACCTTAAAGACAAAATGTTGAAAAAAGTTAGGGCTTTCCAATGCCGTTTTACAAAAGGTATGTCGATGGAAAAAAAAATTGTCGCGGCCCCCAGCGTCATTTTCACTACCAAATGTCAAATATGTCAGTATACTCCTTGACATGCACTATACCATGCTACATTAAAAAAACTATATCTACTACTTCGCCAAGATGCACTCGCGTACGTTAAAATGTGATATTTCATATATCCATAACTACCAATACATTGATAATAATCATATCAATAACTGGATATATCGATAACTACCGTTATATCGATAAGTGTCGAGCTATCAATAACTTGTACTTGTAGGTGAGTTGCTATTCACAGTCGGATAACGATCATTATCTCCCATCTCTAGTTAGAACTTCCAATTATGAGTTATTTTCATGAAATTTCAATTATTATTTATCTTTCTACTATCTCTAATTTAAACTTTACCAGGTCGCCTTAAAATAAATATTTAATGTATTTTAATCTCTTTTAAAGAATTTAATTCCGAAAGTGGAATGTTTAAATCCGAAAGTTATATAATCTAAGCGTGTGGCCCACGGGGAATATCATAATAATAAATTCCTATCTAATCTGTCGCAAACTGGCTCGGAAACTGTATCTCATGTCCGGAGATATCTCTCTCGTTGTGGACACGGAGAGTAGAAAGTAGATAGAAAAGGATTAATAAATGTAAAAAGAGCCGTTGCATATGGAAAACAGTTGAATGAAGTTCGAATACACTTATTTTGTATTTACTAGGCGAACTACTGCCGGTTTTGGCGAGTGAAACGAGATAAAAGTATACCGCGTTTTGCATAACTATCGATATATCGATAAATGGCGATAATTACCCCCCCGTATTTTTAGCCGCTGAACACGATCCCGATATTGGATTTGCCCCATCACATCACAGTTTTTTTCTAACCTCAAAAGGAGGTCAAAAATCCACGAATTTCACATGTTATGTTCGGCAATGTGGGTATGGGTTTACAGCGACTGAAAATAGTCACTCTGATATATTACCATCTATACTCCGATGTATTTCAAGCCACTAAAACCCTGACTTAATAGAGAATACGATAAATTAGGCGGTAATTGTCCCGAGACTTGTAGAGAACCGAAAAGTTGCACATATCCTTTTCCGCAATGCTGATACGGGATGTCATTGATTAACATGGTATGATTCGACATATTTTTATTTTCATTCCGATGCAATACAAGTCGTTGATGAAGATAGAGAAGTTCAGTTCGACCTAAAGGGTCACAGTTTCCTAGTGACCTCAAATCTAGGATAAGAAATCCAAAAATCGCCCCATTTCATTTTGCACCAAATGAATATGGGTGAGCATAAATTGGAAATCTATATTGAAATATGTTTTCATCTGTATTCCTATAGACTCGAAGTTGCTGAACAGGAACTAAATGTTGGTTTTTGTAGCTCGTATCGCAGTATGGTTCTGGTTTGAAAGAATTAGGTCTTTATTTTTCTGGTGGAGTATGGAAGAATTAAAGATACAAGCTATCAAAATCAACATTTAGTTTCTGTTCAGCAACGTCGAGTCCATAGGAATACAGATGAAAACATATTTCAAAATAGATTTCTATAGAGGGAGGGAAAGAGAGAGAGCGAGAGAGAGAGAGAAAGAGATTTCACGGATGGTGAAATGTAATACATGAAAATTCGGGTTTCAATCTGTTCATCTAAAAATAAATTCGCACGACGTTTCGCTAAAATCTCATTTGGCATTTTCAAGTTCTCTTGCTGCTGCTGCTACTGGATACTGTGGTCTGCAGTACCAGGTGTAGCAGCGGCAAGATCACAGTATCGAGTAGCAGCAAGAGCATTTGAAAATGCTAAAAGATTTTGGCGAAACATCGTTCAAATTCATTGTTAGACAAACGGATTGAAACCCGGAATATTAGATATATAATATATCCATATATCCTAACTGTATTAAAGACATGAATAACAGGTTTTTGTTCAGTAAGGTATCATGCAATAATATCAGTTGGACCAACGCACAGGTGAACTTATTCCAGACTGTTTGGCAGGGACTAGAATAATAATGGGTCGACAAATGGTTCTAGAATAATTAGAAAATGGTCGGTTTTTCATAAAGTTCTTAGTGAAAAATAACCAGAATAAGTACTGTTTTTATGAGAGGAGAAATCAAGCATTCTGGTCAGTTGTGGGCCTCCAGTCAGGCGAACAGCTCTCTTTTGAATACAATCCAACAAATCCAGTGTATGATTGAGAGTAAAGCCCAAAACCTGGTAGCAGTATTTCACCGTTGGTCGAATTTATGCTTTGTAATTTGGAATTAACAGTTGTTGTGGAGTGTAAAGCTTTCTAGTTCGAAATAATACCCCCAGCTTTTGACAAGCTCTCTTTGCTATCCCTGCAGCATGTTCATGCCAAAACATATTTGTTCCCAAATTAACGCCCAGCAAATTGAGTGACTTTGCTAGATGAATAGAGTGCTCCGACATAACTATGTCGGGTCCAGAAACGTTTTGCCCCGTCATGCCAAAATTTGCCCCTGACATGCTCAAATTTGCCCCCGACATGCTAAAATTTACTTAACTTTTTTTAGGGAAAACTGCCGCCTGGGTTTTACAAACGTTAAGTTCTATTTGGTTACTGTCACCTCAAGACAGAATTTCTTCCAAATCTTTGCTAAATTGAATGACTTCCTGCTGTCTGCTGATATTTGCATGAGTAGCCGATATTCAAGCGTTCAAAGTGGATGAAGAAATAAGTGTACTGTCATCTGCAAAGCTATAGATTGGATTCCTGCTCTTTTCCAGCATATCGTTAATGTAAATAAAAAAAGATAGATAGTAGGAGACAGTATGGAGCCCTGGGGGTACACTGGCGTTTGATTGTGAAGGTGTCGACTGCCACCCGTAAAGAACGCTCTCAGAGTTAACATGATAGCTATAAACAGAACTTATATTATTAAAATATATATGAATATATATATTTTCATAACAAGAGCCCACTTCTTTTCCAGACCACCGCGACCTTTATATGAAACTGGCAGTAAATTAGCTTTGTAAAAGTCCCGTTCAGTGCTATATAGCGAACCGTTTTAAAATTTAATTACTTTCCATCGCTAACGGCAATATTGACACGACCACTTTTAATTGAATCAGACCACTGCACACACAAACAGAATTATACTGGGCTAATTACTGTGTTTAAAATACATCAAAGAATCATTATATCGATTTCAGTCAATAGAGATATCGATATCCATATGCGAAAGCGTTGTAGGTGACAACTGAGCATTGTAGTTTAAATTAATTTTTAATACCCGTTGCAGAATAGGTTGAGATATTTTGTTTCGCAGGCCAAGTAGGGGGTTTTAAATACAGTCTGTCAAGTAAGAACGTGACCGCTTGTATTCTGGAAAAAATGTGTTTCGAGAAACTTTTTTGCCATCAATGTATTCTTTGGTGTACTAACAACGGCGTAATTACCTTAGTAAGTTGTCCAATCGCCTCCTGCATCAATAATGGGCATCTTCGAGGCATGTTGTTGACGAGATTTTCTGCATACTTTGCAAATTTTTCGAATCTTGCAAGATCACCGAGTCAAACTCCTCAGAGTCTTCTCAAAGTACTCCCTCTGAGCTTTCTCTTTACAAATGACCAAACGTTTTTAATAGGGTTGGCGTCCGGATATTGTGAAGGCCACTCTAGTATCTTATCGTGGGCCCAAGCGAGCCCGCTTCGCGAGATGATCTTCGCCCAGCAAAGGTTTCTTCAACGTGCTTCGGAATTTGACATCATGAGCACGAAGATGTTATCGAATGGTCTCTTGGGACACATTCAAACCCGATTTGCAGTAGGTACTGACGAGATCACTGCGGAAACAATAAATATGATGAAAGAAACCGCCGTGACTATGTTACATCAACTGTGTAATGAGGTATGGACGACTGGAAGATGGCCGAAAGCCTGGTGCGAAGTTGCATTTATACCCTTGCATAAGAAAGGATCCCCTTTGGATTGCAGCAACTAATAGAACAATCGCTCTAGTGTCACACGCTGCTAAGGTCCTATATGAAAGACTCAGAAGGTCCGACTAAGTAAGATCTCTCCTTGGGATGGATATGCAAGAGTCAAGTCAAGTCGCGCAGGATCAAGATGCCTGGAGATTGACTGTTGAGGCAGCAACTGCAATAATATCACTGATACTCCTATTGGGGTGAAAGGATTGAGAGAGAGAGATGCAGCGTCAATTTCGGGTCCCGTGAAAACAAAGACACTAGTCGTTTTTCGACTTTCGTAGTGACTTTGCCTACCGAGCCACGTTTTAACAAGCCGTCGACATTTTTCGTCTCGTTAAAACGTTTTACCCACTTTCTAATATATTTAGCGGCTGCAGAATGTGTTATTTTAGGCCCCTTTAGATGGGAACAAAGAAAGACTGCCTCGAACCGACGCACAAACAAGTGGCTCATTTTGGAGTTTACGTGATTTCGACGAAAGTTCGGAATCGACTGATACTTTTACTAAAATGCGTCGCAGACAAAGGTTTTCTTTACCGATTTTTTGTGAGTCGCTAGAATCGCATCTAACAAAAATGAAATTATCGCGGACACGTTCTTACTTGACAGACTGTAAGTTCAAAGTGGTTGATCTCATTGGACGAATGCAATGAGAGGGAGAGGCGAGCTGGGAGCATAGATCGTATCCACGTGATTTTTTGGATGCCAGGTCGACAGTTGCAAACTGCGAATGCAAGTTTACGTGTTTCATAAAGCACGACGATGACGATTTTCTAAAAATTAGTGATCCGATAAAGACACACAAGAGTTATTTTTGATTGTGTTCATTGGGCGCAAACGAGAAAAACCCGGTCGGTCAATACAGTCCAACAGTTTCAAAATGGAGAACTTTTTCTGTTACATTCTCGAAGCAAACTTTTATTGATTATACGAGGCTGGTTTGAAAAGTCCGTGCAAAAATAAAAACTACTTATGTGTTTGGGGTAAACCTTTTTTACTTTTCGACATAGTCTCCTTTTAGGCTTATACACTTCGTCCAACGATTTTTCTAGTTTGTTGATCCCTTCCGAATAATAGAATTTGTCCAAGTCTGCAAAATATCCATTAGTGTCTGCATCATCACCTCCTCGTTTGAATAAAATCTTTGTCCCGTCAGCCATTTCTTCAAATTGGGACAAATAGTAGTCCAAGGGAGCCAAGTCTAGAGAATAGGGGGAATGTGAAACGAGTTGGAATCCTATTTCCCATTAATTTTGCGATCACAACTGCTGAGGTGTGTGCTGGTGCGTTGTCGTGATGGAAAAAGACTTTCTTGTGGGCCAATCGCGGGCGTTTTTCTTGCAGCTCGGTTTTCAAACGGTCCAATAACGATGAATAATATTCACCTGTAATAGTTTTTTACCCTTTTCCAGATAGTCGATGAGGATTCTCCCTTGCGAATCCCAAAAGACAGTCGCCATAACCTTTCCGGCCGAAGGAACGGTCTTCGCCTTTTTTGGTGCAGATTCCCCCATGGTAACCCATTGTTTAGATTGTTGTTTGGTCTCAGGAGTATAGTAATGTATCCATGTTTCATCCACAGTGACGAAACGACGCTTAAAGTCCTCCGATTCTTCCGAAACAGCTGCAAACCATCCTTGCAACACTTCACACGATTCCGTTTTTGGTCAAGCGTGAGCAATCGCGGCACCCATCTTGCGGGTAGCTTTCTCATGTCCAAATGTTTATGCAAAATATTATGTACCCGTTCAGTCGAGATGCCCACAGCACTAGCAATCTCACGCACCTTAAACTCTTCTGTCATCCATCACCATATCATGGATTTGATCAATGATTTCTGGAGTCGTAACCTCCACAGGCCGTCCAGAACGTTTCAGCGTCACTTGTGCCCATATGGCCAGTCCGAAAATTTTGAAAACCACTTATAAACTATTCTAATCGAAGGTGCAGAGTCACCATAATGTTTATCAAGCTTCTCTTTAGTCTCCTGAGGCGTTTGCCTTTCATAAAGTAATGTTTAATCACCACACTAAATTCTTTTTCGTCCATTTCTTGAAAATCACTCGACTTCCTTGATTCACCCGAATGCCAAACACAAAGAAATAGACCAATATGGCTGAAACTTGGTGTGCGTTCATTCAAGAGATGCTACTAACTAAACATGACCTCGATACGCGCCGGTGGTGCCATCTCTCGGGCTTTGCACGGACTTTTCCAACCAGCCTTGTATAGGGCATGACGAGAAAGAGGGTTATAATGGTATCCAGGCCGCAACATTGAAATATATTAATGATTTTTTTTTACATTCCTTAATATATATATATATATATATATATATATATATATATATATATATATATAATATATATATATATATATATATATATATACAGTAATACCCCGCTTAGCGCGACCCCGTTACGCGCGGTTTCACTATAACGCGAATTTCAAATTTCGCGCTCATGTAGTCATTAACTTCTCTATGGTCGCGGGGGGATCCCCGCTTTCTCTGAATATTCTCTTTGAAGAATTGGGAATTCCCTGTCCTTCGACTTTGTTCTATGGGGATTTCCTCGTTCGTTTCGTGTGTTCATTTGTTCCGTAATGTTAGTTCGGTCGGCTGGCAGTTTTGTTTTAATATTTATTGGAGATACATACATACATAATTTAACCCTACGTTAAAAATGCCGCCTGTAAAGAAAAAAGAGCGTAAAAGCGTCACTTTGGAATTGAAGATGAAAGTGTTTTAAGAAGAATGGAAAATGGAAGCAAAGCAACAATTGTTGGAGAGATTTTGGACTCTCAGAATCGACTGTGAGAACGATTTATAAAAATCGGGAAAAAATTAAAATCTCCAGCGAAGGTTCAACACCTATATAAGTGCAACAAAACTTTCTCGTTCGAGATCATCTATCTTAGAAAGAATGGAGAAATTACTGTCAGTCTGGATCGAAGATTTGAATAAGAAGAACACACCACTAAGTCCAAGATCTCATATGCACAAAAGCAAAATCTTTGTATGAGATGCTGAAAACAAAAGAAGGAGAAGGGAGTGCCACTCCGACTTTTGCTGCCAGCAGAGGCTGGTTCCATCGGTTCAAGCAGCGTTCTAATCTTCACAATATCCACATAACAGGCGAGGCGGCCAGCGCGGACATTCAAGCTGCAGCTGAGTTTCCAGACAAGTTTCAAGACTTCGTTAGACGAGAGAAAATTCCTGCTTGTCT